>MU223052.1:2446421-2467554 GCA_018584345.1 Thuja plicata | reverse complement strand
GGCTTGTTGTTTAGGGACAATCAATTATGTGTTCCAAGGGGTTCCATGAGAGAGAACCTGATACAGGAAAAACACAATGGATGTTTGAGTGGACATTTTGGATTGAATAAGACTCTGGAATTAGTAACCAGATACTATTACTGGCCAAAGATGCAAAAGGATGTAAGGAGATATGTAGAGCAATGCACAATTTGTCAGAAGGAAAAGGGGACCTCTACAAATGTTGGTTTGTATCAACCACTACCCATACTAGATAGGCCTTGGGAATTTTTGAGTATGGATTTTATTGTGGGGTTACCGAGGACAAAGACTGGTTATGATAGTATTTTTGTTGTAGTAGATAGGTTCAGCAAAATGAGTCATTTTATACCTTGTAAGACCACAAATGATGCCAGTCATATTGCTCACTTATTTTTCAAGGAAATAGTTAGAATTCATGGTTTGCCAGTAAGCGTAGTGTTCGACAGAGATGTCAAATTCATGGGTCATTTTTGGAAGACCTTATGGAGAAGATTGGTAACTAATTTTTCGCACAGTTCTTCCTACCATCCTCAAACAGATGGACAGACAGAAGTTATCAACAGAGTGCTGGGAAACTTGCTTAGATGCTTAACAAAGGAGTATGGACAAGCCTGGGATCAAGTGTTTCCATAGGTAGAATTTGCTTATAATGATAGTGTTAATAGAACTACAGGGAAAAGCCCATTTCAGATTGTATATGGGATACATCCACGTGGAGTTTGTGAACTCAGAGAATTAAAAGGACAGCAAGTGATAAGTGGACGTGCTGATGACTTTGCACAGTCTATAAAGGAGATACATGATCAGGTGAAGAAGAATCTGATCGAGGCAAATCAAAGGTTGAAAGAGAAGGTGGATGAAGGAAGGAGAGAAGTCCAATTTCAAATTAGAGATCTGGTAATGGTACATCTGAACAAAGCCAGATTACAGAAGGGGATTCCTACTAAGCTACAAATGAGGAGAATAGGTCCCTGTAAGATATTGGATAAATATGGGTAGAATGCCTATAAGATTGATTTACCTAACGATTTGGATATATCACCTGTGTTTAATGTGTAGGATCTTATTCCATACAGAAGACCAGTGATACCTGAGACTACTCAAAAGATGGAAGTAGGAAAAGATGTTGAAGATATACGGGTGAAAACTAAATCAAAGTTGCAAGCAGAGAAAATCCTAGATTCATGAGTTCAGAAGACAACTCAATGAAGGGTATACAGAGAATACCTAGTCAAATGGTTAGGGTTACCAGAAGGAGAAGCGACATGGATGGACGAGGAAGACTACAGAAAACAAGGAATTAGTTTGGCATTTCTGCCGACTAATTCAAACTAAATTCTTCCTTTGCAGAGGGGGGAGTATGGTGCAGAGCACCCTAGGGTTTTATCTCTGAAGCCCTAGCTGTTTAGCAATGGTGGTCCGAGAGTAGATCACAGTTAGCAGTCAACTATCTTCCTAAACCCTAATAGCTCATAACTCCTAGCACTAGGATGGTTAAATAAACAAATCGGGTACATTATACTTAGCACAGAGTCGCAGGATGATCAGCGGTTAGTATGAAATAGATGTGATTACGCAACAAAGGCTTAGCGCACAGTCAGAAGGAAACTAGCGGTTAACCAAAAATGGCTGGGACAAGGCGATAATAGTGAATCACAAAGTCGACAGATGCTCAGTGGTTAGGATGAAACAGCTTGCGATGAAGTGACAATGGTTATTGCAAAGTTGGCAGATGCTTAGTGGTTAACTTGAAACAGCTTGCGATGAAGTGACAATGGTTATCGCGAAGTCGACAGATGCTTAGCGGTTAGCAGGAAACAGTTTGTGATGACGCGACAAGGCTTATCGCATAGTCAAAAAAGATCGGCGGTTAAGTTAATAGATGTGACGACAATGCAACGACAGTGTATCGCCAAGTTGCGAGGTAATCGACGGTTAAGTGAATAAGTTTTGCGACAATGAGATGACCATGTGTCATGTGATCATAGGACATCAGGCGGTTAAGTGAATGAGTGTCGCAAGGTCGCAAGACAACAATGGGTCGCAAGGTCGCAAGACAACAGGCAGTTAAGTTCATAAGTGGTGCGAGAGCACAAAAATCATGGATCGCCAAGTTGCAGAACAATAGGCAGCTCGGTTAGAAGTGATGCGAGTGCGCAACTACAATGCACCGCAGGGTCACAGGTTGATTGGTAGCTCATTGAAAAGTGTTATGGGTGCGCGACAATAGTGAATCACAGGGTCGCAAGATAACAGGCAATGAAGTTTATAAGTATTGCGATACCGCGACTATAAGGAAGATTGACTTGTCCATAGGGAAGCTAAAAAGTCAGATACGACAAAAGAAAAGGGAGAATGCCACAGAGGAAAATGTTGTCCACGTCGACAACCATACTAATGATGATTTGATGACAGTTACAGGAGGAAGATGAAGAGCCGAGGCAGTTAGAATCCTCAGGCGGACAGGTAACCTTGAAACGGTTACGAATCAAGAATAGGCTGAGATATAAAATGAAGGAAAGAACCATTTTGGAAGAGGCTGGAGAAGTTAGAGACTGAGGAGGCTAGCGTAGAAGATTTGAGTTTACATTGTAATTTTCTGGTTTTCAATAAAGAATAGTTTCCTGTGTTTTCTGTGTGCTTCTATTGTGTGCAGACTTCTGTAGAGTAGGATTTTGAATTCAATCAAGTCTCATGGATGCTTTTTGACTCTTATAATCCATCCTATGGAGTGTGACCATCAAGAAGCATCCCTCATGTATTTTTATTCTGTTTGTGTGTCTGTGTCTGAGAAGTGGCTAGTCAGAATTGTAGACAAGTCCTAGGCGAGCTAGATGGTCCGACTAGAGAACTTGTAAGAGAGAGATAGAAGGATAAAGGTGCATGACTGACTGTATTCAGTCATGAAGAGAAAGATAATGTAAAGAGAGAAACTTTTCAGTGGGTAGGAAACCTAAGAGAGAGGGAGTGTAGAAGTCCTTCTAGTTAGGGTCTGTGAGTAACCCTAAGAGACTCAAGTGTGAGTCTAGAGGATCCTGAAATGAATAGGGTCCAAAGGGAGATTCCTAATAGAAAGTAGGATTCTAGAAGAGAAAGGTGACCTCCCCATCAAACCCCTTGAATTTTTTCAAGATTTTCATAGTTCTCCTATAGCAATGCAAAATCTGTTATGTGAACTTTCCCTCCACAACCTTGTACTGCCAAATAATAGGGACTAGAATCCTTTGATGTATGTTGGGGATATCTAGTTGAGAGCACTTATGTCATGGATCCAAAATGAAATAAGTAGGGAATCCCAAGCCAAATCTTATTGGGAGTTAGAGGAAGAAATTCCTCTCTACCTAAGGCTAGAAGCCAAAAACTCCAAGACTTATTACTATGATTGGATGAAAGTGGCTCAATCAGAAGCAAGAAGTAAAATCATTGATCCTCTCAAAAAAGCATCTTTTGATGAGTATACTCAGATGGATGAAATTGAGTTTCCTAAAGCAACAAAATCAATACAAAGGCACTGGATTAGCATGACTGAGGACTTAAGGAACAAGGAGCCACATTCGCCTGTCAATTTCATAATGGAAAATAGGTGAGCTCCATGGTATGTTATATTGGGTAGAGTAAGGAAAAGTTACTAGGTTCCACTTACATTTCAGCCACCTCTACTTATTTCCCCTTTATTGGCCAATTTAGAGAATTTGGAAATTATGATATGGTAGGGGAAGTGAGAAGGTGTGAGTCACACACAGACACTAAAGGAGTCTACTAGAGCTTGGCGGGGGGAGGTATTGGTCAGAGTAAAATTGTAGATCACAGAATGGCAGCGAGGGTAAAGAACTACATGTTTACTAGTGGACCACCAAAAGGAAAAGTTGGGGGGAAATGATGAGGCCAATTTCAGGCCTATCTGGTTTATAATTTCACAAGTTTTTATTCTTAGGACTTGAGAAATTCATCAGTTTTCATAAGAAATTTTCAGACTGGTTGTACTTATATTTCAAAATAGCTATATGTGTGTGTGTGTGTGTGTGTGTGCATTTTAAGTTTATGAATATGCTATATGTATGTTACATTGTTATATGGAATGAAGTCTTGTATCTTTTTCATCCTGCATTAAGATGGGTGGTTTTCCTATATCCATGTGATAAGAGAAAGATAATGAAGAAAACTTATTATGGATTCTATGTGCATGCTAATCTCTTGCAGTAAATGGCGAGTTGGCAAGCAAAAAAAAATTCAACATCAAAGGATGAAGTAGTACCATAAAGAGAATAACTATTTTTGGGACTCGTGATGATTCCACCATTGTCGGTCAGTAGCGGTTTATGTTGCAGACTGGGTCAATGTGGATTAACAACCATTATGGAGTATATCCAACAGTGGTGCATTCCTATATTCATGTATAATTGAATACAACTTGTTCTTGCATTTAATGATGTTGATCATTTATCTTAAAGATTGTCATATCCCTGATTTTGGGGAATCCTAGTTGCAAGGATTTCTATTTTAAAAGTTGTTAAATAAGATGGAGTTTCTGATTCCTTAGTTTTTATGGGAATCCTTTTGTAATCTGGTAATAGAGAAAATACAATCTTGTTGCTACATTTTGTATCCATGTTTTATGATTGAATAAATGATATCTTCAATTCTTAATCTCTGAGTTTTGTTTCATTCACTTGTCTGTGGGGGCCCACGTAGGAGGTGAACTTAGTTCATAAATCAGTACAAATTAGTCTTAAGTTCATTTGAATAATTTAAGACTTTGTTGCTCCTACAACCATTTGCTAACATAACTGTTGGTTGTTCCTGCAGCATAAGCAAGTAGTTATTTTGCTGTGATACCATGTTCTTAGAGCTTTAGATTAAACTGTTGATTCCATTTCCTAGTTTAATATCTCTTTCAAATTTTTCATTGCTTAAATAGTAATGACACCTAAGATGGAGTAGAGCATATACTTTGCTGATACCATTTCAAGCTTACGTCCCTAGTCGATAATTCAATGAGTTCAGTATGTTATTTCTAGTATGATAATTGGCATTGTCTTGTTACAAAGTCACTGTAAGGAGGATGTCCAATGCTTAGTTACAAGGGTATTATACTGACCAGTCCCTGATCACCTAAATGTCATAGATGAGTCTTTGTTGTTCCTTTTACTGTTGTAGCCTTCTGATCAATCTACCATTTCATATTCACATGTGTTCTCACTTTTTTTATACTCCCTTTGGATAAATAAAGTATCTTACCTATATATCTTATCCAAATTAGTTACCTTCATAAATCGGATTCCATGATATAAATTAATATCCAAAAATAAGAACTAAGTCGGCCCAATACTGATACTCAGGTCCAGTAATCCACTCGGGTGATATCATGACACTCGGGAAATATGCTGACACTGAGGCGACATAGTGAATTACAAATCTTTGGAACTTGGATGACACTGGGTGCTTTAGTCACATTAATCACTCGGAGCTGGTATGCAACTTGGGTAACACTAGTGACTCGGGTGATACTATTTTCCACTATCTGCTAGGTCAACATTGCAACTGCTTGGGCGACACTACAACTGCTTGGGTTACACTTCAAGCTATTGGCTTTGTCAACACTATAATAAATAAGTGACTAGGTGTTTTGGCACTAATTGACAACATGTCTTTCCATAAGGTCTACAAGACACCCTTTGTATGAATAGTGATTTGAAGAAATTAAGATTTTGAGTTGTTTTGTGTGCAATTTTTAGTTATTGTATGGCAGTAGGTAGTTAATGGATTGAAAATTTCACTGTAACATGTGCATGGCTTAGAGTAGGTGTTTTATCAATTATATGTGCCATTAGATACATTTTTTTTTTTTTTTTGTGTTCTTTTGTAAATAAGTTTGATTTGGCACTATCAATGGTTCAATCTAGATAGTGTGTAAAGATGGAGATCTAACTCACTTTTCCACTGTCCTTATGGTATGACCTATTTGAGATAGTGAGTAGAATCCATGTACATATATTTTTCTTGAGCTTGGGCCCTCAAATGCAGAGGAATGAATTTTATTGTCTTTCCTTAGGCGAGCCAGTGGTGAACCCGACTATGGAAGACCAAGTTGCAGAGAGCACAACTTGCAGAGGTGGATAACTAGAGTAAAAATTCCTTTTGGTCATTGAAGTTAGGAGTCTTTCCAAGAATTGGTAAGAAGGAGAGGGTTGCACCATTCCAATTGATGGGCTAATGCAATTCATCTTTGTCAAGAGCTAGAGAAGACCTTAAAAACCCCAAAATTTACTCATTCTGGGTTAGGGTACTATATGGAAGGTGGTGACTGCAAGACCCCAAAAACCCTTGATGGGTTGGTAAATTTTCCAAGAATCCCAAGAAAAGTTGCAAGGTTCATTTGGAATGGTTGGGAGAAAATCCCTATTTACTTGGTGTAGGAGAACTAATAGGGTTACCAGCCTCGTAGGCATGTTTTCTCAAAGATTGAAGAAATCAACTATGTGGTTGAACTAGGTGGGAAACCTAACACCCCTATTTGAGTAAATTAACATATTTTAAGATACCTCCACACTTCTATAAGCTTAACTTATTCATATGGAGGTTACAAGCCTTTAAGGTTGTGTAAAGGCAAGAGTTTGTAGACCTAGAATGCATCAAGTGTAGAATTGGTTGAGTGAATATTTCTTATTAGGTGGGTTGGCCAGAGTAACGAGGGGATCAACATTGGTTGAGGGTCCTATAGGTTCCAAGGAGTATGGTGAAGACACCCTAAATGTCTCTTGTGAAGACTAGGAGCATGAATTAGAATTTGATTCATCCAACCTCCCTAATAAATTGGTATCAGAGCCTCAAAAGATTTAGGATTGCCTAGTGCATGTTAGATTGTGAGTCTAGTGGGTCCACAATCATGGTGAATAATGTGGAATTGGCCAAGAAGGTCAATGACCAAGAGGAAGATAATAAGCTATTAAGGGAAAGAATGGCTCAACTTGAACATGCATTGAGTGAAGTGCAGACCAATACTAATGAAGTCAATGATAAGTTGGAATGGAAAGAAGCTAAGGGTAAATAGGTTGTAGAAGAGGATAAAGTTCCTGAACCTGACCCTGTATTGTAGGAAGAACCTTTCTTGAAGCCTTTAAAATCCATGAGTGGAAAATATCTTGAAGGGATACCACTATTCAGTGGGAAGATGGAGGAAGATCTATTCATTGAATGGATAGAAGGCATGGAGAATCACTTTAAATGTGACAGAGTCACAAAAGTCTAGAAGGTCAAGGTGGAAAAGTCAAGACTTATAGGCTCTGCATTGACATGGTGGAAGTTCATTCAAAAAGAAAGGGAGAAAGAAGGAAAGAAAACAATTTCCACTTGGAAAGGAATGTTTGTCAAATTGAAAGAGGCATACATGCTAGATGATTATGAAATCCAATTACAAAAGAAGAGACAAGTCTTAAGATAGAAGGATCTTGATGTGAATTCCTACACCGAGGAATTTCAAAATCTTTTTATGAGATCTAATGTGTCTAAAGATGAGAGCCTTAAGGTGGCTAGATACCTAAACAATATAAAATGGAGTATTCTAGAGGAGATGAATCTTCTAAGTCCAAAAATAGTACACCATTGTTATCAATTGGATATAAAGATTGAAGACAAGAGTAGGAGGAAACAAGATCAAACTTCCAAAGGTAGAGGAAAAGGAAGAAAAGGAAGAGACCAGAGAGGTCACAGAGGTGGATACCAAGGTAGAGGGACTAAACAAAGAAGTCAGGGAGAGTCTAAACTTGCAAAGCATGGAAGTGAAACAACTTCTAGAGGAGGCTATGGAAGAGGTAGAGAAACTCAAGGGAGCTCTAACAAAGGAAGTGGTGCAGGAAGAAGTAACTCTTACTTTTCTAGCATGAAATGTTATAGTTGTGGACAAATGAGTCATCCTTCTTATAGGTGCCTGAAGAAAGAAATCTCTTAAAACAATGACAAGAGAATAACATATGCTCAAGAAGACACATCAAGTGTCAAGTTACAAGAGATTATCCATATAGAATCAGAGATGGGGAAAAATCTCATGTTTAGAAGAGTTCTAATCAAACAAATAGTCAAAGAAGAACCAAAGCAAAGGAGAGTCTTATTTAGGAAAAGGTGCAAAATACTTACTAAAGTGTACACAGTTATTGTGGATTCTTGCTCCATACATAACATAGTCTCAGAAGAGGCAGTGAAGAAGGTTAAATTGGAAAATATGCACCATACTAATCCATACAAGGTGACATGGTTTAATAAAGGGAAAAGGGTCCTTGTGAATGAACAAACATGGGTTGAGTTCTCCATTGGAGTATACAAAGACAAGTTGATTTGTGATGTGTTGGCTATAGATGCATTCCATCTCCTATTGGGTAGACCATGGAAATGTAGTAGAGGATCCATCTATGATGGGAAAGAGAACACCATCTCATTCAAGAATTTTGGTAGGACATTGAACGTACAGTCATTGTTAGATGAAGAAGAAACACAATCAAAGACCCCTAGTATCTTACTAAGCAGTGGAAAAGAGTTTCTTAATAGTCTTGGAAAATAAGGAGGTGAAGGCTATGCTATAGTTTTGGTACCCAAGGAAGAAGAAAAGGTTAATCAAACACCTATACTAGAGGAAGTCCAAAACTTACTTGGAAATTTCATGGACATAATCAGTGATAGAACACCAGCAACATAATCTCCTAAAAGGACTATTAGTGATCAGATATATTTCATACCAGGGGATTCATTTCTGTTAGAATATGTAATCCTTCCTTGGTGAAATATAAACCAAGGTAGTTTAGTTTATTTATTATGTAAGTAGGAGATTCCTATAGAATCCCTACGTGAACACTTGTCCTCTTTTCCATGTGTGAGGACATAATATTTATTTGTAATTTCTTTTATTCTAGATTCCTCCTTAAGAGGAAATAGCACAAGTGGCACACACATTATGAATGTGGCTCACATGCACATGGGAGTTACATTCAAATCCTTTCTTCTCATCTCTACATAAGAGATTCTTCTTTTCTCTTTATCTCTCACTTTTCTCACATTCACTTGCAACACTTAGTTTCCTCATTCTCATTCTCTTGAAGCATTGTATGAGAATTTTTTCTTTTTTTTCTCTTCCTCTCTCTCTCCTAGGCTTTTTGGCCCATTCTTAATAATATCACGGGGTTTTTTTTATTCTTTTACCCCTTCAAAAACATTGTCTCATATTGTATGGTGCATGCTTCTAGATTTGGTTATTTCATGGTATGCATTTCCTCTCACTTTGCTTATTAGATTAAAAAAGATCTTTTTTTCTCTTCTTTATCATTTCTTACAATTTCCCAACAAAGTATCCTACAAGCTCACACCATAGAAGAATCAAGAAATGTCTATAAAAGTGTAGGATCTACAAGACCAAGGACTAATTAGGAAGAGTATTAGTCCATGTACTGTACCTACGGTCTTGGAATCTGAGAAAGGTGGTAAGTGGAGACTTTTCACTAATTCTAGGGCTATCAGTAGAATTAATATTAGATATAGATTCCCTATACCTAGAATAGAGAATTTGATGGACTGTCTTTTAGGGGCCAAGTATTTCACTAAGTTGGATCTCAAAAGTGGATACCATCATATTAGAATAAAAGATGGGGATGAATGGAAGACAGATTTTAAAACCACTGAAGGGTTGTATGAGTGGAGAGTTATGCCATTTGGACTTTAAAATGTCCCTAGAAGATTCATGAGGCTCATAAATGAGGTTCTTAAGGATTACACTGGAAGATTTGTGGTGGTGTATCTAGATGATATACTCATCTTTAAGAAAATAATAGAGGAACACTTGGAAAACTTGGAGATTGTACACAAAAGGTTGCAAGAGGAGAAGTTGTCCATCAATCTAGAGAAGTGTGATTTATTAAAGAAAGAACTTGTGTACTTGGGGTTTGTAGTATATAAAGGTTAATTGAAGATGTACCCAAGCAAGGTGGAGGATATCTTGTTTTGGCCAACACCAACCACAAAGATAGAGGTAATGAGATTTCATGGGTTAGCTCAATTTTATAGAAAATTTATAAGGAATTTTAGTGGCATTTGTTTACCAGTGTTAGACACCATTAAGGGTGGATTAAATACCAAGTTTAAATGGACTCTTGAAGTAGGGGATGCCTTTGAAAATTTGAAGCAACAAGAAGCTACCCAACCTATCCTTTTTTTTACCTAGTTTTGATAAGCTATTCACAATAGAGTGTGATGCAAGTGGAGTGGAAGTAGGAGGAGTGTTAAGCCAAGAGGATAGGCCTATAGCTTTATTTAGTGAAAAGATCAATGAAGCCAAGAAGAAATACTCTGGTTATGATATGGAGATATATTCTCTAGTGTCATTACTTAGGAAATGGAGGAATTTTTTCCTTCCGAAGGAGTTTGTAGTGTTCATAGACAATCAGGCACTAAGTTACACTAACATAGAAGAGAAATTGAGTAATGGGAACTTGAAATGGGTGGAATATCTACAAGCCTTTACATTTACTATAAAGAACAAGAAAGGATATTTGAATAAGGTGGCAGATGCACTGAGTAGGAGGATGTTGATAGTTTAAGAAGTTCAACTTCAAAGCATTGGTATAGAGAGTTTCAAGGACCTCTATAAACATGATGAAGACTTTTTTGAAGCATATAAGGTATGTTCTGATTTACAAAATCATTTTCATAGTTAGTTTGTTGAATATAGTCTTCAAAGTGGACTCTTGTTTAAGGGAAACCAATTATGTGTCCCTAAGGGTTCAATGAGAGAAAATATCATTTTAGGAGAGGTACAATGGTATCTTGAGTGGGTATTTTGGCATCAACAAAACCATGGATTTAGTATAGAGGTTTTATCATTGGCCCAAGTTGCCAAGAAATGTCAAAAGATATGTTGAACAATGTGTGGTTTGTATGAAATCCAAAGCGGAGCTAGAAATGCAGGTCTCCATTAGCATGGATTTTATTGTAGGTCTCCCTAAGACTAAGATAGGGTTGGATAGTGTTAATGTGGTGGTAGATAGATTCAATAAAATGAGTCATTTCATTCCTTGTAAGGCCACCCATGATGCCAGTTATATTTCTCTTCTCTTCTTTAAAGAGATTGTGAGGATACATGGACTAACCCTAAGCATTATGTCAGATAGGGATGTTAAGTTTATTATCCATTTTTGGAAGATGCTATGGAGCAGATTAGGTACAAATTTGTCATTTGGATCAGCTTACCATCCACAAATAGATGGTAAACCTGGGGTGATCAATAGAGTGTTAGGTAATTTTCTTAGATGCCTAACTAAGGAATATGGGTAGACATGGGATCTAGTGATTCCACAAGCTGAGTATGCCTATAATGACACTGTAAATATAACTAATACCAAAAGTCCTTTTGAGATAATGTATGGGATGCATCCAAGTGGAGTGTCTGAACTAATATATTTAGGATTTATGGAGTATAAGAGTGGCCATGCATAGGATTTCTCTCAGACAATGATGGAGATGCAAGAGCAAGTGAAGAATACTATCATAGAGGCTACCCACAAATTGAAGCTAAAGTGGATGTATCAAGAAGAGATGTATAATTTTCTATAGTACTCTATGTCATGGTCCATCTAATGACATGTAACTGATTGAATGTCTAAAGATGTTAAGTTGATCACCGAAATGCAGAAAGATAATGCAAGACATTAAATCAGTTAATGGATTGTATTGTCGTTGATGTCAAATTGATATAATCTAATCAGTTATAATCAAAGTGTCGAAGAATTTAGAGAATTAGAAAGAGAAAGATAATGATTTTAGTAATACTTAAAAAACAAGCATTCACTAAGTGACTTCAAACACTGACGACTAGTGGAACCTGATAGATAGAGATAAATAAAAGTTAAGTCACAGTGATGCCCAAGAAAAGAAACTGACGAGCACTACCAAAGAGTAGAATCAGAAGAATTATCGATGGCCAAAATTATAGTGTTAATCAATGAGAAGAACTTTGTAGTGAAGCCTGAAGGATAGACAACCCTGACGGATAGAGAAACCCAATGGAGTAGCCTGAGGAGAACTGAAGTGTTGACCGAAGCTATCAAAGAGTTAAAACACTGAAGTTAACTGGAGTTCAAAAATGACAAAATATCTAGCTAGCAGAGCTAAAAATAGACTTAACTAGTTGTTATCATTTTTTTCATCGAAAAGATAAGGCCAGAGATAAGTAAAGGATTTAAAGTTGTTTTATCAAGTTGGCAAGAAGATTTCTATAAGATAAAATGGGAATTATTCTTTAAATCAAGATTGGCTAAGATTGTGGATCATGCCAAGAACAAGAAGATCAAGAAGAGAGAAATAGTGATATCATGTCTATAAAGAGACAACTTAGTTCATTATGAATTAAGGGGAGTGAATGAAAAAGAGGATGTTGAAGAGAAATTGATGAAGAACTACTTCATACAGTCCTGATCAATCAAGCTGAAGAAAGAGCTAAAGATTTTTGTGGACACCGAGCAATAGAGAACAACATCACCGAGTAGAAACAAAAGTGGAGCAAAGGTATTGAAAAGATATATTGATCAGAATGGTTTATTGAGCATACAATAGATCTGAAAATATGCAAGTATAAGTTGTATATGTGAATAGATCATTTACTATTTTAGTTTAACCATTGATTCATAAAGTCTCTTAACCAAGAAGGATTTAAAGATCCTTTCTATATTGAGATACATCCCAAGGAGTATCATAAATTTTGATCATGAAGATAGAATGAGATGCCAGATACCATTTGACAACCTACACTGGGTTTTGTCATAGAAGGTAGTGTAGAGATGCCCGATATCAAGTGACAAACTAATCTTTTAAATCCTGTAACAAGGTCATACCTAACAGTGTGTTTGTAACCTTTAACAGGGTTGGGTCTTCACCCAGCTCACTATAGAAGAGTGAAAATTTTGGGTTACCGGTCCAAAGTGGTTTTTCCCTTAACAGGGTTTCCATGTTAAAAATCCATGTGTTAATGTTTTTATGAGTCATTACTTTAGTTTTTTGCATTACACATAACTAATCTAGATTGATCGGTATACACTAAGAAATTTACTATTTTTTCATTAAATGAAAGACTGCTATTTGGTAAACATTAAGAATAAGGTTTAACATAGCACTCCGAGCAGTAGTTATTTGATAAATATATTTGAAGGTATACGTCTTGTAGGACTAAAAATAACTAGAGACTTAATATTGTGGTACTAAGTTTTTGGGTTGATTAATTGGAATATTTTTGAGGCCACTGATTAACCCCCCCACCTTTGAGTTGTTTCTAACAATTATTATTAGAGCTTTAGTTCTTATAAAGGGAGTTTAACAGCTCAATAAAAATATCACAAGATGAAAAAACAAGATGTGCCCAAATTGAATGAAGACAACTTTGCATCATGGAAAAGCATTATAAGACTCCACCCATCAGGCATTGGTAATTATGTTACTCAACACCTTGATACTGAATATGTGTTGCCTACAGGACCTCATACTCTTGAGAAATTAAGAGAAAATCATGAGCATAATTGCATGATGATAGAACCTGTACCTTTGCAAAGAAAATGTGGGATATGTTGAAGCTGATACATGGAGGAGATGCTAATGTACTAAGTGTCAAGGTAGAAAGATTAAGAGGGAAGTTTGATGACCTAAGGATGAAAGAAGGAGAACATATAACTTAGTATAGTTGTAGAATCAAAGAGGTAGTCAATGCTATCAGAGGAGTTAGAGGTGTACTTGAAGAAGAGACATTGGTAAGTAAAATCTTAAGAACCTTACTTCTTTTATATTCTATTAGAGATTATGCTATTGAAGAAATGAGAGTAGTAGAAAACAATAAAGTTACTCTAGATAGTCTGATTGGTAGAGTGATTTAATTTAAGATGAATAAATTTGATACTAGTGTCTTACCATTTATAGAATCTGCATTCAAATATTCTTTGAAAATAAGTAAGTCAAGTCATATACATGCTATTAGAAATGATAGTAAAAGTGATAATGAGGATCAAGGACTTGTTGAGATTGAAGCACTAATGGAAATAATATTGTAGAGAGGAAAAGGTAGATACAAAGGTAAATTACCACTTGTATGTTTTAATTGTAAATAGGTTGGATACTTTGTTGTAAGATGTCCTAATAAAAGAAAACATGACAGAACATATGAAAAGATTTTGACTGAGGTGATAACAGAGATTACTGAAGCAACTGATAATCTAAAAGATGATATACTTGAGACTACAAGGACAAAGGAAAGAAATCATGTTACCTAGCTGAGAACAGAGTTGATGATACCAACACTGAATCTAAAGAATACATTTAGATGGTATTTGTAGCCATGAAGGATGACTAGTCAGAAGAAGAAGAAGAAAGGTATGTAGAAACTACACTCATATCTAAGGTTAGTAAGAATGTTGTCTAGATCATAGATAGTGGCTGCACTCACCACATGACCGGTGATAAGAAAATTTTTGCAACTTTTGAATAATATAATGGTGGTTCAGTAAGAATGGGAAATGACACACCTTGTCCAGTTGATTTTAAAGGAACTATAATATTGAATAACCCAATCAAATATGAAAATGCTTACTGGGTAAAAGGACTGAATTATAATCTCTTAAGTGTTTCACAGCTGAGCATTATAGGTCATTGAGTAGCATTTGAGAATAAGAATGCAAAGATCTTCAATGAATCAGGAAGGTTGTTTGGAACTAGTAAGCAGACAAAAGATAACCTTTTCTATCTTGATGACATTAACACTACTTGTTTAATGGCTAGAAATGAAGACATTTGGTTGTGGCACAAAAGATTGTGTCATGTGAATTTTGACAACATGATAAAGATAATCAATAAAAGGAATGTCACAAGCTTATCGAGAATGACAAATCATGAGCATATGATGTGCAAGAACTGTCAAAAAGGTAAGATGACAAGGTCTAGTTTCAATAGTAAATCCCATACATATAATTCAATTCTTGAATTAGTCTATACTAATCTATGTGGACCCACGAGGACAAAGAGTTACTATGGAGATAGGTATCTCATTCTCTTTGTTGGTGATTATTCTAGAATGATGACAGTCATGTTCTTAAAAAATAAATTAGAAGGATTCAAGATGTTTAAATGGTATAAGGCTATGGTAGAGAAGAAAAGTGATAAGAAATTGAAATGCCTAAGGTCAGATAGAGGAGGGCAATTTATTTTAGATGAATTCACTAATTTTTGTAATGAGCATGGAATTAAAAAATAGGTTTCTGCACGAAGGACACCACAAAAAAATGGAATTGCAGAGAGGAGAAACTAATCAATTGTTGATTGTGCAAGAACATTGATGATTGAGAAAATCATCACTCAAAATTTATGGAGGGAAGCTGATAGCATTGTTGTCTACACATTGAATAGAGTACAATTGAAGAAGGACACAAAGACGACAACCTATGAGCTTTGGTATGGTTACACACCCAATGCAAATTACTTTAGAATCTTTGGTAGTCAATGTTATATTTTGAAGGATGATAGAAATGGAAAGTTTGACTCTAAAAGTGATGAAGGTATCTTTCTAGGGTATTACACCAAAAGCAAGGCTTATAAGTGTCTTAACAAGTCATCTAACAAGATCATTGAAAGTGCAAATGTAAAGATAGATGAATATGCAGAAAAGAATGATAAGGAAAGAAGAAGAGAACCAAAGGACTAAAACATATTTTTTTACACTGAAAAACCTAAAACTCTACTTGAGCAATAGTGTATCATTCTTGAGAAATAGAACATTGCACCCGAGCATGAGGTTGCAATTACTAAAAATCAGGATAATACTCAAGATGATGTACCAAGTGATGGGGATCAGAAAGAAGGTCAAGAAGATGATCAGAATGATGGACAAAGAGATGAAGAAAATTAAATTTCCAAGTATGTCAGAAGACATCATCCATAGAATCAAATCATAGGAGACAAAAAGGCTAGAATAAGAGCAAGAAGTAAGTCACTAAATACTAGATGTTTACTTTGTGATTTTGAGCCTAAATATGTTAATACTACACTTGAAAATGAAGAATGGGTCAGTGCTATGAAAGAAGAAACATAAAAAATTGAGAAGAAGAGTACATGAACACTAGTACTAAGACCTGATAACAGGAATGTCATCGATACCAAATGGATATTCAGAAATAAGTTGAATGAGAATGGAGAATTCACAAGAAACAAAGCAAGGTTAGTATGCAAGGGGTATGCACAAGAAGAAGGTATTGATTATGGAGAAACCTTTATACCCATTTCTAGACTAGGAGTTATAATCTTACTTTCTTATGCTGCATTCAAAGGATTCAAGGTATACTAGATGGATGTCAAATCTACATTCCTAAATGAAATACTGGAAGAAGAGGTATACATTGAACAACTAGAAGGGTTTGTTGATCCATACAAGAGGAACATGGTATGTAGACTACATAAATCCTTGTATGGATTGAAACAAGCACCTAGAGCCTGGTATGAAAGATTTCACTCCTATCTCATTAGCATTAAATTTGCAAGAACAAGTGAAAATAGCAATCTGTAGCTAAAAGAAGATACCGATGGTAATATTATGATTGCTGAAATATTTGTTGATGATATCATTTTTGGGGGAAATGAAATGTATGCAAATCCTTTGCAAAAGAAATGAGAAAAAAATTTGAAATGTATATGTTTGGGGACATGAAATTCTTTCTTGGTCTACATATTCTTCAACAAAATGCAGGCATATATATCACTTAGTCCAAATACATCAAGGAAGTGCTGAAGATATTCATGATGGAAGATTCCAAGGTAGTTGGAACACCTATGGATACCGGATGTAAGCTGACAAAAGAAGCCAAATAAAATGAGGTAAATCAGACCTTATATAGATAAATGATTGGAAAACTAATGTATGTTGTTAACACTAGACCAAATATAGCACATGTAGTTGTAATAGTTGCAAGATTCTCTACTAATCCCAAAGAATCACATATGAATATTGTCAAGAGAATTCTGAGATATCTAAACAACACCGAGGAATATGGATTATGGTATAAAAGAGAAGAAAAATTTGAGATACAAGTCTATACAGATGTTGACTGAAAGAGAAGAACTGGAGGAGCATTCTTCATGTGTGACAGACTTGTCACATGGATCAGCAAGAAATAAGGATGCATCTCTCAGTCTACTACAGAAGCTGAGTATGTGGCTACTGCTGCAAATTGCTCCAATATTGCATGGATCAAACAATTGCTGGAAGGTATGAATATGAAGATCCTTGAACCAGTGATTATCTATTGTGATAATACTAGTGAAATTAACATTTCTAAGAACCCAATCATGCATGCTAAGACTAAGCATCTTTCTATCAAGTATCTATTGGAAAGATTGCTACAATGTAGACAATTATTATTTTTTCATTGATGTCAAACCTTAACTAGTGAGACCATCCCTTTATGTTTGAGTAGTTTATCCATTGATTGGTGAAGATTTGAAAAGAATGGGATAAAAAGAAGACCAAGTAAATGGTTGAGTTATGAGTATAAACTAGGGTACTTGATCATTTGGTACTTTGGCAAAGTGATATGTTGTTTATCTAGCATTGACAGTTCACTGGAAGGTCAATGTCGCGCAATGGAAAGTCAATGCCAAGAAAAGTGAAAGTTGATGTCGAGCGCCAGTGAAATTTTGAGCGAGACAGTTTAATGCAGAGCATTAGTATTTTGTTTATTGATGAGATTTGAGATCTATTGCTGACATAATTAATTTTATTGGGATATGCATTATTAATTAAGATTGGTCCATATTCATTTAATGCATGGGAAACTGTTATTAGCATATGGATTCAATGGTTAATTAATGACTATATTGGAGAAGTAAATTAAATGTAAAGATGGAAAGATCCATTGGATCTGACCTAACCTAAGATTTACAATCTTGGTTAAGTGAAAAAATATTTATCTGACCGAGATGAAGAGGTATAATATAACCTACTGTGGTTATTGTTATTGTATCCAAGTGCAAGGAGAAGTGGAATGCAAAGTTTTGCATGGTTAATTGACTGATTGGAAAGACCTAAGCAGAGAAGGCTGAACAAAGAAGCAGAGAGAGATTGCTTGACAGATTTCCAAATAGATCTAAAGTTTGAGATGAGGATGGAGGCCACTCAGTGAATTAGCATTAGAGCTGAAACTGGATTTGGATTTACAAAGTAAATTGTATGTATCATATCACACCTACTGATTACTTTCTAGCCATTGTAACAGTTCAAATCCTTTAACTAGGTTGACTTAACAGTCATTATATAAATACTTTGAACAAGGTGACATTCAGATTGGAATGTTCTAAGTCCTCTAACAAGGCCACTCCTAACAGGGTGACTAAATCCTTTAACCAAGTCACACTTGACAGTTTGTTTTGTAACCTTTAATAGGGTTGGCTCCTCACATGGCATCACTTTAGAAGAGTGAAATTTTTGTAGAATGTTACTGGTGGTTTTTCCCATATTGGGTTTCCATGTTAAATCATGGTGTCAAAATGTGTAAATCTTATTGTTGTGTTTTACTCTTAAGTTTCTGCAAGCTTATTTCATTAGTATAGTAAACTACACACTTTTATTGTTTATTACTGCCGAGCAGATTTGAGTTGTTGAAGTTGATTTAAAGTTTTATGTGGGCACATATAGACCTGTGGATAACTAATTCACCCCCCCTCTTAGTTATTCTGAATTCATATTAATAATTGGTATCAGAGCTGTGTTCTATTGAAAAGTTTGAAGATACTTGGAGATAAAGATCAAGATGTATAAAAGGGATGGACCAAAGATCAACAAGGAAAACTTTCCTGCATGGAAAAGTTTGATGAAACTTCATATGGATGGTATTGGTGATACTGCTAAATGACATATTGAAATAGAATATGTAGCCCCTACTAGAGTTTTGAATGCTGCACAACTTAGAGAGAAGCATGAACATAATCAAGCAATGCTCAAACTTGCATCATCTTTGAACTATCATGAATTTGAGGACATCAAAGATTGTACAAGTGCAAAGAAGATGTGGGATGCCCTTACAACCATCTATGGAGGTGATGCAAATGTACTAAGGGCCAAATCTAAAAGCTTGAGAGGTAAGTTTGATGATTTAAAAATGTAAGAAGGAGAAAATATAGTGCAATACTATGATAGGATAAAGGAAGTTGTAAATGCTATTAGAGGAGCTAAGGGAGTCATTGATGAAGATACTATCATGAGAAAGGTACTGATAACACTTCTTCCTATTTATTCTATTAGATTATCTACAATTCAAGAACTGAGATGTACTCCTAATAACAATTTAACTCTGGAAAGTCTGATAGGCAAACTTACTGCATTTGAGATGTCAAATTTTGACAACTATACTCCACAAGCTGTTGAATCTGAATTCAAGTCATAGATGGTCATCAGAAAATCTAAGAAAGGAAATAAATGTGTGGACAGTGACAATGACACCTCAGATGATGAGCTAGAAGATCTTGAGGCACTTATGGCAAGAAGACTAGCAAGAGGAAAAGGAAAATTCAAAGGTAAACTTCCTATTATTTGTTTTTCTTGTAACAAAGTTGGTCATATTGCTGCTAGATGTCCTGAAAAGAATGAGAAGGATGAAAGAAGGGACAACAATTATAAAGACAAAAAGGATGACCGAGACTATAGAAAGTACAAGGACTACAAAGACAAAGGTAAGAAATCCTTCTATATAGCTGAAGAAGCTTCTGAAAGTGAATCTAACAAATCTGATGAAAATGATATAGAAGTAGTGTATGTTGCAATGAAAGATGATTTTGATGATGATGAGAAAACTGCACTAATATCTTATATGAGTAAAGGTGATAATTGGATTATTGACAGTGGTTGTTCACATCACGTGACTGGTGATAAGGACAAATTTGAAACATTAGATCAATGCAAAGGTGGATATGTTAAATTTGGTAATGATACACCTTGTAGAGTCAAAGGGAAAGAATCAATTCAATTGACTAATAAGATTAGATGTGATGATGTATACTAGGTTGATGATCTTAAGTATAACTTGTTGAGTGTTTCACAGCTTAACACTTTTGGTTACAGAGTTGAATTCTATCACAAGAAAGAAAAGATCTATGATGCCATGGAGAATTAGTTGGAGGTAGTGAGAAAACAAAAGCTAACTTGTTCTACCTGGATTTAGCTGAAGAGACATGCCTATTTGCACAATATAATGATGTTTGGCTATGGCATAAGAGGCTATGTCATGATAAATTTGATAACTTGGTAAGCATAAGTAAATTGAAAAAGGTTAGAGGGTTGCCTAAGTTAAAGAAACCTAAGAATGCAATGTGTAAGCAATGTTAGTTGGGCAAGATGACTAAATCTAGTTTTAAAAGCAAAACTCATACTTCTGAGAATATTTTGGAATAAGTTCACACTGACCTTTGTGGACCTATTGGTGAGAAAAGCTACTACGGAGATAAATATTTTATTCTATTTGTAGATGACTACTCTAGGATGATGACTGTTATGTTTCTCAAAGAAAAATCTGATGCATTTCAGTTATTTAAGTGGTACTTGGCAAAAGTTGAAAAGGAAAAAGGTAAAAGCCTGAAATGTCTAAGATCTGACAGAGGAGGTGAGTTCATTTCTAATGAGTTTAACAAGTTCTAAAATGACCGAGGGATAAAAAGACAAATGTCAGCATCTAGGATGCCACCACAAAATGGTATAGCTAAAAGGATAAATTGATCTATCATGGACTGTGCTAGAACATTAATGATAGAGAAAAATGTTACATAGAAATATTGGAGAGAAGCTCTAAGTACAGTTGTTTATACCCTAAATAGAGTACAAGTCAAGAAAGGTACAAATTCTACACCTTATGAGCTATGGTATGGATATGTACCTACTGTAAGTTATTTGAAAATCTTTGGGAGAAAATGTTTTATAATGAAGGATAACAAAAATGGTAAACTTGATGCTAAAGGAGAAGGCATATTTCTTGGATATTCTACTAAGAGTAAGGCATACAAATGTTTGAATTCTAACACTAACAAAATTGTGGAAAGTGCAAATGTTAGAATTGATGAA
>MU223052.1:2398514-2440639 GCA_018584345.1 Thuja plicata | reverse complement strand
TGAATCTTTCCCTCCAAGAATTCTCTATAAAAAGAAGCCATTCTAAGCTTATTTGATATAGGAGAATAGAATTCAAGCATAGATATAATGTCAATTTTGTTTTAGCTCATCTAGTTCATCATTTTTAACATGCTAATCTAGTTCATTTGTATAATTTGATTGAAATTGTGCATAATTGAACATGTTCTTGAGAATTTTAGACATTTTTACAATGAATCTTCCATTTCATGATTGTCATTCTATGATCTAACATGCTTAATTTGAGAGTAATTTACAATTTAGAGTAGAATCTTCATGACTAGGAAGCAATAGTTTGATTTCTCAAGGTTTTCTATGTTTTTCATTGATTTGATCTTACTAACCTTGGATATAATGAGTTATTGAGTGTTTTTGTGCAGTATACTTGTAGATACATAATTACACATCACATTTTGGTGCCCATCGTGGGGTAGATTGCTCAAATTTTACAAAATTCTGCTCTTTGTTCTTACCATTTTTCAAGTTTGCACACAGTTTATCTTTTCCAGTAATTCTTTTAGCTTTTCTGGTAATTCTTTTTTCTTTTCTAGTAGTTCTTTTATCTTTTCCAATAATTCTTTTAGATTTTTTGGTAATTCTTTTATCTTTTCTGGTAATTCTTTTAGCTTTTCCGGTAGTTCTTTTATCTTTTCCGGTAATTCTTTTAGCTTTTCTAGTAATTATTTTAGCTTTTCCAGTAATTATTTTAGCTTTTCGGTAATTCTTTTATCTTTTCTGGTAATTCTTTTATCATTTATGGGAAAACAAATTTGGCTTTAATGTGTCTTTGGTAATTCCTTTATTATTTCTAGAAATCTTTATCATTTGGAGTAAAAGGATTATTGTTTATGGGATACGTTATCGTTTGGGGTTAAATTCTTATCATTTTTCAGGTTTATCATTTTAGGTCTCTACAGTATCGTCTAGATTCTAGAGAGAAAAATAACAAAGTTTTTTTTCATGGATTAATTCGATTTCTAACATACTAACTTGGTTGTTTTCGTGATTTTTATCATCTTTATAGAAGCCTAACATGTTCTGCAGGACTTTTGCCAAAGATTTCCATGGAGAGAAACTACTAACAAGTTTCTTGTAGGTTTCCAATTGCGAAAATTCAAACCCTTTGACACTTAATACAATTTTTGTGCATTTCATAATTTGGATAGAGGATTATGCTCTTTTGCCTTTGGCAAAATTAGAAACTCAAACCCCAAATTATGCTTTGTACTAAAATTGAAGCAAATGAACAATTTTGTTTCATATGCAATGTGTTTTGTCAATTAATTTAGGCATCTTAACATCAAATTTAGGGTTAATTTTTGGTTTCATTAGAGGATTATGCTCTTTTCCCTGTGGGAAAATCAAAAACTCAAACGTGAAATAGAAGATTAATTCTTGATTTGAGGAAATGAAATTTGTTTGAAGTGCTTGATAGGAGAAAATGTTATTGAGTAGGAGATTATGCTCTTTTCCCTTTGGTAAAATCATAAATCTAGACCTCTTTTCAATGCCAATCCTCTTTATTTGCTTTATCCTTTAGTTGGGCCTGCCGGTGAGGAAAAAATCTCCCAGGATGACCCACATGAGAACAAGGTGTAAGCCACACCACTCTAACTCATGGTAAACAAATTTACTCTTTTGGGTTAAAGCCTGGGGAGTCGAATGTCATTTGAGCTTATAATCAGCTCACATCTAACTTAAGGGCAGCCTAACGGTCTCAGTCATGTTTGTGTGATCCCTTTTGTCAAGACGCTCTACAGGGCTATACGCCTCAATCGTGCTTGCGCAAACATAGAGGATACAACTGAACTGAGAACCTTACTAAAAACTTTAGGATTAGAAGCTACCTAGATCACCTCTGAAAGGTGATAATCTTTGTGAAAGGAAAAAAGTAATTTCCCCAAGATACTCATCATATCATACCCCCATTTGTGTTTGGAACCAGATAATATGGTATCATGACTGGAGCCATTGCATGATTGGTGATAGCCATATTCTGATTAGCAAATGGGTGTGTACCTAAGTCTATGAGCAAGCGATTTTCATTCTATGCCAATTTTGTAGGGACAGTGCGTGTTTGTACCCTTATAATCACAAAATTTTCAAAACTAAACAATCCTTATCAAAACCATGAAAAAAACAACTTTCTTTGTGTGTGTGTGTGTGTGTGTCACTAAAATTGGCATTATTCAAAACACCTTGCAAGCATTCCAAAAGTGGGTACTCTATTCAAAATAGTGGTTGGTTCCTTTTCACAAAAATTTTCAAGAAATTACTCCAAAATTTGCTCAAAAACATTTGTCCTAAAGCATTGTCATTATGTTCTTGTTGTCTTGATTGCTCAAAAACATTGGTCCTAAAGAATTGTCCTTAAGTTCTTGTTGTCTTGATTTCTCAAAACATTGGTCCTAAAGAATTTTCCTTAAGTTCTTTTTTTCTTGTTTATCCAAAACAAAGGTCATTTTGTGCTATTCATCTCAAAATTCAATTCAAAAGTGGAAGTTCTAAAGTCATGTATTGCTAGCCCTAAATATCCAAAGTGCTCAAATCAAACCTTGGTGTCTAGAAAATCAAACTATTTTCTATTGATTTCAATCAACTGAAACTACTTTTTAATTGGTCATATTAACCCTCTTTGTGTTTAAAGATCACTATCAAGGTCAATCTAACCTTCATCAAGATCTCAAACATTATCAATTACATCAACAACTTTTCACCAACTTTGACCAATTGTAAAGCTAGTCTATCAAAAATTGAAACTATAGGTGATAGGTTTCTATTATTTTCTAATCAAGTATCATTTAAACCTAGATGGTGTGGACAAGAAGTGGACGTATTCAACACATAGATACTTCAAAAAATTCTAGAATACACATTGAATCACAACAAGAACAAGAGTACAATCCTTTTTTTGGCACCTAGAACAAGTGATTCAGAAACTACTAGCAACAACAACACCAATGACACTAATGATACCAACAACAACAACAACATCGATAAAAACAAATGGGATGGACACTATAATCATAACAGCATGGAAGAAAAGCTTATTGCATCCTTATCAAAGCAAATCCAATCTTTACAATCTCAAATTCAAGACTTGAAAGAGGAAAAGGATACATCATCAAATGTGCATTCACTAAGATGAATCATTCCTTTTATCTATTATCATGATTCATGCATATCTTCCTATTCTTCAAGAAAAGAGATACCTACTTATGGTGATCCTATCTTTGGTCAAGAGGCTATTTCCCAACATCATGTCAATCCTATTTTTGATCAACAACCTCATAATATTGAATCCAACATCTCATTGGAGAGTTCAAATGAATCTAAATGTCCATTGGATAGAACATTCATTCCTTTGGGACAATCTTATGAATCCATTTTGGAAGAAATTCTTGAAAATAATCTTATCACGTTGCCTCAAATAACTTCATGTGGTTTTGTATTCTTGAGCAACTATTGTGCCTATCATAGACATAACAAACATACAACTTCAAATTGCATGGAGTTGAAGCATAAAATCCAAGATCTTATTGATGAAGGAATAATTGAAAATCTTAATGATTCATCTAATCAAGATCAAGATACTAATTCCAAGCATGATCAAAATCATGAAACTATGTCTAGCAATGACCCACTTGACACCTCAAATTCTTCCACCATTCCTCCATCTCACAAAGCTTCAAAGCTATCCATATTCGCTCTATCAAATAAAGAACCTAATTCTTTTCTTGATAACTATGTCTACCCTTAAGGGTTGCCTTTAAAAGAAATCCAAGCTAATCTAAATCTTGCTGCAAGTCTATTCCACACTTCTGAGATCAAAGACCCTAATCTTTCATGTGCTTCAATCTGCATGATTCTCTAGCAACCCTTAAAGAATCCCTCATGAAGATTAAAACTCCTATCTTATCCTTCAACATGGATCCATGTCAAGAGGATGATCTAAAATACGAACAAACAATTCTTACTAATGATCAAGATCAAGACATTATTATATCCCCTCCAACATTTGACGAAGGTCCCATATCCCTACAATTTGAAGATTATCCCCTCATATATTTCCATTTCTTCCAAGAATATATTCATTCATATCAAGAGCTACATAGCCCTACATCTCCTAAGGAAGATCAAGATATTTATTCTACTTCCAATGAGCTTATTGAAAATCAAGAGAAAAGTATTCTCTCTGCATTATCCAAAGATCCTTGTCAAGATCAAAGCATCCCATCATCCCTTTGTCATATTTCTCCATATCCACCTCAAAAAACCATCATTCCTCCAAAGCCATGGCATGATGATAAATCCCCTCAAGATTCGGTTGCTATCAAAGTTGTTCCTATTGGAATAAAGATGACTCCTAATGATGAGAGCTTTGGACATGTAACTCACTCTAATGATGCTGATATACATTACACACCTTATCTTCCTCCATTTTCCCACAAGAATCATCCTTCTCCATCCTCCAAATCTATCCTTGGTACCTATATCCCAAAGTTAAAACCATCAAACCATCCATCTATATTGGGTCATTATATTCTTCCATCCATTATGCCTATCACTCCTAGCTTGTCATCCACTTACCCTATCTCCTATCACGGTCAACAAAGACATGCATCCTTGAACCATCCATATCAATTCATCCCTATGAACCAGATATATCATTCTTATTCATCTACAATTCCCAAGTCTTTTGGAAGAAGAAATCCAAGAATCCACTTACATATGAAGATCACCATGTCCAATCTAATCGACATGTGAGTACAAAGAAAGAAGAGATACTATTGAGACTACAAAGGTCCACCAAGCAAAAAGAAAAATCAAAGAAAATATGGGTTCCTGAATCCCTCCTTGAAGAAATGCATTCTAAAGCATCAAAAAAGAAAGAAAAATCATAGACTATGTGGATTCCCAAGTCATTCTTAAAAGACTTGCATACAAAATCAAAATCAAAATTGACATCCAAGATTCCAAAGGCTTCCACTCCATTTTCTTCCAAATCCATTTTGGGTCCTTATATCCAAAAATCCACTACCATGAATACACCTTCATCCATATTGGGTCCTTATGTACCAAGATCCATATCCATTCCTACATCGAAACCTCAAGATATTTCATCCACTTTTCCTCTATCATTCCACCATCCTTCAAGATGTATGTCAATGTTTATCTTTCCAATGTTTCCATCTTTGCTTCCACAAAACTTTCAATACCCTACCCAATATCCTACACCTACTTACTATCCTTCTATATTGGGTCCCTATATTCCATCCATCCCATATCCTTTCATTCCTATCATCTAATTCATTGCATAAATCCTTAGCTACCATCTTCCTTATCCTCCATATCATTCTTCTCTACCATCACCCTATTAGCATCATTGAGCATACTTTAAGCGGCCTTGGCCTATCATATCATATCCTTTGAAGGAAAACTATCCAAAGAGAAAGAGACATAAATTCTTCCCTAAAATTGAAAAAAAAAAAGAGATTGAAAAATAGAAAAAGTGCCTTGGTGAAAACCTGGTAAACAAGCACCTTGGTAGCAAAAGTAAAGAGAAATAAATCCATTCTATGGTGAAAACTACTTCTTGTGGTGCCTTGGATAAGTATCATGATGAAAAATGGGAAAACAAGCATCATGCGTACTTCCTCCTACTTGCACTCTTCACTTGGGGGTAATTTCCTTCCATGTCATCTTACCCATCATATTTTCCATCCAGCTAGCCCATTTGCATCCATGTTCCTTCTAGTGATCTTGACAAGGTTGAGCTTATCCATGAACGCTTTGCATATTGGTATCCATATCTATGATACCCTATCGTGATCTTTCTTATCCCAAGCCTATACTTCCTATCTCTAAGCATTATTTCCATAATCCAAACATTCACTTATACCTACATCACCCTTTCTCTTGATGGTGTTGTCCTATTAGTTAACCCCTTGGTATTGATCAAAAGAAAGAACAAAATATGCAAAATAGGTTCTCAAGAACTCTCTTTATGTGTCCACTCTTTTGGGTCACATGCTTTTCATGACATCAAGTCATTTCTCTATATGCTATCTATCACCACTTCATGAGCTAACATTGCTATATTCTTTATCCCTAGCTTGGGTAATCTTGAGGAGACTGTTCTTGAAGGTGGCATTCACTCACTCCATCCATCATTTTCTATTCACTTCTAATTCACCAGTTTTCTTATCCATCTGTAAGGTCCTATACCTTTCTATACATTGGGGGAAAACCAATGTGATCGTGCTTGAGAATTGGCAATCTCTAAAAATCCAAAAACATTTTTAAAAAAATACCAAAAAAATCAAAAAACAAAAAATCGTGCCTTGGTGAAAAATTGGTAAATAGGTGCTATTTTTTTAGCTCATTGCTCTCTCTATAAAAGCTTGGATAACTCTTTAGAAAGAGCTTCAATACTTTTGAGCTCACATAAAATAGAACACGTTCCTAGCTGATTGACTCTATCATTTACATATCATTTTACCATGGTTTGAAATCTAATCTTATCCTTCTCAAAACTATTTCAAGGCAAGAAATTCAACAATGGTATTTCTCAATACCACATCAATCAACCAAAGGTGTTTCTCAACACTACCCTAGTTAAAAAACCAAACAAAGGTATTTGTCAATACTACTGATCAGGTCACATCTCATATCAACAAACAAAAATAGTGTTTCTTAAACACTCATCCTGTTATCAACATGATCATTTTGAATCTATCAATCAGAATCACAAGCACAAAAATGATCAGTCCTGTCCTATGCTTGCATGATTTTTTTCTCCTAAGTAGCTCTATGATGTATTCATACTAGAGACACACTGAAAGAGTTGGGATACTTTTCTTTGCATGACTATTTGTTCTTTATCAGATTTTTTCTTATTATACTTCTCTCGAATGTTTTAATGATACTCTACTGAGTTAGAAACATAAAGACAGGGGGCATGATATTTTATTTGATTTCTACTTGTGATTTACATGGGTCTTTGACAAGGTCTATGATGACAAAATTAAATCTACATAAACGACTCTAATTCTGAGACCAAAGAAAACACTTATGTTAGTTTGGGTTGCTATCTTTTATCAATTGTTAATTATCATATTTCTGAAAATGTTTCATGAGTCTTTGTGCTAGAACATTGAAGAAATCATATGGTATTTTTATTTTGTTTGTTATGTGTTTGTTAACGCAATTGATACTTAGGACATCATTATCTACTATATCTTGATTCTTGTGTCATATTGCCATATCAAAATTAAGCTCAAATTAGTATTCATATCATCAGAGTAAATTAATTATTCACGGTGGTTGTACTAAAATAAAACATTTTACATAAGTCATATTCATATTATCATAGTCACTTAAGAACTAGTGATGATTTTATGTACTTATATCCAAGAAAAGTGATATTCATACTAACATGATTACTTGCATATCAGTGTAGGTTGTGTCAAAAATGGGGTACGCAAAAGGCTCAATAATGAAACAAAAGCATGAATGACATGAAAATGGAAGTTGCATCTACATTTACATTTTATAATTGCATTTCATTCTAGAAGTTGCATATCTTTTATAATCAAGTGATGCTAAGAAAGGCTATCATAACACACATTAAAAACAGGGAAAGGCAAACTTCAAACATTCAAAGCAGTATTTTCATGGTTTTGACCACTATCTTTTCTATTGGAATCAAACTCTTCATTCCAAACTTATCATTCTCATCCGGATGTTTTTATCTAGAAATCAACCCAATTTCATTTCCATTTTGATTCCAAGGGGGCATTATCAATTACATCTAGTCAAGTGATGGTAATACCATATCTTTCAAACAACTAGGTATTGTCAGAAATCTAACTTGACTTTGTAAGTGATCAAACAAATAAAATTCAATGTAGCTGGAGAATCTTCATCAGGTATCAAATCAGTCTCAACATTATCAAATTTGGAACAAGTGATTTCATTGCTTCATATCAAATTGCTCATTCTTATCAAATTCAATTTCTAAACAGCAGTAGAGATATCAATTTCACTGCATTACATCAAGTTGATAGTATCTATAGCTAAATTCAATTGAAATTTCAAATAGTGATCAGTTTCAACACATCGCATCAAATTGATCATTTGTTCAAATTTTTACTAGAAATTAGTTTCACCGCATCACATCAAACTAGTTGTCTATTCAATCCTTCTAAACTATGTCTTCGAGATATCAATTTCATCGCATCACAACAAATTGATATCAATCAAGATTTCAGACATCACTGTAATAGTAATTGATTTCATCACCTCACATCAAATTGATTATGTGTTATTATCTTTAAGAAACCGGAAAGGTGATCAGTTTCATCGCTTCATATCAAATTGATCTCCTGGTCACTACACTTATCTTTCAATAATCAAGAATCTTCAATAGTTTCAATCATATTTTCTTCAATCAAGTTCATAATCGGTTTCTAAATCAAGAGAAGTTGTATTAGTTTATATCCAACTATTCAATTGCTAATCAAAACTATATGTTCTTTGAATCAACATGTTGATCGCACATCGATTCAAAGAGGGGAAAATGTAATCACCTGAAAAATGGTCTGATAAGCTTTTGACCCCTAATCTATAGTTAAGTCCTTCAGGTCCTAACTAGGACTACCAATATCAAGCTAATCACAATTATATAATTAAAGTAGATAATTTTAAGTATATAATTCATCAAAAATAAATAATCCAAGATCACTCATCAAGAGGCATCTATCAAAAGACAATAATTCTTCAATTAACCTTGAATGAATTAAATCAAATAAAAAAACTAAATACATGGCTAAAGAAATCAATTAAAAGGAATTAATTAAATCAAATAATAAATATTCCTTTAACATTCCTCAAGGATAAAATCCTCTAACCAATAGGAGGTAATCACTTGGATCAAGCAAGCTTCCATCTCAACCATCCCTCATGGATGCATCTCAATCACTCAATTCAAATTCAAATTTGAATCTTTCCCTCCAAGATTTCTCTATAAAAAGAAGCCATTCTAAGCTTATTTGATATAGGAGAATAGAATTCAAGCATAGAGATAATGTCAATTTCATTTTAGCTCATCTAGTTCATCATTTTTAGCATGCTAATCTAGTTCATTTGTATAATTTGATTCAAATTGTGCATAATTGAACATGTTCTTGAGCATTTTCGGCATTTTTACAATGAATCTTCCATTTCATGATTGTCATTCTATGATCTAACATGCTTAATCTGAGAGAAATTTACAATTTAGAGTAGAATCTTCATGACTAGGAAGCAATAACTCGATTTCTCAAGGTTTTTGATGTTTTTCATTGATTTGATCTTACTAACCTTTGATATAATGAGTTATTGAGTGTTAGTGTGTAGTATACTTGCAGATACATAATTACACATCACACTGTGATATCATGTCTATAAAGAGATGACTTAATTCATTATGAATTAAGGGAAGTGAATGACAAAGAGGATTCTAAAGAGAAACAAATGAATAACTACTTCATATAGTCCTGATCAATCAAGCTGAAGAAAGAGATAAATATTTCTGTAGGCACCAAGAAACAGAGCACAACATCACCGAGCATAAACAAAAGTGGAGCAAAGGTATTGAAAAGATATATTGATCAGAATGGTTTAATGAGATTACAATAGATATGAAAATCTACAAGTATAAGTTGTATATGTGAACAGATCATTTACTATTTTATCTTAACCATTGATTCAGAAAGTCTCTTAACTGAGCAGGATTTAAGTATCCTTTCTATATTGAGATACATCCCAAGGAGTATCAAAAATGTTGATAATGAAGATAGTATGAGATTCTAGATACCATTTGATAAACTACACTGGGTTTGGTCATAGAAGATAGAATAGAGATGTGCGATATCAAGTGACAAACTAATCTTTTAGATCCTCTAACAAGGTCACACCTAACTGTCTATTTGTAACCTTTAACAGGGTTGGCTATTCACCGAGCTCACTTTAGAAGAGTGAAAATTTTGGGTTACCAGTCCCAAATAAATTTTCCCTTAACATGGTTTCCACATTAAAAAATTCATGTCAATGTGTTTATGAGTCATTACTTTAGTGTTTTTCATTACACATAACTAATCTAGATTGATCAGTACACACTAAGCAATTTACTATTGTTTGGTAAATGAAAGACTGTTATTCGGTAAACATTAAGAATAAGGTTTAACATAGCACTCTGAGCAATAGTTATTTGATAAGTATATTTTAAGGCATACATCTTGTAGGAATAAAGATAACTAGAGGCTTAATATTTTGGTTCTAAGTTTTTGGGTTGATTAATTGGAATATTTTTGAGGCCACTAATTCACCCCCCCCCCTCTCGCTTAGTTATTAGCCAAATATGTACATAATTCTTATAAGGTTGAGATTCCCTTAGATTTGAGGATTTCAATAGTGTCCAATGTGGAAAACTTGGTTAAGTTCAAGGGACCATTTTCAGAGATAAATCAGACCAGCAAGGAGATATTGGAAGATGTCAGTATGGAGGTTTTACCTCCCAAATCCAAGCTTGAAGCAGAGACTATCTTAGAATCTAGGGTGAAGAATTCAACTAGAGATAGGGTATACATGGAGCATTTGGTATAGTGGAAGGATCAACCAGAATCTAAAGCTACATGGGTGGAGGAAGGTAACTTCAAGAAATTAGGCATTGACCTATCTCTGATTTCTCCTCATGTTCCTTGAAAGTTGTGCAAAGAGGAAGAATGGTGCAGGAGCACCCATGGGTTGCTTAAACAACCCTAGTTTCATTTTTTTTTGTGTAATCCTTTAAGGAATTTTGGATGTTTTCTAGAAGGTCATGTTGACCATAGTAGAAAGTACAATAGGGTTTGGTCTATAGAGTCTTAGGACCTTTTTGTAAGTTTCAATTAGGGGCTGGGAAGTTGTAAAGCCTCCTAATTTGCACAAGTGGGTTGATGGTGTCACCATGATGTCAGTAGGGTCTAGGATGGATTATAACCATTTTTCAACCATGGTTAGGGTTTTTGGTAAATTTTGGTGAGCATTGAAACTCATTTAGTTGGTTTTGCAAGAAATTGTCAAAAAGACGTAGAAGTTGCATTTTACAACTTTGGAACTTTGAAATGTTTCTTGGACAACATTGTCAAGTTTTTACAACCAGATGAAAATAATCCCTAAAAGGTAATGAAATACCTAACCACCCTACATACGACATAGATTGACCAAGATGTAAGGTTGGGCACTCTTTGTATGGATAATGATTTGAAGAAATTATGATTTTGTGTTGTTTTGTGTGCAATTTTCAATTATTGTATGAGAGTAGGTAGTTAATGCATTAAAGATTTCACTTTAACTCATGCATGGATTATAGTAGGTTTTTTATCAATTATGTGTGCCATTATATAGGTTTTTTGTTTTGTTTTTGTGTTCTTTTCTAAATAAGTTTGATTTGGCATTGTCATTTGTTCAATCCAGGCAGTGTGCAAAGATGGAGATCTAACTCACTTTTCCATAGTCCATTTGGTATGGCATCTTGGGAAAAATTATTATACTCCATGTAAATATATTTTGAAAGATCTTGGGACCTCAAATGTAGAGGAATGAATTTTAATGTCTTGCCCTAGGCGAGCCAGTGGTGAGCCTAGCTAGGGAAGACCAAGTTGCAGAGAGCACAACTTATAGAGGTGGATAGCTAGAGTAAAATTTACTTTTGGGGATTTAATTTAGAAGTATTTCCAAGCATTGGTAAGAATTATATGGTTTCACCAATACAATTTATGGACTAATTCATTCCATCTTTGTTAGGAGCCAAATAAGACCTTAAAAACCCCTAAATTCACTCATTTTGGGTTAGGGTGTTGTATGGAAGGTGGTGACCCCAAGACCCAAATAATCCTAGAGGGGTTAAATTTTCAAAGAATACCAAGAAAAATTTTAGGGGTCCTTTGGAAGGGTTGGGAGAAAATCCCTATTTTCTTGGAGTAGGAGACCTAATAGGGCTACTGGCCTATTTGGCCCATTTTGTGGAAGATTGAAGAAATCAAATATGTGGTTGAACTATGTGGGACACATAATACCCATATTTGAGTAAATTAACATATTTTAAGATACCTCCACACCTTTTCAAGCTTAACTTATGCATATGGAGGTTACAATACTTTAAGGTTGTGTAAAGGCAAGAGTTTGTAGAGCTAGAATGCACCAAGTGTAGACTTGGTTGAGTGAATCTTTCTTGTTAGTTGGGTTGGCCGGAGTAACTAGAGGATCAATATTGGTTGAGGTTACTATAGCTACCATGGAGTGTGGTGAAGAAACGCTAAAATTCTCTTGTGAAGACTAGGAGCATGAATTAGTGATTGATTCATCCAACCTCCCTAACACTTTTAAATAAAAGATTTTTCAAGTTTGGAAAATCAGGTAGCATGTCCTAGTTTAGAAGGAATTACACTTTAATATTCTAGAAAGCACTATAAATGAATCTATGTGATTCCTAAAAAGGTTTTCATGGAGTTTGAAATTTTTATTGTACAACATAAATAACAGAGGATTTGATTAGTATATAATGCTAGTTCAGTTTTCTCCAATGTATAATGGTTTTATGTCTTGAATAAAAGGAACCATGAGTTTTATTAACTCAGTGCATTTTTCTAATGTATGTAACTCTTGTTTCATTATTTTATCTAAATGGTCAATTAAATTCTTGATTAAGATTATAGATTTGACAGGGTTATACAATGATTATGATAAGTAGTATATACTGGGGTTACTGTTGAAGAGCTATTGCAAGGGAATACTCTTAGATCATATTCTATGAATGAAATTATGTTTTATAATATTATACTAATAATGACTCCAATACCCAAGGGGATAAGGCACTAGTCTTTTCTTTTGTGAATCTTACTGATATATTGTTATTCATATTCTTGCTATTACCTACTGTAACAAAATCAATTAAATCACGAATACCTTTACTTAATTTTTAGGTTGATAGATTATTTAATCTATATTATACTCTGAACAAGGGTAATATTCAATAGATGATTAGCCATTATCTAAGTATATCTTGGTTATGTTGAACCTTGTATGACATTTTTGCTTATATAAATGGTAGTTACAATTTTAGCCTATACTCAAAAGCATTAGAGTGAGTCCCCCATTGGTATTGAAAAACATAAAGTGTAGAGGGATGAATTAGTATCCCTATTAGTTGTCCCGGTCCTCTTAAAGATTTAGAACATTGGATTTGGCTACTCTATAGAATGTATTAAGGGCTGAACTGGTAGATTTATAAGTGTACCAACTTTTCAGGAACCAACACCTTACACTAAAAATCCATGTGTCCTTTCAAGCCACACTTAAATAAAGTACCCTTGAACTCTTTACCACCATTACCTTCCTTAAGTACAACTGGTTTATCTTCTATCTTATACTTATCACCACGGTTAATTTGCTTCTCCCTTCCTCTAGAGTTAATCTATTTTTTCCTATTAAACTTGTCTTTTGGATTTAGATCATATCGATAAGAATCCTCAACTGATCCAATCTTCATCACACTCATCTCATCCTAAATATTAAAATACAAACCATTAACATACCTATCCACCTTCTCTTTTGAAATCTCTCAATGACTAGTTCTAATGATTACCTTCTAAAATTATTTAGTATACTCCTTCACATTTAGGTCCTTCTGCTTTAGGTTCTGCAACCTTTTGAATAACTCCAATTCATAGTCCTCAGGTATAAATTTATCTTTCAACTTTTCAACCATCAGCCTTCGTCGAGTGATCTTCATTTCATCTTCTTCCTATCTATCCTTCTGCAATTCTTTCCACCACAAACCTACATGTCCTTTCAAATTTTCTATGCAAAACCTACCCTTCAAGGATATTTTTTCCATCTAATTATAATTAATCTTCCAACTCACCTATTTAGTCAATAATGTATTCTGGATTCAATGTACCTAATAAGTTAGATACTTTCAACCTATAACCAACACCAAGCCTTTCTATAGGTCTCACCAAAAAGTCAAATCAATCACTCCCAGTATATTTAGAAACATCTCCAGCTCCAAATCCCTTTGCAGCTTCCTCAAAACCATCATCACATCAAGGATTCCTAAATAATCCAATAACAATAGTCTTGATCCCTTCCATGAACTCATTCCTTAAACTGGTCATCTCATTCCTAATCTTATCTCAGAGATATTCCTTGATCTTCTCTATTAACCTAGGGTTCATTCTTGGCAACACCCTTCCAAATCTTAAGTCTAACTACCTCAAATTGGTGATTTTATTCACCAAAGATGATACCCTAATGCTTGCCAAACCTTAGTTCCAAAGAAAAAATCAACCACAACAACAAATCATCTTCCTAGGCACCTTGTGAAAATCCTACGCTAATGCAAGTCATATTTGATCTCTACTACCTCACAAAAATTCCACATGAATACCACAAGTCTAGAACTTCATATCAAAGGCACCACAAGATCCAAACCTATGCTCTAATACCACGTAATGTAGTCAAGGATGGATAAATCCCCAATGGAGATCTCCAAACTTATAGCAAGGGTCAGGACAATGGAAATAAAAAATAACAACAAGCTTTGAACCAAAACAATATCTTTATTCATCGAAATTTATTCATACATGTCAGGCTATAAGGCCTTCCCAGTTACAGCCCAATACAAAGAAACTCAACTCAGAACTACATTCTAATCTATTACATCTTTGAAATATCATCCCTAAGGATGCTACTAGCTCCTCTAAGATCTCTCTAGATAACTCTACAAACTATAACACATTATATTTATACAAAAACACTAATGCAGGAGCATCTAGGGTTGTTGGAGAGCTTGCATGTTCTTAGATTTATTCCCTTAAAGGTTGAAGAATTTGTTTACTTTAGGGAGGTTTGCAAAGATTATAAGAGAGATAGATCTATGGAGAGCTCAAATAGGAGTGATGAAGATGGTTTTTTCCTAGTTTCTCATAGAGTCTATGTCTATGATTGTGCTTCTTGAGGTGGAGTGGTTTGTGAGATATTGTCAATTATTCATCATGTTTCTGATTTCCTAGTAACTATTTGTAGTGAGCTATTTTGTTCTTTGTCACCAATTGGTGCTTTTGATGTCTTGGTCAAGTTAGTCATGTCTCTCTGAGTTTCAATCATGATAATGTGTTGGTGGGGTCATTTGGATCAGTTTCCTATGATCACAACTTGTTTTGGGTTGTCTCGTGTGAGTTATGATAGATTCCTTGACAAGTTAGATGTGTTATTCATGTTGTTGGTTTTTTTATGCTTATCTGTTGGTTCCTGGATGTTGCAATCAATGTTTTCTACCATTGGAGCTGAATGGAGTGATTTTATAGAAGGGTCTACGTGTGGACGACTTAGTTGTTAGATTGACCATTGTGAAACATTTATTTATTGTATTTATTTTATATTTGGGTTGGCCTGGTCTTACATGTTTTTCTTGGGATATGTAAAGTTGGTTGAGGCTGACCTATTGGATTTTGTGTATAAATTTAGGGCTTGTGCTCATTGTAGGGGTAGTAAAGAGGAAGTATAAAGTAGATCTAGCATTGAGGCTAGAGGTTTGATAGCCTTAGGTCTTGGATAGATATAGGTATAGATATGAGTCTTGTTTTTCATTATATGTGGCCGAAATTGGGAAGGCCTTACAACTTGGGATGTATGATGAAAATATGATTAATAAAGTTGTTATTTGGCTTCGTAATCTTGGTGTTCTCTATATTTCTTTGTTATTTCTATTGTGTACTCTATAGGTACAAGGTTTGGACATATCCATAGGATTTTTTGCATACTTGACTACATCAGGTGGTATCAGAGAAGGTTTTGATCTTGTGGTGGTGAACATATCGCCAAGTTGAGGCAAGTTCTAAAAATGTTCAATAGATCGCCAACTGTGAAGTTGATATAATCTTTCAATCAGATCACCAATCAGAGGCAGTTGTACCTTGGGAGACAATAGAATAAGATGATTTATAGGGAGATTCTTATGTTAGGGCATCTTGAATCATTATAGGCCTATTTTATGGATCCAATAGGGCTTATTTTCAAACCCTAACCAAAGGGTATAATACTAGATTCACTTACCCTTCACCTGAAGAACCTCTCTACCAATAATGATTTCATAACACAATGAACCTACAAGGGTAGATTCCACCACAACTACTCAAACACATCCAAAAAAATTATAGGGTAGGTACCACACTTCCTTATTCCTAATTACTTCACTCATGAAGATTCAGTTCCATAGCTCATCCATACATTCATCAAATTCCTTATTTCAAGGAGTAGGCCTAGTATTTCCTTGTAGCGCTAATTAGGCTCCTAAACTACATTAACTACCAAACTTCAAAAAGAAACCCCAAAAATAATCTTGAATAAAGACACCTTTTTTGGAAACACAAAGGATTTTTAGGGTTAGGGGACCTCAATCCATCCTTACTATACTTAAAAACCTTTAGGGATTGAGTCCTTAAAATTAGGGATAAAAGGCCTAATTACATAAAATCTTCATAAAATAAAATGAAATGAAATGAATTCATCGGCCTCCACCAATGCTCACAAAGGTTTGTCACCTTTCTAAGATCATCCTCCATTTATTGGATCACTTTTTTCAATCCTACCCTTCAAATGAAACACATTGTTCATCAATTGATCCTAGTCGAGCTATAGCCAATCTCACCTAGGGAAAGATCTCAAAATTTTCCATTGCAACATTATAACCTAAAGAAAAAAGGAAACTAATGTACAATGACCCATTTTTCATTCCTCCAAGGCACAAATACTTGCCACAGTTTGAACTTCCTAGGGAGTAATTTTTCTATTTACAGTCTTGTCTGTTGTAGAGAACACAAAACATGAAGATTATTTACATAGAATGCAGAAAAAAAATCTCTAAGATAACCCAGTTCAAAAAAATAGTAAAAAAACTAGTAGAACCTAATTACATCAGAATAGAAAGCAATTCAATCTATCAATCAATGCTTGTAAGAAAATTCAAACAAATACAGTAACTCTTCCATCCAAATACTTGTAAATTTGTGTCAAATGGTAACCAGCCTCATTACATAGTTTCCAATACCCTTAAATATGTTTGTATGACCTATTAAAAATTTCTAAACCAACCCATAACTAACTTTGGGTGGTTTTCCATCTTTTGAAATAATGTTGTCGAGCAACTTTGCAAAGTTGCAAAAGTTGCTTGACAACTTTTACAACTTCTACATTTTTTAGCTTTTAAGGTCCTAACCCAACATGATGGATTGCAAACATCACCAAAAAGTTTCCTCAATTTTATTATAACAAAATTAGGTCCTTCCTAACATCCTAGGTACCACTTTCCAATTTTTCCCTATTTAGGCTTATATCTCTTTCATAGGACCAATTGACATAATTGAAAACATGTCACTACAAAACTAACCACAACTAACTCAAACCAACTTAAACTAAGAAAAAACCTCTGAAAAGATTTTACAAACGAAAATTTCATAATTGTATAGGACCAACCACTAGGTACTTCTACACCATACTCCCCCTAAACAAAGAAATGAATTTACTCCTCCAGTGAGTATTGCAGGATCTATTCCTAACTTCTTAAACTCTTCTTCAACAACCCATGTAGCCTCTTATTTGGGAAGATTGTCTCATTTTATTATATGTTCCATGTATTTTCCATGTCTTGTCTTATTCTTAATTTTGGAGTACAATACTCTTTCTACTTTTGGCTTGGGTATATTTTGTAAGGGTACATCCCTTGTAATCTCTTCCAACTCATTAGAAATATTTTTATTTGTTAGTAGTGGACCTTTGTATGCAACTAAGTCCTAAACATTAAAGACTGCTGAGATTGACAACTCTAGAGGTATATCAAATTTTTTATGCATTCTCCCCATAATTTTCTAGTATCTTGCATGGAACTATTCTCTTTATCTACAGTTTTCTTAGCATTTCCACTCTTTCCCTCCATGTTTCCTAAGTCTCCAAACTCATAAAATCCGCTGGGATGAACCCCATATACTAGTACAAATGGACTCTTACCAGTGGTCCTATTGACACTATCATTGTAAGAATATTCATCCTATTGTAGGACTTGATCACACACTTGTCCATACTCCTTTGTTAGGCATCTCAGAATCTTCCCTAAAACCCTATTTATGACCTTTGTCTAGCCATCTGTCTATGGGTGATAAGATAACCCAAAAGACAGATTTGTTCCTAGTCTCTTCCAAAATGTCTTCCCGAAATGACCCATGAACTTGAGATCTCTTTCTAAGACTATGTTGAGTGGTAATCCATGGATTCTCACAACTTCTCTAAAGAAAAAAATGATCTATAAAGCTTGCATCATGTTTTGTCTTGCATGGGATGAAATGTCTAATCTTACTAAACCTATCAACAACTACAAAAAACACAATCCATTCCAGTTCTTTTCATTGGTAACCCCACTATGAAATCTATATTGATACATTCCCATGGTATATTGGGAATGGGAAGTGGTTGATATAAACTATAATTAGAAGTCATAACATTGAATTTCTGACACACCACACATTTCTCCACATACTTTGTAACATCTCCGAGCATCCTTGACCAATAATAGAACCTCTAAACCGATTCAAGGGTCTTAGTAAGACCAAAATGACAACAAAGACTACCATTGTATTTTTCTTGTATCAAGTTCTCCCTCATATATCCCTTGAGTACACACAATTATACTCCTGTAAACAACAATCCATTTTGTAATGTATAATCTACAAACTGACCATGAAAGTGATTGTTAAACTCCACACATTCCTTATAGGCCTCTTAGAAGTCTTCATCTTCTTTATACATATCCTTGAAACTTTCCACTACAATACTTTGTAACTATACTTCTTGAACACTAAGTAGCCTTTGGCACAATGCATCAGCAATCTTATTCTTCTGCCCCTTTTTATGCTTTATGGTTAATGTGTAAGATTTTAATAATTCCATGCACTTAAGGTGTCTATTACCTAACTTCTCTTGGGTATTGATATAACTCAAATCTTGGTTATTAGTGAAGACTAAAAACTCTTTGGGTATGATATAGTGTCTCCACTTCCTAAGGGCTTTAACTAGGGAATATATTTCTAGGTCATGGGAGGAGTACTTATTCTTAGCCTCATTCAACTTTTCAATATAAAAAGGCATTGGTCTACCTTCTTGCGTTAGAAAAACCCCTACTACTATGCTACTACCATCACACTCCAATGTAAACAACTTTTAAAAATTTGGTAACATTAGGATGGGTTAGGTGGCTACCTTTCTTTTTAACATATCAAAACCCCTACTATCTTCTTCATTCCTCCTAAAATTTGTCTTTATTCCACCCTTTATAGCATCTAACACTAAAGAACATATGGCACTAAAACCCCTAATAAATTTCTTACAGAATTGGGCAACCCATGAAAACTTCTTACCTTAGTACCAAATGTGGAAGTAGGTCAGTTGAGTATAGAATCCACCTTGCTAGGATACATCTTAAATGACCCTTGTGAAACCACAAATCCATGATTCACCAATTCTTGTTTCATGAACTCACACTTCTCCAAGTTGATTGCCAATTGTTCTTCTTGTATCCTCTTCAATACAATCTGCAAATGCTTTAGGTGCTCTTCCTTAGTCCCACTAAATATGAGGATCTCATCAAGATATACAACCAAAAGTACCCCTATGTAATATTTAAGCACTTCATTCATCCATTCATATAGTCCTTTTATATAGGTAAGGTCATCTTCCATTCATCTCCTTCCTTTATGCAGATTTCATGGTATCCACTCTTTAAATGTAACTTTGTGAAGTACTTAGCCCCACCAAGATAAACCATTAGGTCCTCAATTCTAGGGATTGGAAACCTATATCTTATTTCTACTTTTTTATGGCTCTAGAATTTGTGCATAACCTCTACTTACCTCCTTTTCTTGATGCCAAAACCACTGGCATTACACAAGGACTTATGATCTTCTTAATGAGACCTTGATCCAATAACTTTGGCACTTGTCTAGCTATCTGCTTGTTTTGCTAAGGGGTCATTTTGTAAGTTATTTTAATAGGAAATGATGCACCTGTAATAAATTCAATTTGATTACTTATAGGTCTCTGTGGTGGTAAGACTTATAGTGATGCATCACTTACAATATCCTTAAAATGCTCCAAAAGTTCTTATATCTCCTTTGGTAAGGGTATTTGTGCTCCTTTCTTCTCCTCTTTAGGCTTCATCATAACTACATAGCACTCTTCATATTCTCTCTTAAGAACTTGCAAGACTTCTTTTCCTCCTACCACCAACACATTAGGACTAGTCTCTACTCCTTCCACCAAAGACTGGATTTTTTATGTCACTCCATCCTTTTGAAAAGAGTAAGAATTATTTTCTCCATAATGCATGGATTTTCTATCAAAGTACCATGGTCCTCCCAATAGAAGATGGAAAGAATCCATTGGAAGGATATAACAAAGTATCTTTTCATTATAGCCTCCAATTTCTTGAATTCAATCTAGGCTTGCTCATTTACTAGGAAATGTTGTCCTTTGTTCAACCATATTATCATATTAGGATGGTCATGAGGTATCTTAGTCACCCCTAACTTATTCATTTCTTTCTATGAGATTATGTTGTCTGTTGACCCTAAGTCAATGATCACTTTGCATACTTTACCAAGAATCTTGTACATCACTTTGAAAAGTGACTTTCTTTGTATAGGCTCTTCCCTAATTAGTTCTTTGATCATAACTCTCCTTATCATTAGATTTTCCCCACTCTCTAAATCAAGATTTATCTTAGGATACTTAGCACTACTAGAATCTTCTTGAATGTAATTAATTGTTCTCTTTGATTGTGAAGATGTGGCTTTGTCAGAAGATCTATAAGTTGGATGCCCAAATTGGTGGCAGTTATATTATTTCATGTTTTCAAATGAACCTCTATTGGATTATCCACAAAATATTCCTCTACCACCACTTTTAGGACCTCTTCCTCATCCATAATTTCCTCTACTAATGGTTCCATATCTTTGATCTATAAATTTTATCTCCCCTTGGGGTCTTGAATCATTTCCCCTACCGCCATAACTACCTCTATGACATCTGGAGTCTCTACCTCTTCCTCTGCCTCTACTATTTGCTTCATACTTTTTATTTCTATTTTCCTCAACTTTGAGAGCTAGTTGATAACACTTCTATAAAATGGTAGGTTTCAAGAGAATTATTTCCTCTTGGATACTATATCTTAACCCATTTAGGTACCGATCCACTTTGATAATTTCATCCTCTCTCACCTTAGACCTTAGGCCTAATTTGTAAAATTATTTTGTATAGGCACTCACCTCTGAATATTTTTGTCTTATATTCTGCCTCTTATTATGGAGTTGGATCTCATATTCCTATAGGATATAGGTATCCCTTATATTTGCAACCATCCCTTTCCAAGAGGATATTTGGTTCTTCCCCTCATTTAGTCTTTCATCTTGCATAAACTTCAACCATGTGCGTGCAGTCCCTCTCAATCTTGTCTTGGCCACTTGTAATTTTGAGCCTCTGTTACATTTTACATTCAAAATGGTTTTCTAAACCCTCTATTCACTCCATGACTACCTTTGGTTCTATTTTTTCATTGAAGAGTGGTACACCTTCCAATGACTTTTCACCCATGTCTTTTAGAGCCTTAAGGAATGGCTCCTCTTGTAGTAATGGATCAGGCTCTGGCACTTCATATTCTCTTGCAACTGACTTTCCTTTTCCTTCTTTCTCTTTCACCTTCTCACTCACTTCCTATTTCATAGCATACACTTCATCAAGATTATTTTACATCTCTACAAGTTTCTCTCTTAGGAGTCTATTCTCCTCCTCCCATTAATTCATATTCTTAGCCAACTTTGTGTTGATAACAATGGTTGTTTCACCCAGGGATTCAAGGTCAATCATAGACCTTCCTAGGCCAAATATTTTAGGGATTTGATACCAATTTGATAGAAATATTCTTATGCTAAGTTATCTTGACTCACTATAGGCCTATTTTCTAGACCCAATATTACTACTTCTCAAACCCTAACCTAAGGATAGAATATTGGATTCACTTACCCTTCACCCCAAGAACCTCTCTACCAATAATGAGTTCATACCACACCAAGCCTACAAGGGTAGATTCCACCACAACTAATCAAAGACCTCACAAACACTTATAGGGTAGGTACCATACTTCCTTCTTCCTAATTAATCCATTCTTGAAGATTTAGAGCCATAGCTCATCTAAACATTCATCAAATTTCTTATTTCAAGGAATAGGCCTTGTAGTTCCTTGTATCCCTAATTAGGCTCCTAAACTACATTAACTCCCAAAATTCACAAAGAACCCCCAAAAATGATCTTGGATCCAGATATCCTTTTTGGAAACACAAATGATTTTTACAGTTAGGGGACCTCAATCCATCCGTACTGTACTTCAAAACCTTTATGGACAAAGTCCTTAACAGTAGGGCTAAAAGGCCTAATTGCAGAAAATATTCATAAAACTACATGAAATGAATTCATCATCCTCCACTCATGCTCAAATAGTTTTTTCACCTTGCTAAGATCATCCTCCATGCATTATATCACTTCATTCAATCCTATCTTGCAAATGAAACACACTATTCCTCAATTGATCCTAGCCAGGCTATAGTCAAGCTCACCTAGGGAAAGAGCTCAAAATTTTCCATTACAACCTTATAACCTAAAATATAAAGGAAACTAATGCACAATGACCCTTTTTTCATTCCTCCAAGGCACAAATACTTTTCACAATTGGAACTTCCTAGGGAGTCATTTTTCTATTTACAGTCCTATTTGGTCCAAAGAACACAGAATAAGAAGATCATTTACATAGGATGCACAAAACAAAATCTGTAAGATAACCTACATCAAAAGAATAGTGAAGCAACTAGTAGAACCTAATTACATCAAAACAGAAAGAAATTCAATCCATTGATCAATGATTGTAACAAAACTAAGATAAATATAGTAACTATTCCTTCCAAATACTTGTCATTTTGTGTCAAATGGTAACCAACCACATTACATGGTTTTAGAGAACCTTAAATATGTGTGGATAACCTATTACAACTGTCTGAACTGACTAATAACTGACTTTGGGGGGTTTTCTGTCTTTTTAAAAAAATGTTGTCGAGCAACTTTGCAAAGTTGCAAAAGTTTCTCAACAACTTTTACAACTTTTGCATTTTTTACCTTTTAAGGTCCTAACCCAACATGATGGATTCCAAACATCACCAAAATATTTACTCAACTTAATTATACAAAAATTAGGTCCTTCCTTACATCCTAGGTACCACTTGACATTTTTTCCTTATTTAGGCTTACATCTCTTTCATGGGACCAATTGACATAATTGCAAATATGTCACTACAAAACTAACCACAACTAACTCAAATCAACTTAAACTAAGCACAAACCTCTAAAAGCTTTAACAAACCAAAATTTCATGATTAGATAGGACCAACCACTAGGTTTTCCAGTACTAATAATGGGAAAGATGAATCATTTGGAAGAAGAGAGTATTAATAGTAGACTTGAAAGAGATTGTGAGAACATTTCTTGTAAAATGGGAGAAATTTTTAAGTTGTATTATAGTTTGAGTTTTCCGGTTAGGTAGAGGATTGTGTGGTCCGTGAAATGGACTACTCACAGAAGTAAAAGGAATGTTAGGATTTTTGTTGAGAAAGAGGTAAAGTTTTATGGGGTAAATACTAACCTATCTTAGGAGATAGCAGATGAGCTAGGTCTTCTTAATTTTGTTGATGGAAATGATAATCTTGTTGATAATGAGGTTGTTGCTATTGAGGAGTTACCTTTTTGGGGTAATGTTGTTTTCATTGGTAAAGAAGAACATGTGGTTAACATTGATTTTTGTAGTCAATTGGTTGGATCAAATAAGCTATATTTTTTTGTTATTGAAAGTAATAATGAGGTTATTGATGTTAAGGGTGTTTACATAGTTGAGACTTTTGATGTTCCTTTGGTTAAATTGGTTAAACTTGTTGGATTAGTTGATGAGTGCAATGTTATCGAGGATAAAATTAAGGTTATTATTGCTGATGGGTTTGTCGATGAGTATGAGGTTGTAGATGAATATTTTATTTCTCATTATTTTCAAGTTTCTACTTGGAAGTTGCAAATGGAGATGTTTCAATTAGATGTTGATGTATTTCAGAGGATAAATAAGGGGTGTGAAGACATTTTTGATGTGGGTGCTAATCGATTTGATTTTTTGGAAGTTGTTGTTTCTTATGTTGTAGTCTAGGTGCAGTATTACTTTGATAGGGATAGTTTTTTGAGCATGCAAATGGATAATATTAAGAGTGAATATGGATACGAATCATAAGATAGAGTTGCTAGTGATGGAGAACAATGAGTGGTTGAAAGATAAAGGTGGTGGATTAAGTGAATTTCCTAATTTTCCTATTGATGATGGACTGATGAAAGAGTATATTAAGTTGTGTGATGAGTGGCTGATAATGATAAGTAAGTTTGTGAAGAAGGGTGTAGATCTTGGGACTTGTTTAGATGTTGCTAATCAGTTTATTTTAGTTTATGGATTTGTTGGATGTATTGTTTTAGTGCAGAGCTTGTAGACATCAACTCAGAGAAAGGAGAAAGTTATTATGAGCTCAATCATTTGGAAACCAATGGTTAAGATGATGTTGAGTTAATATTTTATTATGAAACCTGGGTGTGGGGAACACTTTTCAACTTACCCTTGTGTTGGATGTAGGAGCATCTAAGGATCTTGGAGATCTTGCATGATCTTAGAGGCACTTCCTTCAAGATTGAAGAATTTGTTTGTTTCAGGGCGGTTTGCAGAGATTCTAAGAGAATACAACCTGTGGAGAACTTAGATAGGAGTGGTGAAGAGGGTTTATTCATTTTTGTTCATATATTCTATGTTTATGATTACACTTCTCAAGGTGAATTAGTTTGTGAGATATTGTTGGTTCTTCATCGGGTTGTTGAGTTCCTAGTAAGTGGTTGCGGTGAGGTTTTTTGTTCCTGGTAACTTGTTGGTGTGTTTGACCCTGGTCAAGTTAGTCACATCTATGGAAGTTGCGGCATGATAATGTGTTGGTGGGGTAATTTGGATAAATTTCCTATGTTTGCAACTCGTTTGAAGTTGTCTCACATGAGTTATGGTGGATTCCTTGACAAGGTAGTTGTGTTCTTCACATTATTGGTTTAGTTGTGCTTATGGGTTGGTTTTTGGAGGTTGAAATTGGTGTTTCCTACCATTGGAGATGAATGGAGTTATTTTATAGAAGGATCTATTTGTGTCTTTTTGGTACTCTCTTTTTTTGAGACTACCTTGTCACAAATTTGTAGAGACATCCATGCCAGCCATGGAAACCAGAGTGCCAAGTGTTCATATTGTCTCATTTTTTGGGTTAAATTTTTGTAGGGGATATGGAGTATGGTTTTACTCATTTTAAGGGATATTCCATCCATTTGACTGAAGTACAAATGACCAGTGTTCACAACTTCTTGATATGCCCTATTTTATTTAAAGAAATTCTCGAAGGAATTTATCCCACATTGGTCATGTTGTGGGTTATCTTAATGTTTTTATAACCCAACACAAAGTTATGAAGTGAAAAAAGGCATATTACTTTTGGAAGGCCCCTTGCAAGTGTATGGTTAAGTGGCGGTCAATGTGAAGAATTTTGTATAAAGGGTATTTGGGAATAGAGGCTTAGAGGTGTGATTCCCAAAAGAATAAAGAGTAGTGTAATGTAAAGGGCTTCAGGAATAGAAGGGATGGAAGAAAATTTCCAAAATCTCAAAGTGTGGCCAAGGATGACATGTGGTGCATTCTCACTATCTCACAAAGGTTGACGATGTACAGAGAGAATGGTTGTAGGATAGCAAGGTTGTGATGCATGGAAGATTCATCAAACTGAGCAACAAGATAGACAAATATGCAGTCTACTAGGTGTTGAGTTCCCATGATCCCACAAAGAGTGATAAATAGGAAAGAGAAATACTATGAGATCATGATAGTATGGCATGTGGTAGGGCCAAATAAGTGGATAGGTAATGTGGAAGAGATGGTAGAAAACTAGGTGGTATGATATGGCATAGGGGACAAGGCTGATAGTAGGCCTGTGGTAGACAAGTGACATCTTCCCATGGTCTTGCAAAAAAGAGTGACATAGAGAGAGAAAGGGATCATGGGAATAAGAGAGTATGACACATCTCAAGGTCAAGCCGAAGAAAGAAATGAAGAAAGAAGGGTCGGGGGTGACATGTGTCAATTCTTTGTGACCCCACCATTAGAGTAAGGTGGAGAGAAAAAGTCTGCGGGATCATGAGGTTGTGATGCATGGAAATGAGGTAGATGAAAGAGAGGCTAAAGAGAACCCAAATCTGATGATCTTTGTCATCCAGTGAAAATATATGTCAGGATATAAGGTGTAGGATTACGAAATGGTGCCACGTGTCTTAGGTCGTTGGTCGGTGTTGCTATGGTGATAAACATGTAATTTTATAGGCCAATAGGGGCTTGCTATGTGGTGGTCATTAAAGTGTTGACCGTGCTAGAGGTTACCTTTTTTTTGGTGCCTAGGTAGTTTAAAATTGATCAAGGACTGGGTTTTAAAGTTGAAATAAGGTTTAAAACTAGGCTGTTCGATGATGTTCCCACACTAAGGTGACTGTTAGGAAGGGTTTCATTTTAATTTTTTCCTATGAATAAGGTTTTAATGGCCAAGGATTTGCATTCCATGTTGGAGGAAGCTATATGGATGAGCTTGGTTCTTTGGGTCAACATAATTGCAATCGGGGTGCGTTGTGAAGTTCAAATCTTTTGGATGGATTAGCTTGCATTAATGTTCTGAGTTGATGGGTTGGGTTTTCTTCTGTGCTATATTTATTTGTAATCCTAATTGTCCTTTTGTCTTTTCTCTCTTCAATGTGGTGGTGGATGGTTACTTCCCAAGCTTTGGTGGTTGTGTTATAGGGTTTGTTTTTTCCCTAAAGAAGTCCAAAGCTTGTGGTACCCTAGTAGTATAAAAAAAGAATTTTTCTAGCTTTTGTAAATGATGGGATTTTAAGCCACAAAATTTGTAATCTCTATATATTCAAATAAGACTATGAGAGATACTCTTTGGAGTTTCTTTTGAATGTATGAATTGTTTAAATAGAAATACATATATGAGTTCATTTGTGAATTTAAAGGTTTTAATCAAATTGGTGGTGGATAATTCTATGTGCTTCAAGTCTAAAAAATTCAAGAAGTTGCATGAGGGATAGGGTATTGTTATATCATACTCTTCACCTTATGGCCCATATTGGAATGGATAGGATAAAGCCAATAAAAAAATTATAATGAAGATCATTAAGAAGACCTTAGAAAAGAAGAAAATGTCTTCAAACTCTAAGTTGAAGTTAGCTTTGTGGGCTTATAGGTTAACAGTTAAGAAGACTATATTAGTATCCCCTTTTGAAATGGTTTATCAAACACATGCAATATTACCCCTGAATAATTTCTTTCTAGTTTACAAGTTCTTATAGGAAGAAGATGTCAAAGTGCTTGAGCCTATGCATTATAGGATGATGTAGCTGGTTGAGTTGGAATAAATGAGGCATGAGGCACAGGTGCAAAGTTTTAAAATATAACATCAGTCAAAGTACTTATTTTACAAGAGGGAAACTGAAAGGAAATTCCAAATAAATGATATGGTGCTCCAGTGGAATGCAAGACCAAAAGACAAGGGGAAGCATGGAAATTTTGAATGCTTATGGTTAGGCCCATTTTTATTCAATCTTTCCATGGGAAGGATTCATAAGTTTTGCAGAATATAAGAAGTGAAATGCAAGAATCATTAGTGTATGGGGAATACCTCAAGCCCTTCTTCTCATTATTTTTCTCTCCCATGCAAATTAGGGTGTATATTTGTACATATTGTAGGGTTTATGTGTTAGGTTTTTTTTTTTCTATCCTTGGTCTATATCCTAGAGAGCTAAATTATAGTATTGATCTCATGATCAACTTTCCTTAGTCGGTGTCATTGTTGACACTCTCATTTTTTGAGACTACCTTGTCACAAATTTCCAGAGACATCCATGCCAGCCAAGGAAACTAGAATGCCAAGTGTTCATGTTGTCTCATTTTTTGGGTTAAAGATCTATTGGGGAGATGGGCTATGGTTTTACTCATTTTTAGGGATCTTCTATCCATTTGACTGAAGTACAGAGTGTTAGTGTTTATGCCTACCTAATCTACCCTATTTTATTTAGAGAAATGATCGAAGGAATTTATTCCAAATTGGCCATGTTTTGGGTTATCTTAAAAATTTTATGTCCCAACGCACAGTTCTGAAAAGCCAAAAAGCCACATGCCTTCTCGCAGGTAGCTCACGAATGCGTAATTAAGTGGTGGCCACCTAGTGGTCAATGTGAAGAATTTTGTGGGCCTATGCTTAGGTAAAAGTTCATCAAGAATGGAAGGCTAGGATTTTTTTATCACTTGAAAAATTTTCCATGGTTCCAAGCTCTTTCCCCTTGTCTCTGCAATTATTCTAAGTATTGGCTAAAGCCCTAAGTCTTGTTGTCTCAAAATTTGGCTAAAACCCTAAACCCTCAAGACTTGTTCTAAATTTTTGTTTCTTTTCCAAGTCACTTAAGTCAAGTTTTAAGTCATGTGCACTTTTCCAAGCCTTTATTTCTTAATCTTGTAACCCTAACTAAATATTATTTTCTATTCAGCGATCAAGTGTAGGTCAACAATCAAGTTCTCTTTTATAAATTTTCATCTCATGGATGGAGCGTAATCTCAGGATAAAAGTCAAAGTCATGGAATATTTGGAGATTTCATGCACACTCTAGATCTTTCTCTGTCTTGGTCTTGATCCTGTAGTTGGTGCTAAGTCTTGGAATGTAACTTGAGTCAAGAATTTTATTTGGAGATTCAGAGATAGCTTTGTCTCTGAATCTCATGATCTAACTGTGGTCTTGGTAGGGTTATCTTTCCTCTTTGGTTGCCGAATCTCTGAATGGCTCAAGGGTTAAGTTCTTTGTCTTGAGATTAAGATACGATAATAAATATTTTTATTTTCTTGGTTTCATCCAATGGCTTGTGTGTGATTTGCAGATGTTACCGAGGCTAATGTTTTTATCTAGTGACTTGCAGACTACTTTAGTCATGCAATCTCTAGATTTGACTCGAGTGAAGGTTAACTTGGTAAGGTTATGTTTTTTTCCTTCAGTTGCACAATCTTGAGATAGTGTCTAGGTCAAGTTAGGTAAGGATGGATTATCTGAGATCAAATCTGAATTGTTAATGTAATGTTGAACCTAGGGCTGGTGCTAGATCTCTGGATAAAATCTTAAGTTAAGAAAAGTTCTTGCGACTTGGAGATTTATTTAGTCACATAATCTCATGATGAAACTAGGTCAGGATCAAGTTAATGTGAAGTTTCCAAAGATCAAATTAGAACCATTGATATGTCTTGAATCTAGTGGTGTGCATGTAATCTACCAACATACCCAGGGTTAGTTAAAATGTTCAGCGACTTGGAGATTACTTAGTCGCAGAATCTCCAGATAAAGCTAGAGTTAAAGTGTAGGGTTGAGGCAGGTTAAAGATGAGGACAAAGATAAATTAAAATGTAGACAATTTAGATTTAATCCAATGGAAAATGTAAAGGCTCAAAAGGAAGATGCGCAAGATCTATTCATTGAGGAATTGCACCTTGTTACCACCTGTCCAATCTTATTTTGATCCTGGGTAACTTAAGTGGATCAACGATCATGTTTTAAAGATATGCAGAGGCTCTATCTCGACCATCCAGTTTGTTGTTCATGCCACCTGTAGCTGTTATACCTAAAATTCAAAATTTTCTTTTGATGAATAGGCCCTTTACTATTAATTAAAAGTTATAAAGTACATATTCACAAAAAAAGGGGTCGAGGGAAAAATTCACCCCATGAGAGTCACACGACCCAAGGCCGAAATCACAAGAAAATACTATTCATAAAAAAAAAACCTCATGTAGCCAAAGTAGTTGTTGCAGAGGGAGCATCCTAATCATCATGATTACCCCACCTAGAGGCAGGGTTAGGGTTGGGGTCAGGAAGTGACCACCCATCATTATCTTCTTTGTCTTTATCTAGTGCAATTTCAACATCCTCTGCTCTGGGAGGCAAAATGCCCAAAGCCAGGCAAGGAAACTTGTCAGAACTAGCAACAAATAGAGCACCAAGAGGTGGCAGGTCCCAGCCTAAGGCACTACGCCATGGCTATGGAGAAGCCAAATGACCCCGCCATGCACCTCTCTTGGGAGAGTGAGGATGAGCCTACGAGTGGGGAGTGAAATACCACCTGCCAAAGGAGTGGCGGTGGTAGCGAGGAGAGGTATTGCTAGCAAAAATAGGGTCTGGTGGCATGTGAGAAATAGTACAAGGGGCATTGCCCCAGTGCTACAAAATCTCCTACAGATGTACCACTTCAAGAGCCACCTTATATTTCTAAACTTGTATCTATAGAAGTACATTATTATAGATACAAGATTTATAGTACATATATATATTGGTATCAAGAGAGTTGTGAGAAAATGAAATAGCATTTCTATCTTTCCATAAAGTAAAAAGAATCTCCATTCTGAAAGCATGCCAGATCTAAGAAAATTGAAAGGGGATTTTGTGAGAATCTCCCAACAGGTCCATATGCTAGGAAAACAACTCCAGCCTTAAAGGCCAAAAGAAATCATGAATCCAGGCCCAATACTATTGAGCTCTTCTACAGAACCAAAATATATGTAGGAAAGACTTTGGTAAGCCACAAAATGGACATCTAGGGTTAAGAACTCCCATGTTTTTTAGTATCACCCAATAGTAAGCCTTGGAAGAGAACACACCAAGCAAAATGAGCAATCTTTGGCTCAGTGATAGCAGACCAAACCATGAGAAATCTGTTCTGCCAGGTACCATGAGATGAATGCAATTGCCATCGGTGGTTGAGAGGATCAACCATAGGAAGGTGAGGAACCAACCAAGAATAAACAAGCTTAGGCTTGTAATTAGAAAATTGTGTCTCTAGATACCACTTCCAATCTTTCCACCAAGGCCTAGAAGAAGAAATGCCGAGCTTATAAAGTAATTGAGGAGGTATAGCAGAAACAAGAAGGTCAAAAGTCGAACGATCAGTCCAATTAAGATGAAATTATATCTGCGTATCTTCCCAAGAGTGAATAATGAAAGTAGCTCTAGAAAAATGTCCTTAGGAGTGTGAATCCCATGCTTATGTAAGCAGAGAGCACTACAACCTGGCATTTTGGTAAGAGGCCGCCCTTGAATCTGGAAAAGAGGTGACTACCAAATGTTATCCAGATTAAAGGATAGACCATCCCTAAATCCATCTTCGACTCAGTGAAGCCAAGGTTTGAGGGCTTCCCAAGCTTTCTAGATACTTTTGACAGTAAAGGAACCTTGAATTTGAACAGGCTCTTTCATGGTTAGGAGGGTTTGAAACCCAATCCCTTTCCAGGCTGGCCTGTGAGAAGGAAAACTAGAAGAAATGTAGTGTCTAAGGAGAATTTTCTAGGCTTCATCCCCTGTGATGGCTCTGATGACCCACTTGGTACATAGAGAAAGGCCCTGTTTGTGAGTAGAAATAAGTCCAAGCCAACCTAAAGCGTTATGCAAACAATAATATTCCCAGGTGACTCTATGGAAACCATGATGGTCAACACCAGAGGCCCATAAGAAATACCAAAGAATCTTTTCCACCTTACCATAGGAAGCTTTTGAAGGTCCCAACATGAAGAATAATAAACATGCATGGTGTAAAGAACATTAGCACATATCTAGAATTTACCAGCCAAAGAAAGAGGCTTGGTAATCAAGTAAGCAAGTTTTGTTTCAACTATGTTGAGGACAACATTCCAGAGATCAACAGGGGAAGCTTGAAAAGTGAAAGGGATTCCCAAAAAGTGGAAAATATCACCATGGGAAATCCACTTCCAGCCAAACTGAAGAATCTAGGGAGGCAGAGGAAGAAAGGATTGACAATAATACTGGGTCTTATGCCACTAAATGACAGAGCTAGAGGCCAAGCAAAAGGTATTAAGGTATTGAAGCACATCTTTAACATTATCTTCTTCTTCTAGTAGAGTGAGGAATGAGTCATCTGCAAAGTGGTCATTGACAAGTTGGATAGGGGAGGAAGGAAAGGATATTCCTCTAACCTGGCCAGTAGAGATGGGATTAGCCAACAAGTATCCAAAGCCTTCTGCAACAAGCACATACAAAGTAGGAGCAAGAGGACAACCCTAGCGTATGGAGAAAAATAACCCAAAAGTAGTAGATTGATTACCATTGATGGTGATGCAAGTAGAAGCATCCCCAAAGATCATCTTGATGGATTGAATAGATCTAGGTCCAAATCCTAGAGCTTGCAGCAGAGCCAAGATAAATGGCCATTCAATTCAGTCATAGGCTTTAGCAAAGTCTATTTTTTAGAAAAAGCAGCTTGTTGGTGGGAAGTGCAAGCCCAATCCATGCCTTTCCAAACAACAATAATGTTATCAAGGATAAATCTAGACTTAATGAATCTAGTTTGATCTGGTCAAATAATCAAGGGTAGAAGATGCCAAATTTTAAGAGCAAGAGCTTTGGCAATGATTTTGTAAGAAACATTCAACAGTGTTATCAGTATCCAATTACATATATCTTCAGGATCTCTATTCTTGGGAATAAATTTTATATTACCTTTGTTAATGATATCACCCAAGGTTTCAAAGTGAAAAGCCTCTAGGTAGACTTTGTGGAGATTAGGATCAACAAAGTCCCAGAGCATTTTGTAAAATTCATAAGGGAAACCGTCACACCCAGGTGCTTTGTCATCAGCCATTGAAAAAATAGCTTCCTTGAGATAAATAATAGAGAGTGGCTAATCACAGAAGTCCCTCTGAGAGGAAGAAAGCCTATTGGGAGCCACAACTAGAGTGGTCTTAAGGGCATTATCTTTGTCAAGAGAATTTTTGTGGGCAGTAAAAACTTTCTCAAAATGGCAAACAAAATCTTGAAGGATGTCAGGTAGTTTAGAAAAGACCACCTTACCTTTCTTGATACACTTAATTCCCACAGAGGTGTGATGACCTCTCATACATTGGAAAATTCTTTGGAATCTTGATCCCCAATCTTTAGCCAATGAAGATGGGCTTTGATCTAAGCACCACAAGAAGTGTAAGAATACACAACTTATTTCTGATGATGAATCTGCACAAGATGGACCTGCAACTGAATGTTTAAAGGATCCATGGAAAGATTTTCCATAGTAGATTGCAACTCTCTGGTTGTTGCCTGGTAGGAGCACCTGCAGAAAGTCACAAGCTAACTGCCATAAATGTAGAGAAATCAAGCTGTGTGTTTGATAGCATCATTCCACCATTGAGTCCAACCAATAGCATGACATGGACTGGGCTCCAAATTGGCTAAGGATGTTAGGAAATTTGTTGAATCATGTTCCATTTGTTAGAAAGCTAAAGGAGTATCCACTAATCAAGGTTTGTATCAACCTCTTCCTATACCCACTAGACCATGGGAGTCCATCTCCATGGATTTTGTAATGGATTTACCAAGAAAAAGTCAGGGTTATGATAGCATTTTTTTTCATAGTTGACAGGTTTAGCAAGATGGTGTATTTTGTTCCCGACAAAAGCACAATTGATGCTTCACATATAGCAAATTTTTTCTTCAAAGAAGTAGTCAGAATTCATGGATTACCTCAGACAATAGTTTCTGACAGAGATGTAAAGTTTCAAGGTCACTTTTGGAGGACAGTTTCCAAGAATTTCATGCACCAATCTGACCTAAAGTTCAACATACCACCCACAAACAGATGGGAAAATAGAGGTGGTAAATAGTTCTCTTGGAAATATCTTAAGGTTCCTTACAACACAATACACCCAAAGTTTTCATATGATACTTCCCCAAGATGAATTATTCTTTAATGACTCCTTAAATAGGTCTATAGGCAAGAAACCTTTCCAAACTATCTATGGCTTACATCCTAAGGGTCCTCTAGACTTGGTAGAGTTACCTTCAGATTTTAGAGTGAGTGCAAAAGGGGAAGATCCAGCAAAGCTCATCACCAAAGTATAGACAAAAGTGAAAGACACCTTGCAGCAATCCACCATGAAATACAAAGCACATGTAGATAAGAAGAGAAGAGAGATTCATTTCCAGATTGGAAATAAGGTATGGGCATACTTGAGGAAAGAGAGACTACCTAAGGACAAGTATTCAAAGCTACATATGAAGAAAGTTGGGCCATGTACCAGTCTCAACAAGATGGGTGAAAATTCATATGAAATATCCCTTCCTCCTACCTTATTGATCTCTCATATTTTTAGTTTTTCTAATCTCACCCCTTATAAATGTGTTTCAGATATGACTAATGTTCAGGATCCACAAAGTGAAGAGGATGGAGAAGACTATGTCACAAATCTTCCACAAAGAAAATTGGTGAAGAGGATGGAGAAGACTATGTCACAAATCTTCCACAAAGAAAATTGGTGGAGTTGGAAATAATTCTTGAGTCCAAGGTGCTCAAGAAAACCAGAAAATAGAAGTATATGCAATGCCTGGTCAAGTGGAAAGGACTCCCTAACATAGATGCTACCTGGATGACAGAGGACCAAATCAAGCAACATGGCATCACTCTTGATTAATTAACCTCAAGTGGGAACTTGAGTTCAAAACTTCATGGGGAGTATGGTGTAGGAGCACCCTAGTTAGCCTAAGTTTTCACTTGGCACTTATGGTTTCCTTCAAGTTCCTAGTGACATTTAGATCATGTTAGTATCCTAGGTTCCACATTGGACTTCCTTTGTAAGACCTAGTTCCAAGATTGAAATTTTATGAGCCCTTAGTCAAATATTGGTCAATGAGTGTCCAAAACCTAAATTAAAGGTTATTTTCATGTTTTTCATGTCTTGATCCATTATAGATCACAAAATAAAGGTTTGGACCAACTTTGGTCACCTAATATGCAAAATTGCTCAAAAAGTTGTGAAGCAACTTTTGAGCAACACTAACAACTTTTGTCAAAACTTGTAAACTTCATTCCCAAATGGCTAGTTAGTTAAAAATTGTAATTTAACCATTGGGAATTCCTACATAATCCCTTATATGTGGGTGGTAGGATGATTTAATTTGGGCATTAAAATCAATAAAGATCAACCATTTCTCTTCAAATCCATGAGACAATTAGTTAGTACGGATAGGTACGAAGGAAATTGAATGAAATTATGACACACCAAGTTATCCCTATGAATTATCTTCCTTTTTCACTTGGTATCATGTACTGACTCTCTATACATTTCAATTTATTGAGTTTTCATTCTCGCTGCCTAGTTTGTAGGCCCTAAATCAGGGTTTCAATAAGAATTGTGTATATTTCTTGTTTCCACAATGGGAATTTAATGACCCTTTGTGGAAATCATGTTTTTAATTTTTTATTTAAGAATATGTAGGTTGGGTTTTTCAAAGTGCAGGGAGATGAGCTTTCCATGATGCCCTAGGTGTACATAACCATGTATGCACCAATCAGTGAATTAGGACAATCCACATAACTTTTGTTTGGGGATTCATCAAGACCTCAAAGTCAGTGTAGAAGACCCTCATACATTCCCTCACATGATCCAAGTGATGGTTTTGGAATTGGATGCAAGGAAGTAGAACTTGTAGTGTAAGTACAAACCTAATTAGGCTTAATTATAATATAACTTTTCTCGGTCAACCTATCTTCCTTTCATATTCATTTTTTGGTTCTTAAGTATAACACCTTAGGCCATAAAGGGTATCTAAATCACTAATTTTTTATGAGGTTATGTGGAAATATTTTGTGTATAATCAAAAATCCTTCAAGAAAAAGCTACAAGCCAATATGAGGGTTTCCAAAGAAACTATGTTCAAAAGGTTGCATATGTTGAATAGGATCCTGGCATCCTTGTGCTAGGGAGATAAATAGGCCACATCCATGAGTGTAGGTCACCCCTAGTCCTTGGAGTCATTTTATGGGGTATTATTGATAATCTGGGATAAGTTCTTAAGAGCCAATCATTTGGAATTGGTGTTCTAGACTTGCTGGAACCTAGTGAGTAGGCTGCCCTATGGGTAGTAGGTTGTGATAACCTAGATCCAAGTCCTTTATGCACTTGTGATAAGTGTAGAGAACTTTTTCCTCTTGGAGTTGGGGTATTCAAGGATACATTATCCTTTTGAGTCCTTTTGAGGCTTTTGGTTGTCTAATTTGCATCACAACTCCAAGCGATCATCATACCAGATGTGTTTTGATAAATGAAAACCCTCAAGTGTCCCATATCACTCCAAAATGCATTACTTGCCAACAATCTCTCCCTTTGGCATTGATGACAACACTTAGTGAAAATAGACTAAGTGTTAATACCAATAAGATATGTATTTATATCCTTTACATATATCATTTACTCTATACCATTATCTAGAATTTTTGATCTCTTATCTTCTCCCCCTTTGACATCAATGGAAAAGGTAAACAAAAATGTAGAATACACCACAATTGTACCACTTCTTACCAGAAAATTAGAACATCTTTAGTACATCTCGGAAAGAGTCTTCCAAGATCTTCACTTCCTTTATCTAGGTCTTCACCAATATCTAATTAACATGAATCAACTCATTCAGTAAAAATGAAGAAGTCCCTATTGCCTTTAGATCAATATGCATATTAGTTGTAAGGGCATGTCCTATCTTCTCGATGTCAGAGATATGGACCTCAATAATTGATACCTTGGGAGTTATTAGACTCTTCAAGAAACCAAACCTTATTGTAACTCTCCCTCTTTTTGTATCAAGTACACTTAGTTTGTCCTAAATTTTGGATACCTCTATGTCTATCTCCAATATAGATTATGAGGAGGTCTCATAACTATCCATCAATTTATCCAGAGTAGTTCTATCCTTGGATACTATGTCCTTAATGTTCTTGATATGTTTGATAGGGTTGATACAGTAACTATATAACTTCCTTCCTTGTGTGACACAATTTTTATCCTCAGATGTTGTCTTGTTCAACATGCTCAATTCCCATAAAGTAGACTTGCACACTTCCTCCAATTTATTCGCAAGATATTTCTTACTAGCCTTCTCTTTAGTGATCTTATCTATTAACTCATAGTGACTTTCAAAGTCATCTAATTCCATGTTCAAGTTCTCTGCATCATATTTTTCTTGAAAATAATAGGTGTTGGAAGTAGTTTGTTCAAAGTGTCAATTTCTCCTACCATTACCTTGGCCTTCTTCTCTCCTTTCTACTCAGATCTTTTCTTAGCTTTAGAAAATGTGATGTAGGATAACTTCATTAGATCATCCACATCCATGTTCTCAATGTCAGTGCTCAAATCCTTGTCTCCACTTACCAAAAATAAAGGTGAAGAATCATATGTAGCATTTTCCTATTTCACTTCAACGTTATTCACTGTATCTTCCACTATTTCATTAATGTTTTCTTTCTATTTTTATTTCTCTTTCATATCCTTGTCGCTAATTTATTCAATGTTTGTATCCTTCACAAAGGGGTCATTCACATCCTGCAAAGTGTGCAATGACAGAGGCACACCAGAAACATAGAAATATAGTTGCTTCATAGTACTTACATACTAACTAGCATCTTCGCCTAATGATTTATCCAGGTTTATTTCAGCTCTCTTTGATGATTCACTTTTCTCAATAGATTTGGGCTTGGGAGCCTTAGGTGGTGAGATGTCCTTAGTTTCAGTTCCCATAAATACCTTTTTTTTATAGATTTCTATTTCTCCTCAGTTACTTCATCATATATCCTTCCCATTATCTTTACTAATATTTTCTTGAGTCTCAATAAGAGTTTGAGCTCACTCAATATCCTCTCCATCTCTTTAATAAATACAACAAGAAATATGCCTTCATTTACTTGTTATCTAGTCACTCCATCTTCCTTTTGTACTAATTTATTCCTTATATCTAATTTCTCATATAAATCCTCAGGTATACTACCTCTTCTATTTCTAACAAATTATTTTAAAAAATAAGTAAATGTTTAATCACTATGTCTTCAATCATAAGTTTTTCAGATCCCTCATACTTGTCATAGTATTTTATCAATGAAAAAATAATCCCTTGCTCAATTAATTTCTTCTCTAGAATTTTCATATATGGCTTCCAAATTTATCTCACATTAGTGGCCTTTTCTTCAAATTTTGTCTCTTCTCCTTCTTTCCCATGTTTCTTAGGAGGTGATTCTATTTTAGTGGACCTTGTGTTTCTTCTAGGTACTTTCTTTGTTGTCTCTTCTTGCGATGTATGCTGAGGTGGTGAAGGTGTAGATACATCAATCACAATAGAAAGATGATTGATTATGTTCACATCTTTTGGAGGTGGAAGGGTTGTAGAAGTAGTGCATGCCAACTCAGAAGCTCTCTCGGTCATCTTCTTCCTAACTTCTTTCATTTCCTCTTTAGATATACCTTCCTTGGCTTCACAATCATCAATTACATTCTCTACTTTCCTCTTCCTTGATTCTCTAGTCTATTTCTCCCTAATATTTGTAGATTTCTCCTTATAATTACCTCATCTCTCCTTTGATGAATCAATTTTTGAAGATAAAATGTGTTCTACTTGCATAATCGGAACTTCAGAACTAACATTATAGCCCAGTGGATATCACCACTTCTTTCTAGGAATAACTACCTCAAAGAACACACAATCAGTTTCAACCATGAAATAGAGTGAGTCCCTGTATTTTTCTACCACTGCCTCATGAATTCTCTCCCTTGCCTTCATTTCTCTCTATAGTATTTTGATCATGCAAAACAATTGACCATCTACCCAAGTGTTGTTTTGTCTCCTATAACTCTAAGAAATCTAAATTCCAGTAGGCATACTATCTTTCCATGCCCTAGGGTGCATACCAGGAAATTTGTGAATAATGTGAATGTACATGTGTATCAACAAAGATCCAAATCTGAATCCTTTTGACTTATTATTCTTAATATGCCTTACATTCTCTAGGAATTGTTGTGTTAAGACTTCATAAATATTGTACTTGATGTTTTCCTTGATCATATTATTATACATTAAGATTACACCTGTTGATATAGAATTGAGTCAACTACTATAATGGAGTTTATAGCATAAAATCATACTAATCAATCTTACATCTTGTTGGAATATATCATTTACCATCATCTCTCTCCCATCCCACTACAAATGCATTAGGGTTTGTACCATATTCTTAGTGTTCTTCTTAGAAACAAGTACTACACCATTATTGTTCAATCCTTTTATGACATGAATTAGGTTGTTGCAGATCTTCATAGGCTAATCTCCAAGCCATATGAACTGATCATGAACTCTTTTGAAGATAATATTTATCCATTCTTCTTCGTTGAAGTTGTAAAGTTTTGTTATCTTCATAATACTCAAGTTATTGAGGTGTGAAAACTCATCCTTCATCTTTCCATCATTACCTATCATTTCTTCCATCTTTGTAGCAATCTCTTCATCTTCCAAAGATTCATACTTACAATGTATGCAATCCCTATTATCTTCAACATGTAAAACTTTATAAGGTGTTTGAGACAATGTGCCTTTGGGATCATCCTTAGTATATATGCAAGGGTGTTTCTTAAACTTGTATCTATGTCTCTCTAACACATCAAAAATCATAAGAGTATCCATTTTCAAATATTTGCAATTGATCTAAATACCTCTATACTACTGAAATGTGAATACATGCTTCAATCAAAATCTTCAACACACTCTCTTCAATTCTTATTCTTCTCAAGACTCTATTCTCCTCAAGGTTTTCTCTGCAAATGATGTGAAATTATTTTCTTTCTATTAAACTTATCCTTCACTGAGTGAAGAAATGACACAGTTCCCAATAAATTCATTTCTACACAAAAACCAGTCTAGAAACAATCTGGTGATCATAGGATATAGGCTTGTAAAACCATGTGAACACATATATGTGTTCCAAAACATCTCTACATTCTCTCCCTAATATTGCAAGAGCTTACTCAAATTCAAGGGCTAGATATATTTCTGATGCATTCTTCCAATGCTCCCCCTAAGGCCATGATTGGCTATCTAGGTTGATGTAGAAATGTTAGCATCAAGAAAAGACTTAGTAGAATCTACTGATTCTCCCTAAACCTTTTCCTCACTAGACTTCTGTACCTTCCATGCCTTATTACTACTGATATCTTCTACTTTCCTAAAATAACTGTCAAATTCACTCTTGTACTTTGTAATACTCTTACTAGTATCACCATTATTTTTCGTTATCACTATAGGAGGTGGTACTATTATGTTGTAAGTTCCATTATACCTACAAAAAATTTCTATATGCTCTAGATTGTTACATTTGTAGGATATAGGAGATGATCTATTCTGATTAACCTACAACTTACAATACCTTGCAATGTATCCGAGGTTATTACATTTGTAACATGTGTCTTATCTGCTATCTCTTCACTAATGTAATCTTGTTTGTATCTTGATTGATTAGGTTTCCTACGTTCTTCATTATTGTGCCCATATGCATAACAGTTAAAGCAATAACCAGAAAAAGGTTTGAAAGGGGCTTTACCTCTTCAATATATCTTCATGTATCCTACCTTATTAAATCCAAAACATCTACCTCTGTAAGGTCTGATTCATTATTTAGGTTCTTCAAGAGTAGGTATTTCTCCATCATTCTTCACATCAGATTTTTCTTCTTAATTCTTTGAACATTTAGCTTCATTGAAGCCAACACTAGTCATGTCTCCTTTAGGTTTTTGTCTATCTCTCTACTCATCAATCAAGTCACTACTCATGTGAAGTCTCTCAATATGACTCTTTGCCTGAAATTTTTTTCCTTTTATGATCTGATTATATTTCTCTAATTCTAGATATTTGTTCTTGTAGTGATCAAGTTCATTCTTCATTTGTCCCATCTGAATATTAGCATCCTTTAAGGTTTCTTCAATATTTTTAGCATCATTTTCTTGTTGAATCTCTATAGCCATATGTAGTGAAGGAGTTTCATAATCAAGCTTTAAGGTATCTTTCTCTTTTCTCAAGTTGTATTATCTGATATGAAGTATCATTGTTTGAATCCTCTTTTATCTTTACCATAATATCTTGTCTCTGACTTCTGGAAAGTTCAAGATGTTCTTTTAGTTACTTAATGAATCCCTCTTGACTTCTCAATTTGAATTTCAAGTCACCATTCTCTGCTTTAGCTTTGTCAAGATCTTCAAGTGGTGCTTCAAAGTTTTCCTTCAAACTTTGAGAATCCATCTTGATCTCCCTTAAGCTGTTAAAATTTCTCTCCAAGGGCTAAAAGCTCTGATACCAATTATTAGGATTAAGTAATGTTGAGAGGGGGAGTGAATCAGTATTATAAAACTTTAAACATGAATTAATAAATTCCAAATTAACCATATAATTACTGAAATGAAAAGAACATAAGCACATAACACATTACTCATAACACCATGAATAGTTGTCGAGGAAACCCTGGCCAAGGGAAAACTCCAGTGGGGATGTGCCCACAACTATGTACTAAAAGTATAGTGTCCCTATTAGGAGACCTAGCCCTATTAGGAGTTAAATATTACATTAGCACATTTCCCTGTTAGGGAATACAAAACCCTGTTAAAGGTATACTGAGCACACTACTCTTACAATCAGAAGTAGTTTTGTTACAATCAATCTCAGAAATAAACAATAAAAACATTATCTATACTTAGATAGTTCCAGTTCTAGCTCGCATATGTTTGACATCACAGTGCATCTATGCATTCCATCTTCTTCATATCATCTCATCACTATCACTATCACTATCACACTTCACTTTACAAAAAGCTCTTGATATATATACATATACATATACATATACATATATATATATATGTATATATACATATATATATGTGTATATATACACATATATATATATATGTATATATGTATATATACATATA
>MU223052.1:2372788-2398291 GCA_018584345.1 Thuja plicata | reverse complement strand
ATATATATATATGTATATATATATATATATAGTCGACTCTCTAATACATTACAAAATAGAATTAACACTTATGCAAATAGTAAATACAAATTTGGCGACCTTATACTACCAAAGAATAGGTAATCCACATTCCCAATCCAACTTAGAAGGATTAAATTCCATGTCATACTCCCTTAATCATCACGACTATTCATATTCCCTATCTCTTTGTTACTCTAGCTTTGCATGTCTTCAAAACACTGTAACTCACTACAATCAACACCAAAAATTAAAAACTCTTAACAAAAGGTCATACATACCCGAAAATATCTTCCTCTAACCACTCATGTCATCATTCACCATATACTATCTTCACTATCGAAAACTGTACTGCTATACTCTGTATTTATGCTCACTGTACTTAGTCATTTTAGAATCTGCATCTCCAAAACTATAAAAAAACTCCAAGCAATTATCATACTAGACGTGTTTCCATGAATGACAACCCTCAAGTGTCCCAAATCACTCCAAAATGCATCACTTTCAAAAAATGTAAAGTTGGTTGAGGCTGAACTATTGGATTTTGTGTATAAATTTAGGGCTTGCGCTTATTGTAGGGGTTGAAGAGAGGAATTCTAGAGTAGATATGGAATTGAGGCTAGAGGTTTGATAGCCTAAGGTCTTTAATAGGTCTAGGTATAGATATAAGTTTGGTTTTTCATTCTATGTGGCCAAAAATGGGAAGGCCTTATAGCCCAACATGTATGATGAAACTCTAATTAATAAAGTGGTTATTTGACTTTAGAATCTTATTATTCTCTATGTTTCTTTTATATTTTTGGTCTATAGTCTATAGCTACAAGGTTTGGACATATCCATAGGGGATTATCCATCCTTGACTCTTTCAATGACAAACAAGTTAGCCTAAGAAATTATTGCATATCTCAAGAGAAAAGTATAAGAATAGGTTTGCTTAATTGATACAAGGCGAAAGTGAGAGAATCCCCAAAGGAAATTTCCAACCTTGCAGAAGGAGTCAAAAAAATGAAAAAAACAAGATAATTGACACTATAATATTTAAGAAATGCTTTCTTGATTATAATTTAACTTATACATGTTGCGATATAAGGCCTTCCCAATTATGGACACATACAGATCAAAGATCTATCCAAAGATCCATACCAGATTTAGGTCAATAGTCCACCACTATATGTCTTCCCTCAATTAACTCACTCTCTAACATGAAACCAAGCCCTACATTTATACAAAATCACAACCACAAGTCGGCTCAATAAATAACATTTCCCGAAGAAGGAAATCATATTACAAATATAGGTCTATCCCTATACAAACATAACATAAGAAGAAGAAATCACATGGAAAAATCCATGAAGGAACCACAGTTCACATGCTAAGATCACAATGGATAATAATCCCACAATCTCTATCGTAACACAAATATCTAGGTAAGGCCACGCTAGTCATGAATACATTACCCATGGCCAGAAAGAGAAACAAATATCAAAACACGATCAACCCCAAGAAATGAAATCATAGGAGAATGATGCAAGAACACTCCTAAACAAGAACCCATGAGTGCAACTCCTAACTCACGTGAAAACCCAACCAAACTCCAACCTGTCAACCCAATTAGAAGAATATGAAACAAATATTTCCCTATCATAGAATCCTCAAGATCCCGAACAAGATAACACCAAATAAGGAGTGATCACAAAAAAGAATCCAAATTATTGTCAAGAATATGATAGTATGAGTGCAATAGCTAAAAATATAAGTGGCCCAACCATAACAAGAAACATAGAAACTTCAAACTGTAACCCAAACTCATAGAACGATGCAATATTTCCTGAAAATCAAGGATGCTCCTGCATAAGACACCCCAGTTGACTAAATATTTTCCATAAGAGAATCTCATGAAAATCTAAAGGGATTCAAGATAGATATCCCATGTTAGTTCTTAATCCACATATTCTCTACATCTTCTATTTGCATTTTCATTCCACCCTTCTTACTCAAGTACTATAAATGACTATGCCTATCATTCTTCCACTCATGCCTTCTCCCTGAACTAGATGTACCAAAAGGACAAGATCCCAAATGAATTTTTTTTTTCCTTTAACCAATAGTACCCTATAATTTTCCTTAAAATATCTAAACCTTAATGTGTGTTCTAACCTCTGGAGTTATCACATATCTCCTTCCAATGCTCAAGTTCCTCATTCGTTTATCTTCATCCTTCAAAGGAGTCAAAGTGAATTTTCATCCATCTTTGAGGATAGTAATGGAATTTATTTTAGACTCATAAATAGCCTCTCTATCATACTACCAAGGTCTTCCAAGTAAAATATGACAAGATATCATATTCCAAATGTCACATAATACTTCATCCCTATAAGGAGCAATGTGAAAACTCACCATGCACTATTCCTTAACCTCTAGTTCATGATCTTCCTGTAATCAACTAATCCTATAAGAACAAGGATGTTTGAACCTCTTAAAACTAAGCTTCTAAACCATCTCTTGATAAACCAATTTATCACTACTTACTTCATCAACAATAAGCTTACAATATTTACCACCAGACTTAAATGTAGTCTTGAATAAATTTATCCTTTGATAAGGATCAACTTGCTTCTCAGTTAGCAATGTTCTTCTAAGCATAAGATTCTCACCACCCTCAGGTTCAGAAAAATTCTAAATAATAAAAATATGCTCCTAAGGCATAAGAACCTTTTTATACTAAAAATCTCTATGTCCATCTTGTCCACACTTAAAACAAGTTCCTTTAAACCAATTATTTTCATCTCTCTTATGATCATCATTCCTAGGTGCAACCAATTTAACTTCTTCAACCGGCTTATCTTTGTCCTATTTGTTTATCTTTTCCTCTAGAGTTACATTGATTTCTCTTCTTCACCTTATTTTTGGCCTTCAAAGTGTACTGATAATAATATTCAACTATACCAATCTTGGTGCAAAGGTACGGGTGGTGGATGAATATCTGAACTATAAGGTTACAAATTTGAAAATGTTTACTATTGTTTCCCAAACCCTTGGATGCTTCAAATGAACCCAAATGTGTCTATGCTTCTCCCAATGAAACAAAGTGTAATTAATGGTGTATATGGATTGTATTTAAAATTATTTGATAGGTTTCAACGTTATTTGCAACACCCAAGGTGCCCAACTCTCCAAACTTCTCCAAATTGTCCAAAGGCCTAATTGTCAATCTAGTAGCCCTACAAAAAGCTTCAAGAAAGCATGACTTGAAATATTCCAAAATCACCACACCACTTCTTATCACTTTCAGACACCCATTAATGCATACAACCTTTTATTCCAACCATTCAGTATGTTTCTTTGGACCAACATCTCTATTCTAGGTGTGTACCCTATCACTTGTCATGAAAAAGGCAATTTAAAAAAGGAAGTGTCCTCCCAACAAGTCTAAAACATTCCTAACTCTAGGAAGTCTCTTATTATGTTGTAAATGACTCAAATCCAAAATTAATTAGACTCAAACCCTCTACAACATCAAAAGCCCCAATTTTGGTATTCCAAACCCTTAATTCTAGGGCTTCTCAAATGTATTTTTTCCAAACACTCCTATGCATAGCATACACTTTATTCAAAAATCAATAAACATTATAAGACATCCCAAATCATAAAGTGCACCCCTTACTTTTCTAGATCATTTGCTGATATACCTATGTCTCCAGATTCAATACATATTCTCCATTTTCAGACTATGATCACTCCTTACATTACTCATGTACTTCAATGGTTAGATACATACTTGTACATGTTTGATACAATCATTCCATAAATTTTAGACCTTTACTTTAATGTAATTATATTCATCTTTGTTAACTTCCTATCGAAACAGTGAGTTCTAAGTCCTCAAACTGTGACAGTGCTATGACAGAGAAATAAAATAGATTCAATACAGTGAAAAATTCATCCAAAGTGTATTCAAAATGAAAAGGAAAGACTCCTATAGCATTAATACATAAATCTACCTAGATTATCTATTTCCAAGTAAGTAACACATCACAAAACTTTGCAAAATTTTGAGATTTTCTTTATTTCTCATAACTTTTCATGGTACACCAGATCTCCTCCATACAATGGATAATTTTTCCTTAAAAACAACCTTTCCTCAACTTCCATAACCTATTTTGATTGGTTTGATGGATTATTCTAAGGATTTTAACACTAAACTTAACTTCCCTCCATAATACTAAACTAGCCGTTTATATTCAAAATTTGAAATTTTAAAACTTATTAAAATGACCTTCCTGAATGCCAAACTTCAACCTAATGACCTTTGATGCCTTATACTTATTCATTTACCTATTCTAAACTCCTAGAACCTCAAGTTTATTTATGGAAACTAGTGGTCCACTTTACAAGCAACTTGGACCTTTAGGCCATTAACACAATCTTTACATTGAAATGTCATTTCCTGAAATTAAAATGCATCATAGGCTCTAATATCTTGTAACTGATATGCATATTATCTTTATCCATCTTCTCTTCCCTTTGATCCTCACTAAATGTATTCATATTCTTTTTATTTGTATTGAATGTCCTTGGTGCCCCTGCACCATTCTTCCCACCTCCAATAAAACTCTTGTACCAAGAGTTGAAATTTATTGTCCTCCTTTCAGTCCTTGGATCAATCAGAGACATAGGGAGCCAAAAGTCCCCCAAAGTAGTCTTTTTTATCACACCATTCCAACTTGTATTCACACACAAATTTTTAGAAGATAAATGTTTATTGGTTGACTATCCTTGTGGATGATAGTGCTTCTTCGGAAATGCCTACAATTGTCGCCCATTTTATGAATCATGTTGACGCTACCTTCTACCAATATCATCACCATTCCTTGGTTTACCAATGGGACACTTCACTACCCCAATCAACAAAAGATTGTGTTTAATCAGTACTCTATTATTTGGACTATCCTATCCTTTCCCAATCTGCAACTTATCCATCACATTCCAACTATTATCATATTGATCATGACCCTTCTTTTCCATATCAATACTCTATCCAAAAAAAATCAATATATCTTCCCTTCTATGAGTTCTGAAGGGTTGCATTTTGTATGTGATGCCATTCTTGTGAACTAATTATGAATTATTTACCCATCATGTATTGTTCTTCCTAGATATTTCCATGGTCTACCTAGAATCAGATGCCCACATGAAATTTCTATCACATCACATAAAACATTATCCTTATAGCCTCCTACTGAAAATTCAATCCACACTCGCTCTCTCACCCAAATATTTTGATCTTTACTCACCCATGTGGCATAGTATGGTCTAGGATACTGAAATGTCTTCAAGTGCAATCTATGAACAACTTCATAAGAAAATAGATTAGTATGTGCTCCTAAATCAATGATGAGATTGCATACCTTTCCCTTCAACAAACAAATTGATCTAAATATGCTCACATATAGATTACATAGTTGTCATTTTCCCATCAACAAACATTCTCCTTCTTGTTGCAATTCCATGATAGGCTCATGTTGTTCCTCTTTTCTGGTATCCTCTTCTAACAAGTGTACCCTTCTATCTCTACCTCTACCTTTATTCCACTTAGGAAATATAAAGGATTGGTGACCCACTTAATTACAATTAAAACACCTTCCTATAAACACTCTATTTCCTCTTCCTCCACTTCTTCCACCTCTATATCCTCCTCTTGTCTCTAATGTGTATGGTTTATACTTGTCTCTATCACTACTATCCTGAAAATTAGTATTACCTCTACCACCTCTTCCTCTCATAGAAGATCCTCCTCTTCTAGTACTTTTTCTTTCTTGCTTTATTTTATCTTCTCCTCAACCTTTATGGCCAATTTATAACACTCCTCCACTAATCTAGGGGTAGAAAGACTAATTTCATCATGGATACTAAGCCTAAGTCCCCCTATGTACCTTGCAATCTTCTCTTCAACATATTCCTCATGACTCAATGAAACTCTTCAGTGTACTTTTGTACATCCATGTCTTTTTTCTTAAGACCCTAAACTTCTTGTATATCTGCACCCTATAATCATTCAAAAACATTTTTCCTTCATCTTATCCATCATAGTGTAAAAATATGTGATCTTGGGCTTCCCTTTCTTCCATCTCTCTTTTCTTGAACGTAATCCCACCATAGTAAAGCTTGTCCTCTCAACTTTGAATTTGCAATATTTAACTTCTTTTATTCCAGAACATCTTCACATTCAAATAAATTCTCAATGGAATTTAACCAATCTATCAACTCTTAATCATCCATATTTCCTCCATACAGAGGAAAATCTGCTCTTGCCCTTGTATCTCCACTCTTTATGGCTTTTGAAAACCTAGCCATCCATAGATCTTAAGGATTGAATTATTCTTCCTCTCCTTCTTCTTATATTTCCTCATCTAGTCTGATGATTTTATCCCTCTTCTCTAATGCTGAGAGTCTCTCCATCATTGTTTTCATCATCTTTTCCTTCTCATTGTTATCCTTCTCTTTTTGTTCCAATTTAGCCTTCAACCTCTTGTTATCTACTAATTTCTCTTTTACTATCCTTGCCAACTCCATGTTTGTAATCCTTGTGGGAAATCCTTCTTCTTATTCAAACATGGTTCTTGATCTCTTTGAAAATTTGGATCAACTCAAGTGCTTCTCCTCAAAGGATACTTCAACTCCAAGAGCTAACTAGGGATGACAAGTTGGATCAACTCAAGTGCTTCTCCTCAAAGGATAATTCAACTCCAAGGGATAACTAAGGAATTAATTTAACAAAGTTCTCAAAACCACTCTCAAAAAATTTCCACAAGACCCTACCTAGACTCTGATACCACTTGGTGTAGAGGTAAGGGTGGTGGATTAATATCCCAACTACAAGGTTACAAATTTGAAAAGGTTAACTATTGTTTCCCAAACCCTTAGATGCTTCAAATGAACCCAAGTTTGTCTATGCTTCTCCCAATTACACAACGTGTAATTAATGGTGTATATGGATTTTATTGAAAAGGATTTGATAGGTTTCAAGGTTATTTGCAACACCTAAGCTTCCCAAATCTCCAATCTTCTCGAAACTGTCTAGAGGCCTAATTGTCAATCTTGTAGTCCTGCAGAAATATTCTAACTTGAAATATTCCCAAATCACCAAACCACTTATTGTCATTTTCAAACACCCATTAATTCATACAACCTTCTATTCCAAGAATTTAGCATGTTTATTTGCACCAATGTCTCTGTTCTAGGTGTGTACCCTGTCACTTGTCATGAAAAAGGAAATTGTACAAGTTAGATACAGTCATTCCATGAGGGTTAGGCCATTACTTTCATGGAATGATATTCCTCTTTGTTAACTTCCTATCAAAATAGTGAGTTCTAATTCCTCAAACCGTGACAATGCAATGAAAGATAAATAAAATGGATTCAAAATAATGAAAAATTCATCCAAAGTGTCTTCAAACTGATAAGAAAAAACTCCTATAGGATCTAACTAGATTATCTATTTCCAAGTAAGTAACACAACACAAACATTTTCCAAATTTTGAGATTTTCTTTATTTCCTTTAATAGTTCGTACTACACCAGATCTCCTCAGTACAATGGATTATTTTTCCTTAAAAATGACCTTTCCTCCACTTCCATAACCTCTTTCAAACGGTTTGATGGATTAGTCTAAGGATTTTAACACTAAACTTAACTTCCCTCCATAATACTAAACTAGCCATTTATGTTCAAAATTTGAAATTTTAAAACTTATTAAAATGTCCTTCTTGAATGTCAAACTTCCAACTAATGACCTCTGATGCCTTAGACTTATTCATTGACCTATTCTAAACTCCTAGAACCTCAATTTTATTCTTGGACACTATTAGTCCACTTTACAATCAATTTGGGCCTTAGGCCATTAACACAATCTTTACATTGAAATGTCATTCCATGACATTAAAAAGCATTATAGGATCTAATATCTTGTAATTGATATGCATAGAATATTGATCCATCTTCTATTCCCTCTGATCTTCACTGACTGTCTTCAAAGTCTTCATAGTCATATCGAAAGTCCTTGGTGCCCCCAAACCAAATCTTCAACATACTACACTCATCTTGTATGTTATATCTCAGACCATTAACATATCTAGAAACCTTCTCTCTAGTAAACTCTCTATATCCAAATCTAATGGTCAACATGTAAAATCCCCCAATTTAATCCTTCACACTAAGATCTTTCTACTTCAGATTCTGCAACTTCTTAAACAATTCCAATTCATAATCCTTAGGTATGAACATGGCTTTCAATTTAGTAACCAATAGCTTCCATCTAGTAATCTTAAATCCTCCATCATCTTCTCTACTCTTCTATAAGTCCTTCTACCAAAGAGATGCATTTCCTATCAACTTATTATGTGCTAATATAACCCTCAAAGGATCATATATGTCTTCAAGTTCAAAGTAGTCTTCTAGCTCTCATATCCAATTAGTCAGGTCTTCAAGATTTAATATACTTGATAAAATAGATACTTCCATCCTATGACTAGTATCTAGTCTAGCCATAGTTCTCATCAACCTATCAGATCCATCTTCATCATTAGATCTAGAAATCTCTACAGATCTAAATTCATCAACATCTTCCTCATAAGCATATTTTGTATGAGGACCTCTCTGTAATATAACAATAAAATTTCTGATACCTTCCATGACTTTATTCCTCAATTCATTCATTTTATTAGAGATCTCATCTCATAGATCCTCTTTCATCTGATCAAGCATGCTAGGGTTTAGTATTCTAGGAGGAATCTTCAAAACCTTAAGTGTAAATTCCTCTCATAAATGATCTATTCACCAAGGAGACACCAAAAATCAAACCCCCATGCAAAAAATCCAAGTTTTGACCACCTTGTACAATCCTTAAGTTGATGTGAGCCAAATCTTCACTCTGTCACATCATAAACATCTTCTCCAAGGAATCACAATCTCAGGAACATGAATTTGGAAACACCGCCAGCATAAAACCTTTCTCTAATACCACTTGATGAAGTGAAAAGGTGAGAGAATCCCTAAAGGAAATGTCCAACCTTGTAGTAAGAGTCAACACAACAAAAACAAAAGAAAATTGACACTATAAGATGCAAGAAATGCTTTGTTGATCATAATTTAACTCATACATATCAGGTTGTAAGGCCTTCCTAGTTATGACCACATAAAAATCCAATATCTATTCCAAAGATCTCTACAAGATCCACGTTAATAGTCCACCACTATATTTTCTACCCTCCACCAACTAACTCGCTAACAAGAAACCAATCCCTACATTTATACAAATCACGACCACAAGCTGACTCAACAAATAACATTTCCCAATGTTGGAAAATGTCTTACAAATATAGGCCCATCCCTATACAAAAATAAAATAAGAAGTGATCACATGGAACAATCATTCGAGGAGCAATGATCCACACACTAAGATCGCAATGACAAAGAATCCCACAATCTTAATTGCAACAAAAATATCTACGTAGGGGCACACCAATTATGAACACGTAACCCATGAATAGAAAGAGAAATAAATATCAACACATGATACACCCCAATAAATATAATCATAGGAGAATTATCCAAGAACACTCCTTAACATAAACCCATGAGGGAAAATCCTAACTCGCATGGAAAATTGACCACACTCCAACCTGTCAACCCGATAAGAAGAACAAGAAACAAATACTCCCCAATCATAAAATAATCCAGATCTTGAACAAGATAACACCAAATAAGGAGAGATCACATAAAATAAATCAAATTACTATCAAGGACATTCCAGTATGAGTGAAACAACTAAAGATCTAAGGGGACCAACCATAACCACAAATACAAAAAACTACCAACTGTAACCCAAAATCACTGAACGATGCAAGATTTCTAGGAAACCAAGGATGCTCCTGCATAACTAATCCCCTATTAAATTCCATATTTAATTAATTTAAAAGACTTTGTTATCTCTTTTTCTTGCAGCACAACCTTAAAATGACATTATACTTATATACTTGAATGCAAACTCCTTTTTATGCAAGATAAAGGCAATTGATGAGGTATTTGATAACACTGGGGATACCTATTATCACCTCCTTTTTTGAGCTCCAAAAACTCAGGCAAGTATTACCTATGATAGATTACTGATTCTTCAGTTAATGTTTTTAGTGGACTAGTTCATTCACTGGTTTGTTACTTCTGACCTCACTGTAACAACTTATAAGATACCTTGGACATTGCAATAATTATTTTAAAATAGAGTACTATAAGCCAGGCTATGGTCATGATAACATAAACCAGTGAGATAAAGAATTTTATCCTTCTTCCTTTTGATTTAAGAGGGGCAACCTAATGATCATCTCTTCAAGGAATCAGCAAACTGAACTATATACTAAGAATACAATCACTTGAATGGAATTATACATTATGTAGTGTATATGATTAATTTATTTGAAAATATTGGATTGTAAATCAATTACTTAGTGAACACAAAACCAGTGCCTAATCCCTGGGCTATGAGTCAATATCTTGTATAAATCCACAATAAGGTAATCAATGAAACACTTGCAATGAAGATAGAATACCTTATAAACTATCCTCTCCCTACAACTTTATCATCCAATCCTTAAAATAATACTATGTTCCCTGAGGTACTTGAAACAATATAATCCTTCCTTGAAGGAAATTGCAAGTAACTGCACAATCACCTTATGATTAGTATGCTTAAATTCCTTACAGATAAAAACACAAGAACAATAATAGAAATGTAAAGAAACAATTCATATTCAGAAAAGAGATTACAAAGTATTTTATTGATGTCTCAAAGCTTCAAATAAATTTAGATAGACAAATAGTACAAAGGTTCAGACACAATTTTAGTCTTCCTTGTAATTCTATTAAGAATTTTACAACTCTCTCTATTCTTACAAAATGGTTACAATCACATATATAGTCTCAAATCATCTTGGAATCCTTAGGACAAGGATGCAACAAGCTTTGAATGATTTGGAGACATAACCCTAAAAACATAGTAAAGAAAAAATACAAGAATGATCCAAGCGATGGAAGGACAAATTTGTAGAATGAAATCAGATTTGCACTTTGTCCTCTTTTGAGCTCTGGCACCTTTGTCTATAGCTGTTCAACATAGCATCTGATTTTTTTTTAGATCTAGTGACCGCCATTTCAGGCTAACCTACACTAGTATTTTAGGACTACTAACTTCTCTGTACTCAGAGAGAAGGTGCCATGTGTCCTTCATTCTACATCCAAAATGTCTAATTCCATGCCAACAAATTTATTTTTCTAGGGATTTGTCAGTGTGTCCCATACTATGACCTCTGCATCAGTAGGCCAGTTGAAGCTTTGAATGTTTTTCAGCTTAGTCTTCAACCTATCCCATTTGGCATTAGTTATGCCTCTAACATTTGTAACAAATTTTGTGAAGTGAGTCTCAGCCTTAAAGACTTCATCTAATTGTTTGTTGTATCTTTCCATGTCAAGCTCTCCCTCGTCAGAGATATATATGTCTTTATCAGGAATCACCTTATCAAATTCGGTGATCCATGCTCCTAAGGACTCGATTTTACCATCCTCTAATTTGATGGAGGATACAAACTTATTGTATTCTGGCCCAAACATCTTCATTTTGGCCTCAACCTAATTTATTTTACCCTTAAAATATGATAAAGTAAATCCTATATGCTCTATCTCTTCATGCACTTGGATGACTATATCTGGAAAATCATCCCTCAAAGGCTGTAATGATGCTAGCCTCTCAAAAAGGTGTGTCCTTACTGACCAAGTAGCATAATATGGGTTCAAAATTGTTACATAATTAGTAACCTCTGCATGTAACCCTAACATTTTATTATAAGCATCTAAAACTACATATACCTTATCTTTTATTACCTGTATCCTATGCTACAAAATTTCAAAAAGAGAACCCAAAATAACATCATTATGCTCTTTAATATCCACCCTTGTTTCATCAGCTGCCCATTTTGTCTAGACTTCATTAATACTGACCTCTTTTGGTTCTGCAAGAGAAACCTTTGGTATTTCTTGTGATTGTTTTTTTAGCTCACTGATTACTTTTTCATTAGCATGGAGTTGTATTCTACACATATGTATATCCTATACAATTGCACTCCTCTCATCTATCATTTTTTTTTCTCTGATTATTTGGCAGTTTTAGCTTCATTGAGTTGTGCAAATTGTGTGAGAACTTGGGATATTTCCAAGTCTCCTGTGCTCTGTACTGACCAAATAATTTGGTTCCCTACCATCTTTTTCTTCTATGCTTATGAGTGAGGGCTTATCATCCTTGGTAGCCAAGATCCACATATCCAATGCTTGGGACTTTGGATTGTATCCAAATCCCTTAATCATGTCTCCTACCTAGACCTCTGATGACAACTTCATATCAAGTTCCCTCCTCACCTAATCAATTATGAATGCAAATTCCAAATCCCAACCTTCCACTAGCAACATTCCACTAGACTTAACCAGTTGCCTTTCCTCTTCAGGAGTCATCCTTTCAAACTCAGGATCATAATCTTGCAATTCTTGCAAGGCTGCTTCTATCACTGGGGCGCCTCCCTCTAGTCATAGTTTTTCCCTTACTAATCTATGTTTGTTCCAAACAAGAAATTATTTGAATTCTTTTCTGTTGATGAACTGGTCATCACTTAAGAATTCTTGCTGGTACAATGTCCTTTCATCAGTGCAAGTCTGAAGAGGAATTTCAATTTCCTCTTCAATGTTCTTTTGCATATTTTTTCCCTACCTTATTTTCTTTCTCAATTCATGGTCATAAGCTCTATTTCCTTGGATAAGAGAACCAATTTTTCCTCTTCTTTTTTCATGCTTTTTCTGTGAAGGCTCCCCTATTTCAATCCTCTATCTTTTCTTTGGGGGCTCATCTGTGACTTCATCTTCTGGGACTAAGGTTAAATCCACAACATTCTCTACTTGCTACTCCCCTTCTGCTGATTGATATTCAATAATTTTTTGATCTATTGGAGGTGGGATATGCACATAGTACTCTTTTTCACTTTCCTCTTCATTTTATGATGAAGAATACTTCTTCTTCCTCTTGTCACTCTCATATAATACATCTTCTAATTTATAGCACAAGAGATTGTCTGACTCAATCATAGAATCAAGGTTCTTAAAACAGGGCAAGTCAGGGAAAAAGCCACTAAAATTCAATCCTTTCCTCTTCACCTATCTTTCTAAATCCATTAATTCATTAGAATTTTGGGCTCTCAAAGCAATCTCATCATCATCCATCATATTTTTGAGCACATATTCTTCCATATATTGCTCATGTTCCTTATTAAAAGGGATGGAAGAAGTCAATAATTTCCTTGCACTTGATATAAAACCTTCTGAATCAACATACCTACACAAAGAAATATGCATTTTGAAATGGTTCATCCATGAACTTATCAAATCTATAGCCCCTTTCCCAATGGTGAAACCATATATCCAGGACTATGTAGGGGTAAAAGTTCCCTTCCTATGGGGAGCCAGATGTTCCTTATCTATCAAAATTAGTTTCCTTATGAATTCCATGGCTGCTATCCTTGGTGGCACATGAAATGGAAAGATGTGGGGTGGGTGAATGAAACCATACACCCTCATCATTGTATAATTTTGTTCATAATAGAAATCACCCCAACTATGATCTCCAGGCCATTTGTACACCATATCACAGGGCCTCAAGAGTTGTAACACTTGGATTGGTAGCCTTGTCTTCTCCACACCAAGGGCTACAAGGATTGGGTAAACCATCCAATTCTCAAATGCAAAAAATTCATAATCCTTTGTTGTTTAATTCCATACCCTTACCCAGAATTGGACTGGATTAGATTAATTCTGAAAGAATCTCTGTGGCCTCAAGTTATGACAATCCATCAAGGGGAAGTTGTAATAAAGAATCAAGTGCCTCGACAAAGAATATTTCATGAACTTAGGGTTTTCCACCTTGTTCTAAATTTTTACAAACCCTTCATGCATCCTATCAATTACATATTGGATGTAATCATAGTTATTACTGACATGAGGGATTTGTATATCTAGTACCATCATAAGGCTATTAGAGGTAATCATTTCTTTCCCTGCATCTACTCCCAGTACTCTGTATAATGCATATGAAATATACTTGATATAGTGGTTCAGATCCTTATAGGCATAAGGAATCTCCCCTGGGATAGGCTCAATGAGGACCCTCATATATTTTAGGGACATTCTTATCTTTGATCAATGTCGCTGCTACCCCATCCTCTTTGACATATCTATTCTTCAACTTATGGAAATCAATATCTCTACTCATGGGGGAGTAACAACCAAATGCCTTTATAAATGAGTTCCTATCCAAGGTCACCAAGGGGTTCCCATCATTCTTCTTAATTATCTTAGTAAGAGGGTCATATCTATTTTCCAATTCAAGAATGAAATCTGCATCTATCAATACATCTAGCACTATTAACCTAGCTAGCCCACAAGTCCAAGGGTTTGAGATTGGAATGGCTTGGTCAAAATTTCTCTAGAAATAATTATATAAAATAAAATCTAGAAGAACCTGGAGTCTTAGCATCTCTGATATAAGAATAATTATCTAGTAAGATTTCAGCACTTGCCTTGCTGTTTTGAGTGGAGCCAGGTAACAATTGTAGAAACTCATCTATATAGTTCCTCTTTCCTTTTGTGTCTTCACCAACATCTCCACTTCTCCCACTAGAGGATGAAATAATCAGTGCCTAACTCATATTTTCTCTATTCTTGTACTGATTACAATTCTCTTACCGATATTGAAACAAATCTTCTCCAGACCCTCACAATTCACTGAATTCTCTATAACCACTGAACTCTTCACAATTTTGAAATTTTGATCACTACACTGTTTTGCCAATTCTATCACTGTATCAATTCTAAATCAGGAGGAACTTCAACTTCACACTTAACTGTTTGAAAACTCAAATCTTATGATAAAATGTTAATCATGAAGAAAAATTAAGCTCTAAAATTTCAATCGTTGGTGAAGTAAAATGACAACAACTATGCTTATTTATAACTGAAACATCAATGCAAACATCCATTCATTCAATCATTTCTACAATTAGTTTCACATACTGTGAAATGTATTCAATTTATTAGCTATAGCTCTTGACAGTGACAAGAAATCAAATTTGAATGAGTACTTTTCTCAAAAAAACCCTTATTCTTTTTGACCAAGATCAAATCTGATTTGTCACTATTGATTACAACTCAGCTACCTTTTCCACCATGGCTACGCTCTTTATTTCCTCATTGGTTAACTTTTGTGTATTATGGTGGCTATGAACTATCATCCTTTTAACTATAGTTTCATTTCCAGCGACCTAGCGACTATTGATCTCCTTATCGCTGAATAAATTGACCAACTGTGGTTATCTCAAGAGATCAGGTGACTAAAAGTTGTAAAAGCATATTTGATGCAAGTTTGAATAAAATGAACCATATTTATTGAGAAATTTAGGTGTGTACAAACATGTAAAAATTTGGAGAGTGAATTAAATTCCATGATTGATAGCCCTATGAGTCTAGTCTTCAAATTTTTTTTAATTTAGTTTAATTGGAGTTATAGATTAAAAGTTATATTCAAACTAGTGAAAGTGGTTCTGTAGGGCATCAATTCTAACTCTATCACACAAATGGAGCCCTAACTTGTCATTTCTCTAGTGGAAATCCATGGCCTCTTGGGAAATAAAATTTAGGGATGTATTATTAATTATTCCTAAGGCTCTTCTCAAGATCTAGTGTTCCGGTTCTTATCAAGCCCTAGGCTAAATATCTCATTGTATATAGCCAGTCTGATATGAACAATCATGAGAAAATGAAGTATTTGATTGAAGGGATCATTTTAAGGGTTTATTTAGGTCATTTGGAGTTAGAAGAAGGTTTCAAAATCACTGCATCCATTCTGTGTACCCATCATAGACCACTTGCTTTGTAAACCAAACCTAATTTTGCCAATTAGGTCTGTGTGCTTTATGAGGGTTTGGTGGTGCTGGAATAGAGTGGGTCTCTGGTTCTTTTTCTATTGAAATAAATCCATAATGGGTGTCTAAAAATAAATTCCTTTTTTTCTATTCCCTTCATAGTCAATGATTATGCAAGAAAAGCCCCTTGGATAGGGCTATAAGGAATTGGAGGACATTGTGAGTTTCGATGTTTGTGGGTGTGTATGAACCAATATGTTTGATGATTATATGTTCATATGACCCTATTAGGGTGTACCAAGCATTGGATTGATTGGGTGAATCCACTGTGGAAGAGTTTCACACTTTGGTTGGAGTTTAGGGAGAGTGTCCCTAAGACATACTTTGAAGAGATTTATTTCATAACCTTGGGTGATGAATTGGGGTAAGGAGGGTGTTTAGACCTCATAGATCATTTTTTATCAATCCTATTTTAAGGATTGTGGAGTTGGATTGTGACTAAACCAAGTTTGAAGTGTTGCAAAAGAGACTGAATATATCTTAGTCTTCTCATTGTTCTCTCTGCATCCTAGGTTTCCTTGCTATCCTACTCATCTTTGTTCAGTATGCCAGTAAGTGCTGAGTTGAAGTTATTTCCAAGCATTCGTGTATGTGTTGAGCTGTCTAGTGTTGGTTGAGTGTTCTTGTATGTGCCGAGTGGACTAGAGGTTTCTTGATACTCACTTCTTCTCATTGTTCTCTCTGCATCAGAACTCAAGGTGAGCTCCAAGCTTGACTCAACCCTTCAAATTTGCATCTAAATAATTAATAGTTATTGCCTTTTAACTCTGACAGTAAATTATTATTATTGAAAATAAAATACTATGAAAATTATAATTCTATGAGTAAATGAAATAGAATATGAAATTAATACTTAATTTATATATATAATGGTCTATTAATAGTCACTAAATGTATATAAATAAAAAAATAATAGTCTATGATTGAATAAAATCGCGGGCCCCTATCTTTAAACAAACCCCCAAAAAAGGAATTAGTGGATTTATCAATTCTAATTCATAGAATATAGAAGTTTGTGGTTGATTAGGGTATACAATCCTATTTTATTTTCATTCTTTCTTCATTTGGTCTTTTCCTTTCTCTGTCATACCGCCTTTCTAAGGTTTTGACTATGGGATTTGAAGTTCTATCATGTAGGTTACTGATTTTCTTGCAAACTTCATGCCATAGAAAGGTATGTTCTATCAGAAACACAATCATGGATTCGTTTTGTACTCTTGGTTCAATCTGTAAATTCTTGCCACCTTTTTTGAAAATCCTATGAAATGGTTACTCCATTAAAGCTCATTCATTTCTATTTATGTGACTTAACCTCCTACTGGTCGTGGCATGTAAGCTTTGTATTTCTCTTCATGTGGTCTTTCATCTCTAAAACTATTGAGTTTTCATGCAAGATTTATGACAGTGAGATATCATTGAGAGTTTGTATGAAAACATGACAAACTGTGAGCAATTATGGAGCCCTATTTTCTTTGTTGTTAAAAAAAAATTGAGGGTGTTTACTTTTAAATGTGGTCCTATAGCTTTTGACTTGTCTAAATTTGGTGTTCCATGCTCTGACTATAAGAACCCTTTGTAAATTTGAAAACTCAAACCCTATATTTAGAACCATATCTTCATCAACAAGATATTATGACCCATTATAAATGTTCAAAACACTTTGGCCAAATATCCCATTAACGTAAACCTATAATCATGATCAAAATATTTTTTTTTATGAATTGAGGGTTCATATCTATTATGTAGAGCACATATTCTTTGATCGATTAATAGATATTTTTGTTACTTTCCATATATCAGTTTCTTATTACTAATCACTAAATGATTCTCATGTACATTCTAATCATTGATCTGATGGTGTATTTCTTTGGGAATGCTCCTCTTAATTTCTTTTCTTATTTCTTTTTCTGTGATACATGACTAGATATATGCCATAAAATTATTACCATGGTGTAGGAAAGTCACTATGCTATCTATCATCGATGTTTTTCTATGATAATGTTGGTGCAGGAGAACCTAGGGGTTTTAAACCTCAATTTTTGTTGTGAAAGGCCTTCAAATGGTGTTGGGTTTACTAAGGTGGTTTAGGATTGGTTTGAAATGTTTTGGTAAATTTTTATGTTGTTTTGTGTGCAATTTTGTCCAAGTGACCTTTGTAATGTTCTGATAGTCGAAATGGGACAAAATAGGTTATTGTCAACCAAAATGCTTAGTTGGAAATTTTTGGAGTTTATTGAGTCTTAGGACATGTTTTTTGACTTTATAGAACCTAGTCATGGGGTTAGATCATTGGAGGAGAAAAGGTTGTAAGAGATGCAAAATGTTCTGATTATGTAAAAATAAGTTTTACAAGGACCCGACACCTTTAACAAAGAGTTTAAATGAACATTACAATAAAGATAAATAGAAATTGTGTCATAGCACCTAGGAAATACATCTACATAAACTAATAGGACTATAGCCTAACAATAGGCAAAACACAAAAAAGATGCAAAATGTTACTTGAGCAACATTTGCAACTTTCAAATGTTGCTCGACAACATTTGGTAAAACATTTATTTTATCCCAAATGCAGTTATAGATCACTTTTAATGGTTGTCATTGGTTAAAGGGACCTATTTAAGGAATTATATGGCCTTGTACTAAGTTTGGACATTTTCTGGTTACATTTTCAAGAAGTAGAAGAATAGCTATTATTTGTACTGTCATAGTTTTGATAGTTTCAGTTTTAAGGAATTGTAGATGGATTGAAATCTCTATTTTTGTGTGTTTTACAACTTCATGTAGTTATTTAATTTATCTACAATTACTTAGTATATGATTTTATTTATTTGTGAGTGGTCATTTTGAATTCAATCCTTACTAGACTGTTGTGTGTCAGTGAAGGATTCTATCTTGTAAATATGGCTCCACAATGAGCATCCTCCATTAGATCTTTATGGCCGGTGGAGGATGGAAAGTGGAGTCTTTGTATAGTGTTTTCCTCTTTTTATAGGTCCCAAAAGTTATGGTGGTTATTTTTAATGCCTTTCCCTAGGAGAGACTACCAGTGCTCGGCTAGGAGAAAGAAATTAATAGACTTTGATTGGATGCAGGATTAGATTGGGTGGTAAGATCCAATGCATGGAGAGTGGTATTTAAGAGTTGTTGAGACCCTATAAGAAATTGTGGTTCTCAATGAATCCATTTCATCTAGTTCTTGTCATTTTTTCATCAATTACCCTTACTAGCCCTACTTTTAAGGACTCTGTCTCAGACGGGTTTGAAGTACTATATGAATAGCTTGGAATCCTATAACCCTAATAATATTTCAATTTTTCCAAAAGGGTATCTGGATCCATGGTTAGTCTAGGATATTATTTTTGAATTTTGAGAGTTATTGGGATTTAGAAGCCTGATTAGGGCTACAAGGAGTCACTAGCCTTATCCCTTAAAATGTTGAACTCGATGGATAAATGTTTGAACTATGGTTATAAAAATTTAATAATGGTGTCTAGAGGAATTAAATAGAGTAAGTCCTATCCTAAAAAGTGTCTATGAAGGTCTTGTGTAGGTTTTTTGGAATCTCCCCTCATAGGTTCAGTGAAGTGTGAATCTATTTGTTGGTAGAGAGGCCCTTGGAGTTAGGGGAAAGAGAACCAAGTGTTTTACCCTTAGGTTAGGGTTGAATAAGCCCTAGTAGGTCTAGAGGAGAGACCTAGGAGTGATTCAAACTAACTTAGTGGTAGAGCCTCCCTATCAACTACTTAGGGATATTTCCCATGGACATGAAAAAACCAAAATTATGCTTCTTTAAGTTATGTCCTCCCACTTTGTTTTCTAAAATATTTTCTTTGAAATGCCCTTTGAAATATGATTTAAATTTTAACTCTATAACAACAAGAATATTACTTGCAACCTTATCCTATTGATGCTTCAAGCTTCAGATTTTGGTATCTATGAAGTAACAAAACTATTATCCCATGCATATGACATCATGCACCTTTGTTCCTTCATCATACATATGTATTAATGTTGAACTGGTAAAATTTAATCATAACGGGGCCTATGATCTATTAGCACTATATATTGAAAATTTTCAAATTTTAAACATTGGCATTATTCCCCTATATTTTGGTTCAAATCTATCTTTTCCTGTGAAAAGGGTTCAAAATTGGCTAAGTTTTTAGTTTGTCTTTTTTTAAGCTTAATCGCACAGTCGTACTATTCAATTTGAGTGATCTTTTGAGTCTACGAGTGAGCTAATCATTATTTGGTTTGTCATCACACAATCGCGCTCATGTTGGAGTTAGGTAAATTTGTTATGTGAGTGAGCGACATGGTGGTCAAAAGGTTCATCGCGCAATCATAGTTTGTTTAAAAGGTCAAGTCTTTTGTCAGTGACTGTGTGACATTATGAGGTTTGTTGTTTATCACTCAATCATGGAGGTCTTAAGTTGTCATTTTTGGGCTCAACAAGTAAGCAAGTGGTTAGTTTTAGCACATCACGCAATCACAGTTGTTTTATGTCATGAGATTTTAAGTTTGTGACTGAGAAAGAATTATGAAGTCAAGTCACTCATTCACTCACTAAACATTTTGGTTCATGATTTTTTCTACACAAGTGCGTGAGGAAGTCAAGTTTTAAAGTATCGCTCGCTCGCAAAGGTTTTGACTAATGGGTTTTTTACTATACGAGTAGGTAATGCAGTGTATTTTAATGATTAAATGGCTCTTATCACTCAGTCAAACTGGAAGTTTTCAAGGTTCTGAGGTGAGTAAGTGCAAGAATAAAAGATCAAGTTTTTTATTGTTCACTCGCTGGTGATTTTATGTTTAAGTTTTGGGCTCGCGAGTGTGCGATGAAGTAAAAGGACAAGTTGTCTGGTAGGGAGCCTCCTTGGTAACCTTTTGAGTTTTCTTGAACTCTTAATAGGTCTCTCTTAGGACCTCTAGCACTTCTTGAATCCACCCTTCAACACTTGGAAGAATCAGTTCTTCCTCTCCAACCAAGGAAACTACCTATCATGTTAAAAACACCATTCTTATGTTCCACAAGAACCTTCCACTCAAACCACTCCAAGCCCTACACTTAAGTTTGGATTTGTAGGAGGGTTAGCACTTCAAAATACTCCATTTTTTAATTCCAGCCTACATTTGAAACCACCAAGTTGATCAATATTTCCATCGGGTTCTAGTTTCCTACTTCCTAGGCCTTGTAGCCTTTTTGCACAATTAGCCCTCCTAGTTTTTAGGAAACCTTAAAAATAGAAAAAATATCTCAAAGGACCCCCTAATATTTTGTGGTAGTCTTTAGGTAAGGCAAAAATCCACAAGGATTTTCTAGGTCCCTTAGTCTGGAACTATCCGTACACCCTGTTATTAGAAAATGGCACAATTCTTGTGTTTAGACTAGTTTGTTGTCTTGGGCTTCAAAACTTGTCTTGTTGGATCTTTGGGCACTCCTCCACCTTGGGGAACACCTGAAAAACATCATTAAACACACCCATGGCATTCTTGTCTCATGAGAACACCCCCTACAAATTTTAAATCAACTGTCACTTGCTTCCTCTAACCAGGCTATGAGTTTAGCTCGCCTAGGGCAAGTGCATAAAAATACATGCCAGCACTTTGAGAGCTCCTCCTTCCACAGTATGGTAGCTCCATGGACCTAGTCTCCATTCCTAGATGGAAATATAGAACCAACAATGGGAAGTGGAGTTAGGTCCACATCTTTGCCCCTTGCTCCAAATCTGGACAACAAACAGTCCAAAACCAAGAAATTTACAAACAACAACCAAAAAACAATTACAAAGAAAACTAATTATGGGAAAATCTTGGTAACATGTACATTCATGGATTCCAATAATTATAGTTTTAATTTAAATCCATTCAATACAAAAACAACACAAAAATGCTTCAATCTACTGTCCCTTAAATAAAACTCTCTTTGCTCCAGAATACCAGTACGTACAGAATGAACTTCCACCCTCACAATTAGGGTTTTGCCACCTTATATCACTTAGACACACATTTACCCACCCTTCTATGGGTTCAAAACTCTTAAACCATCAATTTACTCTAGACAACAAAATGTTGTCAGCAACTTTGAAAAGTTGCTAATGTTGCATAGCAACATTTTTCATTTTCTTAGCCAATAACACTTTTTAAGTGTTTCCTTCACCAACCCATCTTAGCTAACTTTAGATAGACTACCTAGGGTATGTATGGACGCTAAAAAATTCTATGACATCATCCTAACATTTGATGACATCATCAAGTACACCACATTAAATAGAGCCAAAAAGAGCTATTTACACAAGAAAAGAAGCAAAAAATGAAAAACTACCTAAACTACTCTTGGTCAACATGACCTTATATAATTAAATTTCCATACTAAAGGGTCTTACACACACTAGCACACCAAAATGACAAGAGACTACCATATTTTCTTGGCATCTCCAGGGTGCTCTTGCACCATACTACCAAGGTTAAGAACTTATGTCACCTCTGGGGACAGGAGCTTAGGATCAATTCCTTGCTTCTTAAAGTCACTCTCAGCCACCCAAGTAGCCTCAACCTCTAACATGCCTTCCCACTGAATGAGATGTTCCAAATAGGTTCCCTTCCTAGTCTTTTTCTTCACCCGAGAGTCTAAAATCTTCTCTGCCCTTGGTGTTGGTGTAGGCGTACGATGAACATCTGCTGCTATGTCCTTACCATCTAATTGTACCTCTATATCTAATAGTATAGTTCCCTTATACTGGACCAAATCTTGTACATTGAAAACAAGAGAGATTGCCAAATCTGTTGGCAAGTCAAGTTTATAGCCATTTTGCCCATACTTTGCAAGAATCTTGCAAGGACCAATCCTCAACATCTGCAGCTTGGTGGGGACTCCCTTCTGCAATCAGGACTTGTTGAGATGAACCATCACAAGGTCACCCATAGAAAATTGAAGATCTCTCCTTCCTTCATCAACTCTAGCTTTCAACTTTTGTGTAGCCTCTTGCAGTTGCTTCTTTACTTGCTCATGAACCTCTTTCATGGATTGATAAAAATCATCTGCATATGCACTCCTTCCTTTTGCATTTTCCAAGTTTCTTAACTCAAACACACCGCTAGGGTGCAGCCCATAAACTACTTCAAAGGGGATTTTTCCAGTTGTCCTATTTGCACTATCATTGTAGGCATATTCAGCCTATGGTAACATCTGATCCCACATCACTCCATACTCCTTTGTCAAGCACCTAAGGAGATTTCCCAACACTCTATTGATCACTTCAGTCTGACCATTAGTTTGGGGATGGTAGGCTGACCCAAATGGCAAATTGGTTCCCAATCTTGCCCACAAGGTCTTCCAGAAATGACCCATGAACTTTACATCTCTATCAGAGACTATGCTGATAGGTAAGCCATGAATCTGTTGGTTAACAGTTTGTCCTCCTGTTAGATTTGTAATCTCTGACTCTTTTAGCACCCAAGGTGAGAGAACAAAAGGATGTCACCAACAAATGGGTCAGTGTATGCTATCTATCACTGCCCTCTGAATTGACAGGTACAACTCCCTAATTGTGTTTGTTATGCAATGAATGTGTCTTTTTATCGATCATTAGGTTTATTCCTTTTTTATAAATCGGGCCCACCTTATTCTATAGTGACCGTTTGAGTTCTCAGATTCAAAAAGTCTTTTTCGTTTCATTCTGTCTCTTCGTATTTGAAGAAGAGGGAAGGTCATTAGCTCTTAGAAGCCTGATGTATTGTAGAGTTTATAAATTCTCTAAAGAATTAAGTATAGAGGGTCGGCAAAATTGTTAATGAAGCAGAAGTGATTCTATTTGTAGAGGCCTTGTCTCATGTTTGTTGCTCCATTTTAGTGAATCATTTGCATTTTGAATAGATAGAACAATTATATGTGAAGCCACAGTTGCATGCTAGATTCTATTTCATGTCTGTGATTGCAGTGAAAGTAATTCTATTTTCTCATCATATATGATTCTTCTCCTATTCATTCAGTAATTTAGGTGCATCATAATAGAAAGTACAATTGTATGTGGGACTGTAATTCCTGCTTGGATTATATTTCATGTTAGAAGTTGCAGCGTAGGCAATTCTATTTGTTGTCCATGTATGATTCTACTTTTGTTCTCCTTAGTAGAATATGCATTCTTAGAATAGATAGGTTTAGTTAGAAGGTAGTCTTCCTGATGATCTATAATCAGCATTCTATTGAAGTTTGTAGATTATCTTCACATTATCCTTGCCTGAATTGTTTGTGTCTACAAGTAACTTGGTTAAATCACACAAGGAATAAACCTGATGATCGATAAAAAGACACATTCATTGCATAAAAAACACAATCAGGGAGATGTACCTGTCAATTCAGAGGGCAGTGATAGATAGCATACACTGACCCATTTGTTGGTGACATCCTTTTGTTCTCTCACCTTGGGTGCTAAAATATTCAGAGATTACAAATCTAACGGGAGGACAAACTGTTAACCAACAGAATCCTTACCACTTCTTTAAAAAACAAATGAGCAATGTGACTGGCATCATGAGTGGTATTGCAAGCAATGAAATGACTCATCTTGCTAAATCTATCTACCACTACAAAGATTGTATCTAAACCAAATTTAGTTCTAGGCATCCCAACAATAAAATCCATACTAATGCATTCCCAAGGCCTATTAGGAATGGGTAAGGGATGATACAAACCTACATTTGATGCTATACCCTTGGCTTTCTGACAAACCAAACACTGCTCCACATACTTCCTAATGTCCTTCTACATCCTAGGCCAATAGTAGAACCTTTTCACTAGTTCTAATGTCTTATTCAGGCCAAAATGCCCACTTAAGCTACCATTATGCTTTTCTTGGATTACATTTTCCCTCAGAGATCCCTTAGGGATACATAGCTGCCCTTCTCTAAACAATAGATCATTCTGAATGGTATAGTCAGCAAATTGACTATGGAAATGGTTTTTGAAGTCTTTGCATACCTTGTAAGCCTCTGAGAAGTCTTCATCACCTTCATAAAGATCCTTGAAGCTTTCTATGCCTATACTTTGCAGCTGTACTTCTTGGACTGTCAAGAGTCTCCTACTCAAAGCATCAGCCACTTTATTCATCTGCCCTTTCTTGTGTTTGATGGTGAAGGTATAGGCGTGCAAATATTCCATCCACTTAAGGTGTTTGTTTCTTAACTTCTCCTGAGAGTTAATAAAACTCAAAGCCTTGTTATCAGTATACACCACAAACTCTTTAGGAAACAAATAGTGCCTCCATTTCCTCAGAGCTTGCACCAATGAATATAACTCCAAGTCATAAGAAGAATACCTCTTCTTAGCCTCATTCAACTTCTCACTATAAAATGCCACTGGTCTATTCTCTTGATTCAAAACTGCCCCAACAGCTATACCACTTGCATCACATTCA
>MU223052.1:2315747-2364367 GCA_018584345.1 Thuja plicata | reverse complement strand
GCTGACACAATTCAATAAATTGATTCCAAGAACTTCAAGCTCTGCATATTATTTCTCACAATGAGTTACAGACTTATGCACAAAAATACACCAAGGACAGAAAAAATGTCACAAAGCATGCCTCCTTGCATAATCAAAACTTTTTTACAAATGAGTTCTCAACTCATACTTATGTTTTTTTAGCCAACTACATTTTTGGAGAGCAATAACTTCTTGATCAGATTTTTGGCCTACCCAGCCACCGCTTAGCCCTTCAAAAGTCTTCAAAAATACAAGTTGGTGACCCAAAAGCCATACCATCATCAATACTCCCTTAAATAAGTAGTCTTATCCCTCTAGAAGAGTCACAAAAGTCTTTGAAATGCAATAACTCTTCTGCAGACTTATCAACTGCAACCTCTGATCTTTTCAAAGCTGATCTTTCATCTATAAAATATCTAATTTCCAGCGTCCGAGAAAATATCTAATCTTTCTGTCTCTGAAAAATCTGATCTTTTCCCTTGTTTAAATTTTAAATTCTATGAAAATCGCAGACTTATACATATCTTTACCCAGAAATCAGCAGAAAATGGCAAATAACACCCTCTCATTCGTTCTGCAAATCATTTTTTCAACTTGACTGTCTTATTTCTGCTCTTTGTGAGTGGGCGATGCTTTCTATTTAATCCTCCTTTCATGTATGTCACATACTCGCAGTCCCTTCTGCCTTTCTCTTGTCCTGTGCGTGAGTGAGCGACGCTGTCTTTTCTTTCCTCAGTCGCAAGCTCGCGAACTATTTTCTGATCTTTCCTGAGTCTCGGCGACTGGGCGCCAATGTATTTTACTTTCCATCTACTCCCTCATCGCATAGTCACAGGCTGCGTTAAACTGACTTTTTATTCTCAGTGACTGAGCGACATTCCTTTTCTTCATTGCACATCCTGTTCGGTCGCACACTCGCAAGCTTTAAAATTTTGCCTTACCCTTTACTGCGAGCGCGCGACGAGCTTCCTTTTTCTACAGTCGCTCACCCGCGAGCTGTCCTCTTTTTATCTTCACTAATTAGTGAGTGAGTGATGAGTTACCTTCTTTGTTCATTGTGCACTCGCGAGCCCTTCTTTATTCATCAAATTTGATTAGCGATCGAGCGACACCTTCTTTCCCTTTGCTCATCGCATACTCGCAAGCTGATCTCCCTTTCTCCATTTCTGACCGGCAACCAAGCGACTAGCTGAAAAATTATTTTGGTCACACGGTCGTAGACCTTTATAGCCTTTGAAAAATGCCTGTGCGACTGATTAATGCATCCCATCTTTAGATCGTCGCACACTTGCGAACTAGGAACCTGACCTGCAAAAGACATCACGACTGCGCGATTATCATTGAAACACCGAACGCGCACACTCGCGGACAGACCAAGAACAAACAAAAACTGATCACGATTGTGCGATGACATGATTATAGCTCGTCGCGCACTCGCACAACCTAAAGAATTTGATTTAAACAGGTCGCGATTGCGCGATGAGACAAAAGCATGACTTCAAAAGGGTTTGACCTTTTCTTTGGCATGGCAAAACAGGATTTAAAATTAGAAAGCCCGGGAAAGAGAAGAAAGCAAGAAATTTAGAGAATGAGTATGAATGTGATGCAATAGAACTGAGAAATTTACCCTACTCCATTCAAAACATAGCAAATTCACCTGATTGATCTTGGTACCAAAAATCGATAAACAGGCACTTGGAGGAGGGATAAAGGGATTAGACGGTCACACAGGGAAGACCAGGCCAAATTGCATAGGATGGAAAATTTGGGCAACAGTAATATAGATCATGTCTCACTTGTTGATAATATTGGGCTGATGTATTTGGCAGTACGAGTGAGCGATGGGCTAAAAGATACTATGAGAAGTGGATAATCTCTCACTTGCAAAGGTAAAAGTGTAGAGAAAAAGGGCATGGCAAGTGTGCAAGAGGAAATAATTCATAATCAGTTTTACTCATCGCTCACTAGCTCATATTTAAACATGATGATCTAGAGGCTAGCGATTGTGCGACTAGGAAAATCTTGAGCAATGGATTTGTACTCGCTCACTCGAGTAGGTTTGAAGAAAGTAAAATGTTAAGCAGCAAGCCCACGACTGATGAAAGGAAGTATGCCACCACTCACTCACATAGATATAAATGTAACTAATAAAGGGATAGTGAGTGTGCAATTAGTAAATGATCAAGTTGCTATGTAGGTCATCGCTCAGTCACAAAAGAAACAAACCCACACAAAGAGAGACTGTGAGTGCATGACTGTTTGTAAAGAAGGGTCTTATCGCTCACTTGTAAGGACATTTTTGAATACAAGTCTCATACAGCGAGTGAGTGACAACTTGACAAGTGGATCATTTCTAGTTTATGAATGCAAAAAGGTAAAAAGTGCATACTTTGTTCCAGCAAGGATGAAGGAGTGTGAATTAATGATAACATTAGTTTCATAAAGATGATTGTGTGACACTACAAGTGCAAGAATTTGCATTCAAGTGGACAAGATGCTGATTAGATGGCTATAAATTTGAATGATTGAGCTTGTTTTCTGTAAAACTCTTATTTTTTCCTTTAAGAATTTCTAAGAAAGCAACAAACTTCATTTCTTGAGATTGCATTCTAAGAGAGAAGATGAGCCAAGCTACTACCAGTGTAGCCTCACAAGGGTCTGAGAAGAAGAAAGTTGCAGTGAAGAAATATGTGGAAGAATTTTCTGAGCTATTGCCTAGAACATTAAATACAAACAATGCCAATTGGGATGAATGGAAGGATAGATGGTGCCAGTGTAGAAATATAGTTACTCCCAATTTCTCTGGTAATACTCTTTTCCATTAATTATGGAATAATAGGGTTAAAGAAATTCCTATTTGCAATCCTTTGTAATTGAATATGGAAAAATTAATTGTGCTTGATGTCTATATTGATATAGGCCTTATAAAGGAACTAGCTAAGAATTATTGCCCAGTAGCTAGGGTAATTAGGAAGAAAAAAAAAGAGACCCTAGTATTCATAGACAGAAGATCACTAGCAAAAGTCTTTGGAATCACTAGTGCATTATGCACGGAAATTGACTTGGAAAAGATACAGGCATATTTCAAAAATAGGGAAAAATTGATCAAGAAGTATGAGATTCCCAAATTCATGCCTATGGTAGATAAACATCTGGTGATAATCCCAGATAATGTTCAACCGCCTTTTGACCTGTCCCTCTTCCACCATTATGTGAAATTCATAGTGTATGGCCTAACCAGTGTATTAGGTTTTGATGGAGATTCTACTATGCCCCAAGATGTGCTCATGATGGTCATGAATATCCAACACCCAGAGGTCAATATAGATTATGATTATGTCAGATACATAGTTGAGGCTATACAGGCTGCATTGGTGGAAATACAGTCAGATGCCCCTGTACCAACTTTTAAACATTACTCACATTTAATGTTTATGATTCTCTATTATAACATGGAATCCATGGATAAAGAGTTGGAATTGTTTGATTCAGAATATGGTGTCATTATGCCAATCCAAAGGTGGACCCAGGTTTGGGATAGCTCTTATGTAAATTCATCTTTTGTATGTTTTTGTAATTGGATTGTGGATCCAATCTTTGATTTATTGGGAGCAAATAGGGAGAGATTACCAATTGAGGTTAGAAGGACTTTAGGACCTTGGCAATTTGTTCAAAATTTGCCAATTACTCATAACTGGGGTGAATTTGTCTTCTTTGAAAAAGTTACTTTCATGAGGGTATATGTTTGTTCACAGCCACCTCACATTCTCCCTAAATTTGTTCCTCTTGGGGTTGCATTTTTATAATTTATTTGGCGAATTAGCTGGGTGGATAAAGATTTTTTAGATGGACATAAAAAGGGTACTTTTATCTCTAGATTATGGGTGGGTTTTGATTTGTCTATTGGGAAGAGACCTTTTGATTTGATTAATGATTTCCTAAAGCAATATAGAATGTCTACAACAGTTGTAAGGTTCTATGATCCAGAACAATTTATAAAGATAGCATTGAAGTCTATGACTCCCTGGAAAAAAGTGAGAGATCATGAGCCATTGGGTGATGAGGATAATGTGAGGAATAAGTTGGATAAAATTGAGGTCCAAGAGAGAAGAAGAAAGTGGAAAGACCTTCTAAGGGAAAAATCTGAGTGGAAGGAATCAGACAAGACATTTTCTATTTTTTTCCCTAACCTCCCATACTTACAGAGAATGGAAGAAATGCTAAAATCATATGATACATTAATGGCACAAATACCACAGTTCAGTGACGAGGATGCACAATCCCAGAGATCTCCTCTTGCTATTGCATTACATGATCAGGAACATGTGGAACAGCAGGAAGAAAAAAATCAAGAAGAAGAAGAGGTTGGTGAAGAGGCTACTTCCACTAGAGAACCACCCAAGAAAAAGCATAAAATAGAGCACAAGATGTTGCTGGATAGGAAAAGTATGGAAAAAGCTGTGATAACAGTGCATGGAAAATAATATAGAAAATTGAAAAGGCAAATGCAGAAAGAGTCGTAGGATGATGGTCATGGGGATAACCAAGGGATACTATTTGGAGAAGTCGATGAGAGAGTGATGATGGATAATGAATTCATCAAAGATGATGAATTCATAAAATCTAAATAATTCAAAAGCTTCTTGATCAAATTGAAGAAAAAGGATTTGAGGCAAAGCTTGATCATAGGTGAAGGACAGGAGGAAAAGAATGAGGAAATTGTGAAGACACTCTAGGATTATGATCCTCAAAGTGAATTGATTATTGTGGAGTAGGCCAGATTGTTGGTACAGAATAGTGGGGTGTTGTTAATGCCTAACTGGGACTTATAGTCTACTTTCATTGTTGATCAAATTAGAAGGAAAGAAAACCCTCTGATGAAAATAGATATTGAAATAGATGAGGTATTAAAAGGATCAGGATTTGATCCTAAATCTAAGACTTTAGCCATTTGGTCCTTGGCCCATTTTACATAGAAGCCTTTGGTTATGACCATAAGGGAGGAAAAAAGAGATGATAGAAGGATTTGGAATTTAAAGAATACTAGTGATATTGAGATTACCCAGCTCATGGCTCAGGTATCATTCATGAATTTAGCAAAAACAAAGGATTTTTCAAAAAGATATGAGACAACTTTTGGTCAAATGATGGCTCTGGCCAAGAGACATGAAGAATTTGTGGTTCATAACCACGCCCTTGAGGAGTAAATGGAAAAAATAAAGGAAAAATTAGAAGAATGCAAGAAGAATACAACCCCTAGGAAGTATCAAAAGATGAAACAGATGCTGTAGTGGGAACCAAAGAGGATTCAACACTGGTAGAAGTTTAATCTAAAGAGCTATCACAGGGACAAAATAATAATATTATGTCTATTATATTTCCTATAATATAACATTGGATTGATGTTTTGAAGGGAAAGACTGAAATAGTGTATACACTATATGGATCACTATAGGAAGCCTCAAGAACATCTATTGAAGCCATGACATTTCTGGAACCTACTTTAAAAACTTGGTTAGGAAAAGATAGGCTAATGGAAAAATTGAAGACAATCATGTTATATAGTGATGATTTTCCTCATAAAATCACAGAAACTATTGAGATGATTAATGAAGTGAATGATACTTATGCTTTCTTCAATTTTAAAGTTGGGTTAATAGATAAAAAATTACAATTATTTGGTAAGCAGTGCCCTCCATTAGTTCCAAAGATTTATGATGAATCAGGTGTGTTAAAACCACAATAAGATTGGAAAATAGAATTTGATGCAATATTCAAGGATGAAAAAATGAAACAATGCCTAGAAAAGGATACTGATGCAGAGTATTGTAATGAATTGAATGATACACTTTTTAAGGTTAAAACAAATATGACAAAGTTTGTTGCTGAGGCTAGAACAACTATGGATGCCAGGTAGACAAAATTTGTTACCAAGATGGAGTAGGAGAAGACTTTTGATTGGACCCATGTCAAGGAAGTGAACAGGTGGGAAGCGAAGTTGAAAGGATAAGGAAGATATTTTCAAGTGCAACAAAAAAAAATTTCAGACTTCACATACATTGTGCCACCCGTGTTCTGTTTTAATTTTTTTTCTGTTAGTTCTAAAAGTTGTTGCAAATATTTTGTAAGTCTTTCCCATGTAGTCTGTATATTGTTGCATCCTTAGTTATAAAAGGATTCCTAGACTACTGGGAAAAGGATAGCCATTTTTCATTTGGGAGTACAAGTTTGAATTGTATAAACTCTGGTTTAACACCAATATATTTTGAGTAGGGTTTTGAAAGCTTTATGGTTGGATGTAATTACTTTTGACATGAATAAAAATGGAATCCATCAATAGTTTCTGAATCATATGATGAGTACTTGTCTTCATTACTATGTTATGAATTTTAATTAAATTGAATACTCAAGGAATGTTCAATTTATGTGTCTCTTAGGCAGATTTTGGAATTGTCTTAGGGTTCTTTAAAGGAAAGATCAAAATCACCTTAGGGTTATTTCAGTAAGATTTAGAGTAGCAAATGAATTTGATGAATTATTTTGTCATATGTGTGAAGGTTGATATGCAAGGTTTATCCATTTTCATTTTAGATCTGTAGTTGTTTTAATTTCATATTCACAGCAATTGGTTATAATTATTCATAGTGACTCCATGCCCTAGGATAAAGCACTGGTCTATTTTCCATTGGAATAGGTGACTATCATATTGAAATTGATCTTTGTCATTATGTTAAAATATGTCAAATAAATTTTGTAGAGACTAATCTCTGTAATTCCATTTTTATCCGCTAGAACTATTTTGTGATTTGATTATTCTGAGTCAGAAGGGTATTCCCAACTGAGTTTATGGAGCTCAAAGTGTAGGGGGTTTAAAACCCTATTTTTGTCTTTTTGTATCTTGGTTGATCATTCTTGGGGACAAATAAATAAATCTCATTAAAAGTATTTCATAAGTTAGAAAGAAAAAGAGCTAACAGAAAATGGTGACTCTAGTGGGGACTTTCAGGGAATACGTGTAAAGGTTAGTTTGAGATTCTTTTTTCATATATATGTGAATTCCTTGAAATTCAATTTTTGAAATCACAATTTGTGTTATACCTCATTATGTCATATCCTTTGATATCATTTTTGAAGTGAAATTTCATTATTTTATTCCCAAAGCCTTTTGGTTGGCGACTCTGAGTAATTGGTTATAGTGTTTCTAAGGGGAACACTAGCAGATCAAGTTTGTGAAATTTCATTTTTTTTTATAGGATGAGTAATGCAAAAACAAACACAAAGAATCACTCTCAAGAAACATCAGAGAGTGATGTTTCTAAAAATTCTAAAAAAACCATTCTAGGAGGGGAGAATCTTATAACAACACCTCTTGGAAGCCTAGATCTAGGTCCAAGTCAACCCTTAGGTACCATTCCTGAGAAAGAAATTACTGAACATTTGAATCTTGAGTCTAATACCATGGGTTATTTTGATGATATATTTACCCTTGTATCAAAGAATATATCTCAAGAAAAATGGGAAACATCCTCCTATTACAAAGGCAATTTCTTTCCAAGTTCATTAGGTATCCCTTATGAACAGGTGGAAAACCAAAAGGGAGATAATCTAATGAATATATATGATTCTTCTAGTTCTAATATTGAAGAAGTCCTCAAGGATAACAACCTTTCGAAAAGGGAATTAGATGAACTAATACTTATCAAGCAGAAAAATGATGAGGCTAGAGAAGAACAAATTATAAATGCCATCACTGAAAGAGAATGTCTGAAGAAGCGGATTGCCCAATTAAAATTGGCATCTCATGGTGCAAATAAAGGATTTCATGGTTTGAATAACTAATGTTTTGGAGATGTAAATACCCAAAGAAAAGAATGCCAAGAAAGAGAACACCTGCTAAAGATAAATGATTCCCAAAATACAGGCCCTATATGGAGGCAGGTCATTAATTATGAGAGTAAAAAGCCTCCCAAATCTCAAACATCTACACAAGAGATATCAACAACTAATGATAAACAAACAGAGGCTGATAAAGGAAAACATAAATGTACTAGAATTAAAAATTTTTAGCCTAAGATTGAAGAGGGCATATCTTAGGATATATTCTCACTTGATATGGAGTCAAAGAGGGCTAGAAAGGCCAAAGATTATATTACAAGATAGTTGCAAAAGGAAGAATTAAAAGCTGTAGCTAGAGAGATGAATAGAAAGATTGCTTTTATGAGTTCTTCAATTCATACCAATGTAACACGTGATAATATTGTATTTACTCAAACTATGCCTATAAATACGTCTAGTATTCAGAATACTAGTGTTAATACGAATACCCAGACATGTGGTGCAACTCAAGGAATTGCATCACAACTAGGAGGCAGTGGAGATAACAGAAATGTTGGTCACCAAAATATAGGCATTGGTAATAGTAGCCACAATATTGGTACAAACTTTTAGAGAAGACCTATTCATCTAGAAAGATATAGGAAACTATTTTTTGATGGTATCTATGGTCAACCAAACCCTATTCCTAATGAGATCAGAGATAAGATTCCCAAATTTAGTGGAAATAATGTTATAACTGGTGAGGAGCATCTAAACATTTTCACAGACACAATGAATGATTATGAGATTGGAGATGAGGATATTGTGATGAAATTGTTTGTGCAGTCTTTGATTGAGGATGCGAGAGATTGGTACCGAGGCTTTCCTAATAATAGTATTTACTGATGGGATGAGTTTTTTAGAAGTTTCAAAGAACAGTACAGTGACAAGATAAATTCTGGCTTCATGTTTAATGAATTTAACAATTTTAAAAAATTTGCAAATGAAGGCATTGCCGAATTCAACATTAGATTTCAAAAGGCTATGTATAATTTGTTCCAAGTATTAAGATTGGATGAAAATGTATGCCTCACCACTTACTGTAATTCTTTAGATGGGAAGACAACTTATTTTCCTAGAGATAAAGATCCTTAGACTATGAGAGAGGCTTATAAGTTTTCCATAAACATAGAAAGTAATAGAAGAGCTTCTGGTAAGCTTGGAAAATGAGATGACAGTAGACTCTGGAAAGAGTCAAAAACACAGTCAAATAAGAATCCCAAAGAAGAAGATAAAATAGATACATTAGTGACTGTGGTGAAAGATATTGTTGCTAAGGTAGACAAGAATGAAAAGGGGTTTCAAAATAATAGGCCACAATATCAAAGGCAGGATAAGCCTTATAGGCTGTAAGATTTTCCTTATAAAACCTAGTGGAAAGATGGAAAACCTTTGCTAGAAGAAAAAACTGATCCTAAGATTAAAAAGGTCCTTGATCCATTGAAGAACAAAAATGCACATAATGTAGAGAACACTCCCTGGTGCATGCCTTGTAATATGTCTCATTCCCCTTATCAATGTGCAGTAGCTCAAGGCATGGTAGAACCACGTGAAAATGTTGGAACAACAGAAAGCCAGAGTGATAAAAGACCTGCGATAAATATGTGTGCATTTACTATTGAAGATGACAATGGCAGTTTGAAGGAAGAGCCAAAAGAAAGTGTGTCTGTCCTAGTAAATTGTACAAACACCAAAATAGAACATGTTCATCTTGGAATGACTGGTGATGAGGAGATAAGATTTCTTACTATTGCTATTGTGACATAGACAAGAAGTTCATATCAACTTAGAAATAGAAAGGTTGATCAAAGTGGTAACCAGCCTGGTTCACTTTCTATCATAGAAGTCATAAATGAAGAATCTACACAAGATGTGGAGGAAATAGAAAAGAGAGAGGTAGAAAAGAATGAACCAAAGGACACTTTGGTTAAGGAAAATAAAGTTACCCCTACTAATGAACAAAAAATAAGACACTTGAAGGAAAGTATAGGTAAAACATCTTCTCAAAATGTCATGAATTTCCAAAGTTTTGATATGAAACAAGCTTTGTCCCAAATGAAGGTATATGTCCCTTTAGTTGAGATGTTCAAAATTAAAGAGCATCGAAGAGCTACTTTTTCACTACTATCTGCTTTGCCTGATATATATGACAATATCGGTTTAAATTGTGAATTAAGAGAAAAGAAAGAAGAAAAAAGGATGAAATCCTAGTGTGTGTAGAAAGTGTGGTTATCCAAGAACCAGATCAGATTGATCCTTTTTATGTAACATTTCTTATAAATAATATGTTGTTGAAAAATTGTATGATAGATTTAGGAGTTGCTGCTAATGTGATGCCCTATAGTGTGATGAAAGAATTGGGATTGAAGGTTGACACTATTGTTGGTAGATGTTATGCAATGGACAATAGAGAGGTCCCTGTAATTGGGAATTTGAAAGGTACTAAGGTCAATTTGTCCACATTCCCTGAAACTATTATTAAAATAGACATTGTAGTAGTAGATACTCAGCCCCATTTTCAAATGCTACTATCAAGACAATGGGCTGCAGTAGTGGGAGGACATGTACATTTGGATTTGTCCTTTTCAATCATTTCTCTAAATTGAAATAAAGTTAAGTTATTTTGAGAGCCTAGGGCTCATGTTCTAGTGGAGAAAGTTAATCCAAACATGCTGAATTGTTTTGTGGATGTAGATATACATAATTTGAGGATTGAAAAGATTCAACCACAGTTGAAAAATATAGATCCTGTAATAGAGGAGTTGGAATTACAGTAGCATGGACTGTGGAAAATGTATTTTGATGGAGCATGCTCTAAAGAAGGTTCAGGAGCTGGATTATTATTTGTCTCTCCATCAAGTATTACTTTCACGTACTCATTTCTACTGTCCCTTCAAAGTGTCAAAAGAAGGTGTCGGGATTGATCCTGAAAGAGTGGAAGCCATTAATAAGGTCTTTCCCCCAAAAAATGTCAAAGGTGTTCAATATTTCCTTGGGAAAATAAAATTTCTAATAAGGTTCATTGCAAACTTTTCTAAGATAGTGAAGCCCATTGTTAAATTGCTGAAGAAAAATACTAAGTTTGAATGGGACAAAGAAGCTCAGTTAGCTTTTGATGAAATAAAGATTGTTATTCAGCAAGCACCAGTGTTAAGATCTCCAGATTATGAAAAGCCTTTTTCTCTATTTTATTTTGCTTCATTTCATACCACTATTGTAGTGCTTTTGCAGAAGGATGATGAAGGTTTTGAACATCCCATAGCATTTTTTAGTAAGTCTCTGTAGGAAGCAGAACTTAATTATGAGATAATGGAGAAACAAGCTTATGCCTTAGTCAAGGCAGTGAAGGTATTTATACCTTACTTGGTTTGTGCAAAAATAATTGCTTATGTGCCACATGCTACACTGAAAGATATATTGTCTTAGTCTGAAGTTACTGGGAAGAGATGTCGATGGATCAATAGGATCCAAGAATTGGATCTGGAAGTTCAAGTTACTAAATTGGTAAGAGGTTTGGGCTTGGCCAAATTAATGACTGACACAAACATAGAATTGGATCAAGTAAATAATATACATGCAGTAAATATGAGTTATAACAATATAGAATTGCAACCATGGTATACTGATGTTGTGTTTTTTCTAAAAAATAGAAAGTGTCCAGAACAGATGTTAGATAATCAAAAAAGGACTCTAAAATTGCAGGCTCAAAGATATGTATTGATACAAGGTGATTTATTTTGGAACAATAGGGATGTAATTTTATTATTCTGTCTAGATGAATCACAATCTAAAAAAGTCTTGAGTGAAATGCATAGTGGTGTGTGTGGGGCACATTACTCTCCCAAGACCACAACTCACAAAATTATTAGAGATGGATTCTATTGACCTTTTCTTTTTAAAGATACTCAGAAGTTTGTACAAAGATGTGAACCTTGCAAGAGGTTCTCTTCTAAAATAAAAATTTCAGGAGCATTACTTTTGAATCCAATGACTGTTGAAGCACCTTTTTCCCAATGGGGTCTTGATTTTATTGGTGAATTTACAGACAAATCTAGTGGAGGCCATAGTTGGATTCTTGTGGCTACAGACTATTTCACCAAATGGATAGAAGCAATCCCATCAAAAAAGGCAACTAGTAAGGTGGTAATGGATTTCTTAATGGATAGTATTTTGAAAAACTTTGGCGTGCCTACTAAGTTAATCATGGGAAATGCCATGTGTTTTAGATTTGAGGAGTTTAAGGACTTTTATGAAGACTATGGCATTATTGTATCTTATTACTCACCATATCATCCTCAAGCAAATGGACAAGCTGAGTCCAGCAATAAAAGCATCATGAAGATCATTAAGAGGATTTTGGAGAAAAATAAAAAGTCTTGACACTCAAAGTTGAAGTTAGCTCTCTGGGCTGATAGGGTAATAGTGAAAAGAGAAATAGGGGTATCCCCTTTTTAAATGGTTTATGGAACTCCGGCAAGATTTCCTCTAAATAATTTGTTACCTATATATAAATTTCTGCAGGAAGAGGAATTTGAAGAATAAGAACCCGTGATGGAGAGGATGGATAAATTTGTGGAATCAGAAGAAATAAGAATAGAGACACACAAAATAAATATGAAGCTCCAACAAAAATCTAAGTACCTATTTGATAAAAGAGCCACTGAAAGAAATTTTCAGATAAATGAAATGGTGCTTTAATGGAATGCTAGAAAAGAAGAAAAGGGCAAACATGGTAAGTTTGAATCATTATGGATGGGCCTCTTTGTAGTTCAAGATTTTCATGTTTAAGACTCATAATTTATGGAGAACTCTGATGGTGAGATATAGGAATTGCCAGTGCATGGACAATTCCTAAAGCATTATTTCTCATAATTTTCTTTGTTCCATGCACAGTAGATTAGGTTTCCCTGTTTTATGTTCTGGTTTTGTTGTGTGTGCATGTATAGTTTTGCTTCAATTTGTGGTCTGCCTCCCAAAGTTTTGGTTTCTAATGTTAATATTGTAATTAACTTTCCCCAATTGGAGCCATTCTTAGCACTATACATTGAAAATTTTTAAATTTTAAACATTGGCTTTTTTCCCACGTATTTTGGTTCAAATCTATGTCTTTCCATGTGAAAAGGGTTCAAAATTGGCTAAGTTTTTGGTTTTTATTGTTTTAAGCTTAATCGCATAGTCACACTATTCATTTTGAGTGGTCTTTTGAGTCCGCAAGTGAGCGAGTCATTATTTGGTTTTTCATCACGCAATCATGGTCATGTTGGAGTTAGTTAAATTTATTATGTGAGTGAGCGACATGGTGGTCAAAAGGTTCATCTTGCAATCATGGTTTGTTTAAAAGGTCAAGTCTTTAGTTAGCAACTGCATGATGTTCTGAGGTTTGTTGTTTATCGCTCAATCGTGGAGGTCTTAAGTTGTCATTTTTGGGCTCAGTGAGTAAGCGAGTGGTTAGTTTTAGCACATCACGTAATCATGATTGTTTTATGTCATGAGCTTTTAAGTCTACAACTGAGTGAGCATTATGAAGTCAAGTCAGTCATTCACTCGCCAAAGGTTTTGGTTCATGAGTTTTTCTGCATGAGTGCGTGAGGAAGTCAAGTTTTAAAGTATCGCTCACTCACAAAGGTTTTAACTAATGTGCTTTTTTTTGTACGAGTAGGCGATGCAGTATATTTTAATGATTAAATGGTTCTTATCTCTCAGTCACACTGGAATTTTTTAGGGTTTTGGGGTGAGTGAGTGCATGACTAAAAGATCAAGTTTGTTATCGTTCACTCGCCAGTGATTTGTTGTTTAAGTTTTGGAGCTCGTGAGTGAGCGATGAAGTAAAAAGGGCAAGTTGTCACTCAGTCGCTAATAAACAATGTCAGGTCAAAAAGGGTCAGCGATTATGCAACTGATGAATTGTTGAAGGATTTTTGAAGGTACTCACTCACTCACAGAGGGTTTTCTCATAAAGAATTTCAATGTGCGAGTATGCGACTATGAATAATATAGATCATCACTGACTCATTGATAATATTGGGCTGATGTATTTGGCAGTACGAGTGAGTGAAAGGCTAAAAGATGCTATGAGAAATGGATCATCACTCACTTGCAAATGTAAAAGAGCAGATCAAAAGGGAATGGTGAGTGTGTGAGAGGAAATAATTAATGATTGGTTCTAATCATCGCTCACTCGATCATATTTAAACATGATGAGCTAGAGGCTAGTGAGTGCGCGACCAAGAAAAGCTTGAGAAATGGATCTATACTCGCTCACTCGCAAGGATTTGAAGAAAGTAAAATTTTAAGAAGTGAGCCCACGACTGATGAAAGAAAGTATGCCACCTCTCACTTCCACAAATGTAAATGTAACTAATAAAGGGATAACAAGTGTGCGATTAGTAAATGATCAAGTTTCTATTTAGGTCATCGCTCAGTCGCAAAAGAAACAAATCTAGATAAAGAGAGACCACGAGTGCGCAAATATTTGTAAAGAAGGGTCTTATTTCTCACTCACAAGGAGATTTTTGAATACAAGTCTTGTATAGTGAGTCAGCGACAACTTGACAAGTGGATCATTCCTGGTTTATGAATATGAAAAGGTAAAAAGTGCATACTCTATTCCAACAAGGATGAAGGAGTGTGAATTAATGGAAGCATTAGCTTCATAAAGATGATTGTGTGACACTGCGAGTGTGAGAATTTGCATTCAAGTGGACAAGACACCGATTTGATGGCTATAAATTTGAATGATTGAGCTTGTTTTCTGTACAACTCTTGTTTTTGCCTTTAATATTTTTTGAGAAAGAAACAAAGTTTATTTCTTGAGATTGCATTCTAAGAGAGAAGATGAGCCAATATACTACCAGTGCAGCCTCACAAGGGTCTGAGAAGTTGAAAGTTGCAGTGAAGAAATATGTGGAAGAATTTGCTGATCTGTTGCCTAGAACGTTAAATACAAACAAAGCTAATTGGGATAAATGGAAGGATAGATGGTGCGAGTGAAAAATTATTGTTACTCCAAATTTCTCTAGTAATACTATTTTCTATTATTTATGGAATAATAGGGTTAAATAAGCTCCTATTTGCAATCCTTGGAAATTGAATATCGAAAAATTAATTGTGCCTGATGTCTATATTTATATAGGCCTTATAAAGGGACTAGCTAAGAATTATTTCCTAGTAGCTAGGGTAATTAGGAATAAAAACAAAGAAACCCTAGTATCCATAGACAGAAGATCACTAGCAGAAGTATTTGGAATCACTAGTGCATTATGCACAAAAATTGACTTGGAAAAGATACAGGAAGCAAAAGAGGGAAAAATTGATCAAGAAGTATGAGATGCCCAAATTCATGCCCAGGGTAGATAGACATTTGGTGATAATACCAAATAATGTTCACCCACCTTTTGACCTATCCCTCTTCCACCATTATGTGAAATGCATAGTGTATGGCCTATCCAGAGTATTAGGCTTTGATGGATTTTCTACTGTGCCCAAGGATGTGCTCATGATGGCCATGAATATCCAACACCCAAAGGTCAATATAGATTATGATTATGTGGGATACATATTTGAGGCTATACATGCTACATTGGTGGAAATACAGTCAGATGCCCCTGTACCAACTTTTAAACATTACTCACATTTAATGTTTATGATTCTCTATTATAACAAGGAGTCCATGGATAAAGAGATGGAATTGTTTGATTCAAAATATGGTATCATTATTCCAATCCAAAGGTGGACCCAAGTTTCAGATAGCTCTTATGTAAATTCATCTTTTGTATGTTTCTGTAATTGCATTGTTGATCCAATCTTTGATTTATTGGGAGCAAATAGGGAGAGATTACCAATTGAGGTTAGAAGGATTTTAAGACCTTGGAAATTTGTTCAAAATTGGCCAATTACTCATAATTGGGGTGACTTTTTCTTCTTTTACCAACTTAATGTCATGAGGGTATATGGTTGTTCACAACCACCTCACATTCTCCCTAAATTTGTTCCTCTTAGGGTTGCATTTTTAGAATTTATTTGGTAAATCACCTGGGTGGATAAAAAGTTTTTAGATGGACATAAAAAGGGTACTTTTATCCCTAGGTTATGGGTGGGTTTTGATTTCTCTATTTGGAAGAGAGTTTTTTATTTGATCATTGATTTCTTGAAGCAATATAGAATGTCTACAACAGTTGTTAGGTTCTGTGATCCACAACAATTTATAAAGATAGCATTGAATTCTATGACTCCCTAGAAAAACATCAAAGAACATGAGCCATTGGATGATGAGGGTATTGTGAGGAATAAGTTGGATAAAACTGAGGTCCAAGAGAGAAGAAGAAAGTGGAAAGACCTGCTAAGGGAAGAAGCTGAGTGGAAGGAATCAGACAAGACATTTTCTGGTTTTTTCCCTGACCTCCCATACTTACAGAGAATGGAAGAAATTCTAAAATCATATGATACATTAATGACACAAATACCATAGTTCAGTGCTGAGGATGAACAGTCCCAGGGATCTCCTTTTGCTATTGCATTACATGATCAGGAACATTTGGAACAATAGGAAGAAGAAGAAGAGGCTAGTGAAGAGGCTACTTCCACTAGAGAACCACCCAAGAAAAAGTAGAAAATAGAGCATAATATGGTACATGATAAGAAAAGTATGGCCAAAGAAGTGATAACAGAGCATGGCAAATACTTCAAAAAATTGAAAAGGAAAATGCAAAAAGAGCCGTAGGATGAAGGTCATGGTGATAACCAAATGATACTGTTTGGAGAAGTCGATGAGAGAGTGATGATGACTAATTAATTCATCAAAGATGATAAATTCATAAAATATAAAGAATTCAAAAGCTTCTTGATCAAATTGAAGAAAAAGGATTTGAGGCAAATCTTGATCACAGGTGAAGGACGAGAGGAAAAGAATGAGGAAATTGTGAAGATAATCTAGGATTATGATCCTGAGAATGAATTGATTACTGTGGACCAGGTCAGATTGTTGCTATAGAATAGTGGGGTGTTTTTAATGCCTGATTGGGACTTACAGTCCACTTTCATTGTTGATCAAATTAGAAGGCAAGAAAACCCTCCGATGAAAGTAGAGATTGAAATAGATGAGGTATTGAAAGAATCACGATTTGATCCTAAATCTAAGAATTTAGCCATTTGGTCCGTGGCCCCTGCTACACATAACCCTTTGGTTATGAACATAAGGGAGGAAAAAAGAGCTGATAGAATGTTTTGGAATTTGTAGAATACCAGTGATATTGAGATTGCCTAGCTCATGACTTAGGTATCTTTCATGAATTTATAAAAAATAGAGGATTTGTCAAAAAGATATGAGACAAATTTTGGTCAAATGATGGCTCTAACCAAGAAACATGAAGAAGTTGTGTTTCATAACCACACCCTGGAGAAGAAAATCAAAAAATTAAAGGAAGAATTGGAAGAAAGCAAGAAGAATACAGCCCCCCAGGATGTATCAAAAGATGAAATAGATTCTGCAGTGGGAACCAAAGAGGATTCAACACTGGCAGAAGGCCAATCTAAAGAGCTATCAAAGGGACAAAATTATAATATCATGTCTATTATATTGCATATACTACAACATCAGATTGATTTTTTGAAGGAAAAGACTAAAATAGTGTATACACTATATGGATTAGTATAGGAAGCCTTGAGAAGAGCTGCCGAAGCCATGACATTTCTGGAACCTACTTTCAAAACTTGGATAGCAAAAGATAAGCTAATGGACAAATTGAAGACAAACATGTTATACAGTGATGATTTTCTTCATAAAATCACAGACACTATTGAGATGATTAATGAAGTGAATGATACATATGCATTCTTCAATGGCAAAGCTGGGTTAATAGATCACAAATTGCAATTATTTAATAATCAGTGCTCTCCATTAGTTCCAAATATTTATGAAGAATTAGGTTTGTTAAAACCATAATCAGATTGGAAAGTAGAATTTGATGGAATATTCAAGGATGAGTAAATGAAACAACACCTAGAAAAGGATATTGATGCAGAGCATTGTAATGAATTTATTGATAAACTTTTCAAGGTTGAAATAGTTATGACAAAGTTTGTTGCCAAGGCCAAATCAACTATGGACGCCGAGTGGACAAAAGTTGTTACCAAGTTGGAGTAGGAGAATACTTTTGATTGGCCCACCACCAAGGAAGTGACTAGGTGGGAAGAAAATCTAAAAGGATAAGAAAGATATTTTCAAGTGCACCAACAAATTTTGTTCATACTTCGCATACATTGTGCCACCTGTGTTTTGTTTTAATTTTGTTTTCCTATCAATTGTAAAAGTTGTTGCAAATATTTTGTAAATCTTTCCCATGTAGTTTGTAGCTTGTTGCATCCTTAGTTATAAAAGGATTCCAAGACTACTGGGAAAAGGATAGCGATTTTTCATTTGGGAGTACAAGTTTAAATTGTATAAACTCTGGTTTAAGACCAATATATTTTGAGTAGGGTTTTGAAAGCTTTATGGTTGGATGTAATTACTTTTGATATGAATACAAATGGAATCTATCAATAGTTTATGAATCATATGATCAGTACTTGTCTTCATTACTATGTTATGAATTTTATTTAAATTGAATACTCAAGGAATGTTCAATTTATGTGTCTGTTAGGCAGATTTTGGAATTGTTTTTGGGTTCTTTCAAGGAAAGATCAAAATCAGCATAGGGTTATTTTAGTAAGATTCAAAGTATCAAATGAATTTGATGAATTAGTTTATCATATGTGTGAAGGTTGATATCCAAGGTGTATCCATTTTCTTTTCATATTTGTAGTTGTTTTTAGTTCATATTCACAGCAATTGGTTATAAACATCCATAGTGACTCCATGCCCTAGGATAAAGAACTGGTCTATTTTCCATTGGAATAGGCGACTATCATATTGAAATTGATCTTTGTCATTATGTTAAAATCTGTCAAATAAATGTTGTGGAGACTGATCTCTATAATTCCATTTTTATATGATAGAACTATTTTGTGTTTTGATTGTTCTGAGTCAGAAAGGTATTCCCACCTGAGTTTATGGAGCTCAAAGTGTAGGGGGTTTAAAACCCTATTTTTGTCTTTCTATATCTTGATTGATCAGTCTTTGGGAAAAATACAACAAGCTCATTAAAAGTATTTCATAAGTCAACAAGAAAAAGAACTAACATGATCTTTGGACAACATCTAGGGTTTTGAAACTTTTTTGTCCTGTAATCACGATAGCAATGGAATATTGATTGGATATTCTATTTAAACCAATAAATACTCTATTATGATAATCCCTTCTTTTATTGTAGCGATTGAATGCTTCCTTCCACTGTTTGATCACCATGATCATCCACATGACTATGCATTCCTCTCTTTATATTGCATCCTTCCTATTCATATGATCTCAAAAAATAGCATGGGTTTCACTGTTATAATATTTAAAACTTATTATTACCTTTTAGAGACATCTTGATTTGCATCATATTTTAAAAACATTTTCCCTTTTGTTACCACTGGCTTAGCTTGTAACCGAATTCTTTTTCCTTTGTTTTTTTATAGCTCGATTACTATAATGCACTTTCATATGTGCCTTTAAATAGTGACTTCTTTGTTATTGTGTCTTTTCTAGCGCAGTGTACATTTTTATGAATGAACACCCTTAATAATTGTCCTTTGTCCTCTCATTGATGATTATTTGACCTTATGAAAACTATATATTTATCTGATTTCTAGAATCTTAAAAAACCTACTAATTCTTTATATTAATAATTATTGTCCCATTCTTTGTATTTGGTATATTCAGAATGCCTTCTTGGTTCTATACTATTAAGAAGTGGGAATTTCCTTCTTATTCTATTTTTACTGCACACTAAACATTATGATTCCATATTGATTATGTGTTATTGCAAGGAAAATGCATTGTCATAATTGTAATGTAAACTTTAAATATGGTTATAATTTATTTAATCATTTGCACTTCTTATCCCTTTCATTCCAAAATAATAGTGATTGTTAATATAATTGAAATCAGAAAATGAATATTTCCTCTTTTCTCTGAATAATTGCATTGTCTTTTCATAGTTTAAGTGCTCCTATATAAATACCATGTCATAATCAATGGTCATTTTATAGTATGAACTTGGAAATCAAATACTTTGACTTATTATTAAATAAGCATAACAAAAAATTTGTTTATGCACTGAGACCTATACCATGCATTAATTGTACTATCTGAAACTACACTCCTACTTTAATATACTAATTCTCTTCATATGAATGCAATGCTATCTCCAAATCAACATCATCAAATCCAATTTATTATTTGATAATAGAGTCTTTTAGTATGTATCTACATCTTTTGAATGTATTTTCAAATCAAATGCCTTTTATCTTTAGTCCTTGAATAATCATGACTTATGTTCTATACTTTCATTGAATTGTGCCATGCATTCTAATTCAAGTCATCAGTGTACTTATGCTGCTACTCTAACCACCTATCTTGTTTCATGCTAGATCTATCCCTTTTTATTTTTCTTGACAAAAATCTATTCCTGTAGCATATTTTCACTTTGATTCAGGCCTTAGCACTCTGTTACATGTGCATTGTCGCTTCTAATTTCATTTACATGTCATTGTTACTAGCATAATCATGCATTGATCTTTGGTACCTCTTTCACTAGATAAGAAAAATAAAATTGTACCTACCTTACTATTACTTTAACTTTAATCATTTTGTAGTGTACCTTTCTTGTATGTTATTATGATTATTGTGTCTTTTGTTTGCAATAACTCTTGTTCGCACTGTTTTCAACTACAAGGTTTCATCATATAAAATATCAAGCCCCTTAGATAGATGACTGCTCTTTGTATTCATTTGTGTTTTTTGATACTTGATATGGTATACCAGAAGGATTCACAATAGAAATATTATGTCCCTTCATCAACCTTTTATTTTCTCATTCTGCAACATGATACAAGAAATTAAAAGGTTTCATAAAAAATGTGTATGTCCCTTTGATAATTTATTGGTCCTCTTACCTATATCTACACATAAAAGGATAATAATTCATATACAAATATTTGATTTAAGTTCCTTCTTTCTTTTTTGTTCATATCTTGTACATTTCTTGAATATCTAGAAGTCTTTTCAATAGGAGTGAGGATTTAGATTCTATATTGCTCAATCTCTAGATTGGATCATTTATAATTTTTCCCTTGCAATGATGCTTAAGGATGTATGACCTGGGTCTCCACGATCTCATCATAGACATAATATTCCTCCGTTACCTTTGTAATCTTTTTTTAGGCACTTAGCAGCAATGTGGCCAACCTCATCACATGAAAAGAAAATCAATGGTATTCTTGCCTTGTAATTTCCTTTGGCATCTCTCTTTGCAAGGAATGCTTCAATGATTTCAAGATATTCATCATCACTATCATTGTAAATCTATTTTTCATTTTTATTTTCTATCCATCTTACCCAGGTTTAATTTATCTTTGAATGTAGACTCAAAATTGCTAGGATTAGGAGAATAATTGTCAAAATTGACCAACTCAAAATCTTTTATCCTTCCAACCAATGCGTCTAGATTTATATCATTACTGCACCTCATCTCTTGAATAGCTGAAACTATAATTGTATAGATAGGAAGTAAAGTTATCAATACCTTACTAACCATTGTTTTGTCTTCAATTTTTCCACCGGCATCTCTGATGGCACTGCCACTTTTCTTGATTCTTTCATTGTATTTTTTATGTCTTCCCCTTCTTTCATTTTCATCTAATGAAACTAACCTCTAAGACTTTCTTCTTTGGCTCTCTTTACATTGTCATCTCCTCCATGTATATCATGTAGTTTCTTCCACATATCATAGGTAGTAGGGCAGTCCTTGACTTCATCAAATTTGGAATAGATGAGTGAAGAAGCTATATCAATCATCATTATGTTATGATTCTTCATTTCCACTATCTGATCCACAAATATAGGTCTCAGTGGTTCCACATACTTGTGATCCAAGAATTTCAAACTAGTATCTCCAATAGTAGATTGATGAAGCCTCATCAAATATTGCCATGAAGTGAAGTTATCTTTGTTAAGCTTGGGAATCTCCCTTCTGTAAGACATCTATGATCTTTAGCTTAGGCATTGAAACCTTCCCTGAAAGCACCAAATTATCTAATACCAATTGTTGGAAATGAGTTGAGTAACTCAGAGGGGAGGGTTGAATCAGTTACCACAAAAAAAAATCCAAGTCCCTTAGATGTCTTAATCAAACTTATCACTATTACTCGATTAGCAAAGATATTTTATTGTTACTCAGTTAGAAAAGTAAATCTTTAAGATATTAACTCTAATTATCCTTTAGTGATTAAGTGTAGAAACATAAATCATAAAGAAAATAACATATACACAGATGACACCAATATTTAACATGGAAACCCAATTTGGGAAAACCACCGATTGCAACTAGTTACTATTTTTCACTCTTCTAAAGTGAGCCCTATTAGGAGCCAACCCTGTTAAAGGTTACAATAAACATTGTTAGGTGTGACCATGTTAGAGGATTTAATCACCCTATAAGGAGTGGCCTTGATAGAGGTCTTCAAACACTTCAATATAGAAATGTCACCTTGTGAGAGGATTTATGGAAGACTGTTAAGTCTACTCTATAAAGAGATTTCAATCATTGCTACAATTGTTAGAGAGTAACAATGGATTGAGCTGTTTGTTGAAGCAACTGTCTTTGCCAATTTAGATCTCTCCTCTAGTTTTAAAATGGATCCTTACTAATCAAATATTCTATTGCAGCTCTATATATTATATCCTTACACAGAATCCCATCTGATTTCACCTTCACTCTTAATATCAAAACTCTTCCATATATTTCTACTTATTACTTTACTTGCACACATTCAATCCAAACTTGGCCTTATATATATATATATATATATATATATATATATATATATATATATATGATAGGTCTTGTCAAGTTGGCTTGAATAACCTTCCAAATAAATAATAAAACTTAATTTTGTCAGCTGCATATAACCAATTAAACATAAAATTTAAATTGTTGCTAGTCGGTTGACACTAAATACATAACTTAATTAGCACTGTAATCCTTCAATGCCTGACTATTACTGTAATGCCCAAGTGAACTCTATTAGAACTAAAAATTACTTTGGTCTTCTTCAATGCTTGAGAGAACATGGCATATACATACTATGCTTAGTTTAGGTATAGACATTTTTGTAAACATCAATGTCAATACACAATTGAATAATTGTCATCAACAAATAATTTATAACAATTTTTCAATAAGTTGTACTATTTTATCTTATGAATAAAATAAAAAGATCTCTTATTTTCCTACATGTGTTATCTTTTCAATTACTAATGCATTTTTGACTTTTATTTCATGTTAGGAATTTTAAAAATCTTGCTTCAATGGTATTCTCCTAGTGTCTTTTTGCAATGATTTTGGGCCTAGTTCTAATGTCCTAATTGTTCTTAAGGTCTTAAACCCTTGGTATGTTATGGAGAACCCTAGGTCTCTTTTGCATGATATAATATTGTGTTAGCTTTTTTAAATCAATTAAGTTTCCTTTACCCATGTATTTTAATGACATCATCAGCGGGGCCATTAGTTTAAGTCATGTATCCTAGCGGGGTGGTGTATTAATTTTCTCCTAAGTCTAATGTCCCCAAGGTACGTTGTTTTCCTCTCAAGTGTTGAGAAAGTTCATTCGAATAGAATGGTTGTGGCTATCCCTCAAATGGAAGATGTGACAAGTTTAATCATTAAGGAATAGCACCTAAGCACCATGTGTCCTTCCTAAGATCATGAGGTCAGCATTCTTCAAAGTTCACTGACTATTGACTACTACATACTCAGCTTTTGTTGTTGACTTAGAATTACAATTCTGATTCTTTCTTGTCCAAGTAACCAATATACCTCCAAGAAATACTACTCCTCCTGAGATACGCTTTTTCTCATCAACACAACCTGCCCAATTTGTATCTATATACACATAAAGTTTGACATTTTTTGAGTTAGGATACCATAGACCATAGTCTATAGTCCCTTTTAAGTATCTGAATATTATTTTTATTGCCATTAAGTGATTTTGTTTTGGTTTAGCTGCAAATCTTCCAACAATTCCAACTGCCTTAGAAATATCAAGTCTAGATTGAGTGAGATATATGAGTTTTCCAATCATGGATTTGTATAGTGTTATGTCAACTACTATAGAATCATCATCTTTAGAAAGCTTTCTTCCTGTTATCATGAGGGTGCTTACTGGCTTGCAATCTTCCATCTTGAATGTCTTCAATATCTCCTTCACATACTTAGATTGATTTATGAATATACCTCTATCTATCTGTAGTACATTTAATCCCAAAAAGTATTTTATAGGTCCAATCATGCTCATTTCAAACTCGCTCTGCATTTCTTTAGCAAAATCTACACTAAGCTTGTCATTACCAACAAAGATAATGGCATCAATGAAAATTGCAACAAGTAATAATCCTTCTGTTGTCTCTCTTATAAATAAGTTACAATATTCTGCTCCTTTCTTGAATCCAATCTTAGTTAAGTATTAATCCATTCTTTCATACCATGCTCTACGGGCTTGCTTAAGTCCATAGAGGGCTTGCTTTAGTCTACATACCATGTTAGGTTTGTCTGATAAATTAAATACTTCAGGTTGTTCTATGTAGACTTCTTCCCTTAAGTCATCGTTCAAAAAGGCTAACCTGACATCCATCTGATATACCTTAAAGTTCTTGATTTTTTCATAAGCTAAATACAATTTAATAGCTTCCAGTCTTCTCATAGGGGAAAATGTATCAGAGTAGTTAATTCCTTTACATACTAGTTTTTTTTTGTTTCTTACCACAGTACAATCTTCATTCATCTTTTTTCTGAATATCCACTTGGTTCCAATCACATTTTTGTCACAAGGTCTAGGGACCGATTCCCATGTGTCATTCTTAATTATCTGATCTAATTCTTCTTGCATTGCGTTCTGCCAATCTGAATCATTACAAGAATCTTCAACACTTAAAGGTTCAAAGTGTGAAAGTAAACACACCTCTTCATCAATTTTTAAACCTTTTTCTTTAGATCTTGTCAAAACTTTACTGCTCTGATCTCCAATGATATCTTCTTTTGAATGGTATCTAGATGTGTATTTTGGAACTTTAGGTGTGACACTCTCATCTGTAATCTGTGAATCCTCTTCACTTGGTTCAGGTTTATTGCATGATACATCAATACAATCAAACATTTCTTCAATAAATGTTTCTTTACTGATAGGTCTAGGTTAATCTTCAATCATAGGTGCATAGTCATAGTATCTCTCTTGAATCATGAACTTCTCATAAATCTTCACATGTGCACTTTTAATGATTTTCTTTAATCTCAAATTAAAACATTTGTAAGCTTTTCTTTTAGTAGAGTAACCAACAAAAATACCTTCTTCACTTCTAGCATCAAAATTACCAACACCATCATCTCTCTTGATGTGACACTTGCTTCCAAAGATTCTGAAGTATTTTACTGTAGGTACATTACCAAACAAAAGTTCATAAGGTGTCTTGTCTGTGCCTAGCCTAGGTTGAATTCTATTAACAGTACAGACTGATGTATTGATTGCTTCTCTCCAATAGGTGTGTGCAACTTTTCCTTCAATCATAATAGTGTGCGTTGTGTCAAGTATGATCATGTTTATCCTTTTTTCAATTCCATTCTACTGAGGGGTTCTAGGTGCACATAGCTGTCTTTTTATCCCATGTTCTTTGTAGTACTCGTGAAACTTGTTAGAGGTGAATTATCCTCTTCTATAAGATCTCAGACACTTTATCTTTAATCCAGACTCATTTTCAACTTTAGCTTTGAATATTTTTAACTTCTCAAAAGCTTCATATTTATCTTTCAAGAACGCAACCCACATCATTCTGGAAAAATCATCTACAAACAAAATAAAATAACTTTCACCATAATATGATCTTGTTTGAGTAGGTCCACATAAGTCTATATGCACTAGATCCAATTTGTTTTCTATTGAGTTCTATTTACTTCTGAATGAGCTCCTTACATGCTTTCCCATCACACATGCCCTGCACATAGTATCAAATGGTCTTTCAATACTGGGAAGGTCTCTTAGTCCCTTTACATTTCTTATCTTCACTATATCATCAAAATTGATATGACAAAGTTTTTTTAACCATAACCAACTGTCATCCACTTTTGCAACAAAACAAATTACTTCTGAATTGAGCTAAAAGACATTACCTTTAGTCTTTGAACCTGATGCAATCATATCTCCTTCTTTATTATTAATGATTTACTTGTTGTCTTTAAATTCCAATTGATATTCTTTATCAAGCAACTATCCAACACTTAGTAGGTTATGATGTAAGCCATCAACATCTAGAACATCATTAGTTTTGTTATTTCCATCTAAAGTTACAGCTCCTCTACCTATGATAGGATTAGGAGTGTTATCTCCAAATCTAACCATGCCACCTTTGTACTTATCCATATGTACAAATCTATGTTTGTCTCATGTCATCTGATGTGAACACCCACTATCAATGATCCAGTTTGTTCTAATGTCTGCTTGGGAAACTAATGCCAATTCTTGTGCTTTCTTTTCATCTTTAATGTCCATTTCATCAAAAAAAATTTCAATATCTTCAATTGCAATGAATCCAATTTCATTGTCTCCTAAATCATCATCCATCACTCCATCTTCACCATAGTAGCATTCCTTTGTATATTTAGGCTTGTAATCTACTCTAAACTTCTTGACTCTTGTAGGCAACTTGGATGCAAAATGGCCAACTTTGTTACATGAAAAGCATTTGAATGGTAACTTTCCTTCATATTTACCTTTTCCTTTACTTTCTTTCTTAGCGATCATAAAAATGATTTCTTCTAGTTCTTTATCCTCTTCTTCTTTCTCAAAATTACCAGAAGTGTTCAAAGATTTCTTACCATAGATTGAGGTGTTGAAGGTTGTTTCAATTTTAGGTTATGCCTTCAATCTTGATATCTCAAATGCTAAAATTTTCCTAATCAAGGTTTCTCTCTTGAAGTCTTTTGAAAATTGCATAGTCTCATCTAAGATGTTTATCTTTCTCTCATAATCTACTTTCAGTGTAGTCATCAATTTATCCATTATGTCTTCCTCTAGAATTTCTCCATCATTGTTTCTGATTCCTGAAATTGCTTCATTAATCGTCTGATTGTAAGCTCTGATGTTTTCTTCAGGTAGCATCTCAAAATTGTTCTATCTCTTTTTCCATGTCTTTCTACATGCATTCTTTGCTTGGATGTCTCCTTCAAACATGTCTTCTAGGTACTTCCATATTGAATAGGCTTTATCTACTTTTGTAATCTCAGAAAATTCACTGTCAAATAAGGTACTTATAAGGGCTTCTTTGGAAATTGCATTTTGGGTGAATACTTCCTTTTGTTTAATAGTAGAATCTTCTTCTACAAGATCTTTCAAAGTAGGAACATCAATTGCTTGGGTATCTACCTCATAGATCTCAAAACAAACGCACTGTAGGTGTGTTATCATTTTGTTCTTCTAGTTAATATAATTCTCTCCAGCAAACTTAGGACACTCTTTTCTGAAGTATGCCATCTGATCTACCTTAAGCTATTAAGCTTTCTCTCCAAAGCACTTGGCTCTGATACCAATTGTTAGGAATAGTCCTAAGAGATAACTGAGGGGGGTGGGGGTGAATCAGTTATCTACAAGATTTAATTATTTATCCAACTAATTACAAAATAACATTAAGCATAAACACAAAAAGATAACACAGAATAGAACACCACAATTTTGGTTACAGGGAAACCCAAAATAGGTGAAAACCCTAGTGGGAATTAGCATCCACAAAGAACTGCACTATTTTATAATGATCCCTATTAGAAGATCTTACAACCCTGTTAGGAGTTGATATTTACAATGCAATAAGTACAGTGACTTGGTTAAAGGTCGGACCCTATTAGGATTCTTTTACAAATAACCCTATTAGGGGTGAGGACACACTATCCAAGAGCACATAGCTCAAATGATGAAGGTTGCAACCTTCTGCAAAATAGATATACACTATATCTTATATTTGAACTGTTTAAGTAGACCTACAATCTTGATCAGTTCTAGTGAATTGTATAAACTCTCTGCTTCTTCACATGGATCTTCAACTAATGAATGATATAGCTTTACTATCCCAATAAAACTAGCATTCAACTCTACTTTTTTATGCTATCTCCTTTTCTCATTCATCCTTGGTGATCACAAATGAACTGCTATATGTATCCTCCTCAAAATATATGATCACATTGGTTGTATGAAACCCCTCAACGACTTCCTTGTTGGCTAAACTAAGCATGCAACATAATTACAACCGTGCAACTCAAGATGAGTGAATGCGTCGCTTCACATAGTCGGCTCCACCAAATCAACTCAAACTTCAATTTTTAGAAGAAACACAAAAAACACTCTTAATGAAACATTCTGAACTAATAACCAAACATTAATCCAAACACGCATATCTTGAAGATATGCACAACTGAAGAAACAATGTAAATATTGTCAGCTCTTAACAAACAATCTCTTGAAACTGTAACTAGCAAACAGATCATCATAACTTGACTTAAAATGCACAAATGAATTTGCATGTATGAACATAGCATATGAATATGTCTACAACATAAAAATGAATGTGTAAGGCTCCAAGATATCCATATTGATAATTACATATAGAACACTGCTACATACTATATGTTGTCATCAATGAAAAACATACAGTCAACTATGTGCACAAAGGAAAATATCCAACATCTTAATCTAAAACTTCTTCCACATCATCTTGTAATACAATTCCAAGACCTCTCATTCAAACATCATGAATATGGATTGGTTTAAAAAAATGGTTGATGACTTTAAAGTGCTAAACCCCAATCCTCAAGCCATACCTCCAATCCAACCTACCTACCAAATCAATCCTCAACACATCACATCCAATCCTCATCCATCTACCATTTCTTATCCTTCCTCTACCTTTTACAATGGAAATTCATCTAATTATACTTCACCAACACATGATTCCCTCCATAGCCACCTTTTCCAAGAGATTCAAGAACTCCAAAACATTGTCCTTAGCCTACAAAATCAGGTTCAAAAGAAATATTTTGCCTTTGAAGGCATATTTTCCTCCCCATTTGTCCAAATTAATAATTCCCATCTACCATTTAATACCAATCCTACACCTAACCCCCCACATTTTGAGCTTCATCTCCAAAATCATAATCCTTATCCTCCACATAATCCCAATCCTCCAAGTCCTACATCGTCCCCATCCCACACTATCTTTTCCATTGAATGGATCCAAGGGCTAGAAGAAAAATATATATCCCCAAATCAAGTTGTGAAATCCCCTCAATTCATGAACCTACCACTATCCCCTTCAAATAAATACATACCTCAATCTCCTAATCCTTATGAGTCTCCCATCCCTCCATCCACTCAAGTTGAATCTTCCACCTCCTCCATCACATTACCCCAACTAGTCCACACATGTTAAGAACTTGTTCCTAAGCGTGATAACATGGATTCCTCTTATCCTCTAGCTCTAAACATTCCTCCATCTTATGACACCTCTCCATCTTATGACACCTTTCCATATTAAGATCATCTCCTTCCATATCAAGATCCACTTATCCTCCTTAACCCATCTCATGATCTCATTCCTAATCAGGATCAAGACATCCCATCCACACCATCCAATGATTCCCCTCCATGTCAAGAGTTAACCTTAACTTATCCTCCTCTTCATTAAGATATTCCTTATATCCCATCTGCTAAACCCCCTCTATGTCAAGATCAAATTACTCCATCACATGATTCCATCCCCTCCATTTCATTGCATGATTCCCTTCCATCTCAAGATTCACTCACTCCAACACATAATCCTCCCCAAAGTCAAGATCAAAGTGCCCATTAAAATCCATGTCATGATGGATATCCCTCTCAAAATCCTATTATCCCTCCACATGATCCTAATCCTCCATAAAATCCCATCAAACCTATCCAATCCATCCATAAACCCCATTCACATGGTCACACATCTCGTGTTCAAAATAGAAAGTATCCCATTGGAAAAATAATGTCTCAAGATGTTGATAAATCTTTCACCCCTTCTAAATCCAAAATCCCTCCATCTAAACTCAAATGTTCCAATCCCCCATCCCCCATGTCCATTTTAGGCCCTTATTTCCAAAACATCATCCCATCCTCATCCACATCCATTTTGGGCCCTTATGTTCAAAACTCAATCTCTTCCTCATCCACTTCCATTTTAGGTCCCTATGTCCCAAAAAAAAATCCTTCATCCCTTCCATCCATTTTGGGTCCTTACATACCTTCATCCACCATATCCAATTCCACCACTACATAACCTCAAATCCATAATAAAGATCAACAAAGGCACACATCCTTGTATTCCTTCCAACATCCATCCTCCCTTATTCCCTCCATTAACCCTCAACGCCTATTCCATTTCTATTGGAAGCAATTTAAATTCCAAAACTAAAATTCATAAAATTCAAAATCCACAAAAAAATAAGAATAAAAAAAAATCCAAGGATCAACATGTCCCATCTAAACAACATGTTCAAGAAAATAAGATATGATCCAAAAGAAAGAAAATTCAAAAGGCCACCAAGGTCCAAATGAAAAAATTCAAAAATCATGTGGACTCCCAAGCTACTTATTGCAGCAATGCATCTCAAAGCAAAATCAAAGTTGGCATCCAACCTTGCTAATCCAAAGCTTCTTCCATTCATAAATCCATTTTATCCTCCATTTAAAAATCCCACATATCTCAAATTCATTTTGGATCCTAAAATAGCTCACTCCACTATCCTAAATCTATCACCTCCTTCCTCTATTTTGGGTCCGTAATCCCAAAATCCACTACTCCTAATCCACTACTCCACCACCCTTCAATGTATGTGCCAATGATGATCTTTCTAACTACCTTATTCATTTCTTCACAAGTCTTTCAACCTCCCATCCATTATCCACCAATCCTTCCCCATCCTCCCATCCATTATCCACCAATCCTTCCCCATCCTTCCATCCCATTAATCCAACCCTATTCATAAACCCTTATCCCCCTCCATCCCCCCATCTATTTCATCTCCCCTCCCACCATCCTACCAACATCTATGAGTTTTTATCTCAAATTCCTTGATCCATTATATATATAGAAAAATATGTCTCAAGGGATATTATCCATGGAACTAGATTCATGAGACCTTCCTCCATCTTCCTATCACATATCCATTGTCCTCAAAATCCACTTATATATCCATTTACTTATCCTCATTCTCTTTCACTCTATACTTGGAGGCAACCTCCATCCATGCCTATGCTACCATACATATCTTCCACCTACCCTATCCACCATCCACCATCCTATCTAAGTCCATCATCCATTTCCCATTTTTGATCTTGAATATCATATACTTTCCCTCCACTCATATACTCCATGTACCATATTCACTATCCATCATCCTATCTACGTCCATCATCCTATATCCATGTTTGATATTGACATCCTATCCATGTGCTCCATTTCATATTACTTGTCTTATACATTTCCTCCACCCCCCTTCCAAAATCCTATATAATTCCATCTGTCTTTCCCATGTATTTTGATCTTTATTACCCTATGCATTTCCTCCATACATTATCCATTATTCTATCCTATCCATATTTTTCATATCATATCCCCTATCCTATTTATACCCCCATCTCATATCTCTTCTCCAAATCCATTCCACTTTGTATACCTTTTCTCTTCCTTACAAAACTAGAGGCACTCATACATCCATATATGCTTTGGATAATACAGGCCTTCCTCCCCTCCATGCATATCATTTTCACAACTATCTATCCATCTCATTTATTCTTTATCCACCATATCTCTATCCTTCATCTTCCAACCTCTAGTATGGGGTTATCCTTTGAAACATAGTCCTTGGATCCTAATCCACTTATTCCCCATTCTTCAGGCTTCCACTCACATCCCTTACACACCATCCTTCTCTTTCATGCATCATTTATCCCTAATCTTCCCATCCTTCATTTTCCTACTTCTATTGTGGGGCATTTCACTCCTTTACCACATAGTTCTTGAATCGCCATCCTTTAATCCCACATTCCCTATTCATCCATTTAGTATTACCTATCCTTCACTTATCTCCCATCCAAGCCATCCCTCCATATCCACCATTCCTTGGTTCTCCATTGTCATTGGTCTGAATCCCATTCTATCAAATTCATATTTATCCATTAATATTCAATCCCATTTAATTCATCTATCTTCTATTACAATCCATTTCTCTTCCATTCTATCTATCTTATCTTCCAATTCTCTCATATTATCCAATTCCTCTTATCTTCTTCTCCTCCGATATATTTATTCTTCCTTCCAACTTCCAATCATCTTATCTTCCTCATCCATTCTATCTATCTTCTAATACAATCATCTTACCTTCTAATTATATTCTATATAATTTGTCTTATCTCCCTTCATCCATATTCCAATTCAATTATATCCAATTCATTCCTCTTCTAATCTAATCCTTTCCTCCTCCTATTCCCACCTCTTATCTTCACATTCTATCATATTCTCCAAACCATTTCTCTTCTCTTCTATCTATCTGCTAATCCAATCCATTTCTCTTCAATTCTATCTATCTTATAATCCAATCCATTTCTCTTCCATTCTATCTATCTTCTAATCCAATACATTCCTCTTCCATTCTATCTATCTTCTAATCAATTCATATTATCTTTCACTTCCATTCTATATAATTCCTCTTATCTTCTTCTCATCCTATATAATCCAATACATTTATTCTTCCTTCTAACCTTCAATCCATACTATCCTCCAATCATCTTATCTTCTAGTTCCAGTCTATATAATTCCTCATATCTTCCTCCCCTCTTATCTAATCATTTATCCTCCTTCCAATATATTCCTCCAAAAATCCCACATCAATCCACTCAAGGGAAATCAATACTAACCCAATCAATCAAATCTTATAATCTAACACATGAATCCTTAATCATATCATCATGTATTGATCCAAATCAGCTGATAATCCATTGCTGAATTTTTCAAATCATCATCATGGGATGTATCCTTCCCAATATTTTAGATTTGCATTATTCTTATCATTAACTTTTCCATCTTTAATCAATCATCATCAATCAATCAATTGGTTTTCAGCTTGACTAGGGGAAAAATTATGGTTTTCTTTTTGTTTATATGCATGATTTCTTGTTTCTTGTATGTGTTATTGTTTTTTGCATTTCTCATGGTCTTTCATCCTATTGTCCCAAGTCATCATGGTCTTCCATATCATGGTGTCATATGGAATACGATTGTATTTAACCTTTTTATCATGTACTTGACACATTGTCATCTTGGTTCCTCATACCTTGCTACATAGTGTCAAGTACAATATCAAACTTAGGTTTCTCACGCCATTTTAACATTAATTTATCTATTCTCCCTTCATCATGCCTATCCTTTCCCCTTTCCTTCTATCATTGATATCCATTTCGAGAGCACACAAGTGTTCTCCAAACCCACATGTCCTCTCAAGGGGGCATACCACTCCTTCCTCCTCATCCTTCCTAATCCTGTAGTGACTGGGGCATCATGCTACTAGTCTTATCCCTTTTATCCACTATGTTTTAATATTCTTTTATTCAACATCATTTCACAATGCTACATCAAAGAGGGACAAAATGTAGACACTAAAATATGTCCATTACCCTTATCCTAGCCTAATTAAATATATATTTATTATTTATTTAATAATCCCTATCTTACCTTTAATTAAATAAATTTACCTTTATTTAATTAAGAATCTTCTTTATCCCTATCCCTGATTAAATAAATTTACATTTATTTAGTCTTATCCTATTCCATTTCCCTAAAGTTTAATTAATTCTTAAATTAATTAAACTAACCTAGCTTATCCCTTTTTCTCCCACTTGGAATCAAATATTTAATTTAATTCTATTTGAGAGCATGGCTCCTAACTTTAACCCTCATCTAACCTCACTTCCTTAACCTAACCCATCCTTCTACCCAAATTGCCACTAATTAATCCTAATCTTCCACCTAATCACTCCCTAATCATTTGCACAATCCTAATCAAAGGATTAGAAAACAAAATTCGCTTGTGACTCTTACACAACCCAAGTCAGAGGTGACTTTTACACACCACTTACACATCTTACACACACTTACACATTTGTCCCCATTCACATGTAAACTCAACCACGGCCATCACTTTCTCAAGTTGCTCACACATGTGTGAGCAACTTTTCTCTTCTCACCCTTTTACACCCTCTTACACCTTCTTACTCATTGTCATTGACCCATCACTTTCAAAGGTAGCTCACACGTGTGAGCATATTCCCCCCTTTGAATGGTCAAAACCCCAATCTAGTTGGCCTCCACTTAGCCTCCACCTTGTGGTGATATCATTGATCCTGGAGAATATTAGCCCTTCATCCAACATTGAATCTCAACCGTCTATTTTGCTCAAAATTATATAAAAGAAGAGCCATTTCCTCTCCTTCTACAAGCCCTTTGATCACATTGTTATGTTGCAGGATTGTGAGAAACCACATTCCAACAATCATCCACACTTCTTCATTTGGGAGATTTGCATGTGTGGTTTTGAGTAGATTAAAACTATTTTCTTACTATCACTTATTCTCATTTACATGCTTTATTCATATCATTTGAGGTTTATGTAGATATGTGGGAATAAGTTTTAGTTTCTTATCATTTATTCCTTTATTTACATTTTTGCATACTACACAAACCTCTCATCATTAGTTGATAAACACACTTTGGATGCTGAGAGTGGGGTCATGAATTAGCATAAAACAAAAATACAACAACTAACTTTAGTAATCACCAGATGAAATAGTATACAAGTAAAGAATAGAACTAACAACACAAGAATACAAAGATTTATACCTGGAAAACTAGAACTGGAGAAAACTATGGTGAAGACTTCACAAAGATAATTGAGTGAAGTATATAATTTTATTACAAAATATTAGGAGCTCATTAATATGGAACTAGTAACTAGATGAACACTACTAATATAAGCTATAATATAGATAAGAAGGCTCACTACCTTATAATACAAAAAGGAGATGACTACTCTAAACTGACATTTAGAGATTTGCGGCCAAACTAGCAAGATACAGTAACAAACTCAAGTACACAAGACTCATTTTCTTAAATTATTTAATCTTCTTTAACATAGATAGAGATAGACCCTCCTGATACTGTATCTGATTTACAAAATACTATCCACTCTAGCCACAAACTATTACTAGCTTTCCTTCTCTTCCATTTTCACTAAACTCTACTCTTTTGATCGTTGAACTGGTTTGAGCACTTCAATTTCTTTGCACCTTAAAGTTAAATTTTTCCAAAGCACTAAAAATCTTTATATACATGATATATCATTAGATAATTCATCAATGTTAGCCAATCCAAAAGATATTGCAAAAAGGTTGCATGCTACCCAAGGTAGTATAAAAATATAAATAAAGCCAATTCTAAAAGAATCAAAATTGAGGACCCTAAAAATAAGAGATAAACATTAAACACATAGGTCGTATATTAAATGACCCATCAAGATAATATATAAGAATTAAGTATATGACTCAGACCTAAATGTGATACTTCGATAATTAATAAATATAACACCCAAACCTAAATCTAAAAACATGATACACCTAAGGATAAAGATGGACCAACAACATGATACACATTGCCTAATGCAGGATGTGAAATAATTGAAATAACTACCAAATATAATTCAAACATGTAGAAGCAAATTTACAACTTTCTGGTTATAACTAGGCCTTTGCATGCTTTGGAGAGATCCACATACTAAATAAGAAGCCATGTAAACATGCCATTCCAGAAGCCATGTCAACATTCCATGTTAGAATTTGTCACAAAATATCTCTAGATTAAAACAAAAACTATAAAGAACTGCAACATTGGTTAATACAGTCCTTGGAACATCAGGAACATATTCCTGATCACCATAGAATACCACAACCAAGACCAAAAATTAAAATTATTTGTAAGCGAGTGGAAATACATATTCAACACAAATGTATGAAATAGAAAACACTTTGGAAAGAACAAATAACTACAACTATAACACTACTAACTGCTTCACAATACAATACCACTACAATAGAATAATAAACATTTAGACTATACAAAGTTTTGGATATAAAATTATAACAAAGAGGCACCATAAAACTCAATCTTCACATGATCATAGGATACATACATTCCATCGACTACATTATAGTTTACTACTGAAAATGTACTTCTCTTCCATTACACTATAGGTTCAGCACAAAAACCAATATCACCAAGAACAAAAAATTTCTAGAACATAAAGCTTGAGAAAAAAAAAACTCAAACTCCTCCAAAACAATATGCTTTACGTCAATGATAACAAAAAAAAATCATATATTTATACCATTAGTCACATCCTCTTTAGGTTGGGAAGAATAAAATGGTTTATCAAGATCTTCATCCTTACTTTATGATATCTTAGGATGAAAATAATGAAGGAAATGCATAGCATAGTCTTCATAAATAAATATTTTTTAAAGAGGATAAAATGGAGGAGAAGGGAGAGGATCTAAAGAAGTGTATAAACTAACATTCTTAGCCACTTGCACTAAGGTATCTTTAGGAGGAGATGATCTATAATTGTAATGTAGCATTCTTAGGAGTGTAATTTATACCCTTATTAACCAAAGACAACTTGGGAGTCGTACTAATGTTTTCTATATCAATGTCATCTTAGTATTCATCATTTCCTACAAACACTCTTATGAAATCAACATATTCCATATATTTCATTAAGAATTTGATCATAATGCCACATGCAACATGGATAAAATACTTAAGAAATAGTTTGTAAGAAAGAAGAGTATTCAAAATTATCATGATTTCATATGTAATAATACCATGAATCAAAAGAAATAGAAGTAAGAGGTACTATATCACATGGTAAATAGAAAATAAATCTAATTTAGCGAGTTTCATTATGAAAAGGGAAGAAAACAAAATCATGTCTAGGTATGAAAATAAAAAGTATGTAAGAGGGAGTTAGGTTCATGAAAATGTAATGAAATAAAATAAGTGATGAGGGGTGTTCACTAAGTTGAATGAAAAACATGGAATTTCAATCCTATTTTCTCTCACTCATTGGAAGGAATATGTTATACTAAGCTCAAGGAGACTCATGTGTTCAGTGGATTGAAAGATTCCTTCACTTGAGTGGAATATCACTATGAAAAATGATAATAAAGATAGATGATCTAGGAAAATAATGGAAGGAAAGATGAAACAGTATATATAGCCACACAAAGGATTGTAAATCCAGTTCTTAGACCAAATATAGGAATCCAAGATACTGACTAAAATATGTTACAATTATTGTTAGAAACATTGAGAGGGGGGGGGGTGAATCAATGTTTGTCTATTTATTATTTTTCAGAAAATTAAACATAAATCAAACATACATTCAATGAAGCTTAACATAAGAACTCGTAACACAAGATATGATTACGGGGAAACCTTGACCAGAGGAAAACCCTAGTGGGAATTAGTACCTACAAATATTGTACTAGTATAATGAACCTATTAAAGTTCCTTTGCCCTGTTAGAAGAAGCCTTTACAATGCAAGTACAATGACCTGGTTAAAGGTTAGATCCTGTTAGGAGTCTTTACAAAACCCTGTTAAAGGTATATGGCTCACTGCCTAGGCTCACTTCCCAATAAGATGAAGGCTACAACCTTCTGATAGTTGATATACACTATATCAAAAGTGAACTGATGTGATGACACTACTGTCTGATCAGTTTCATGTATGCGCGAATGCTCTTACTCTTTTAAAGATCTTTATCTCATACTGAATTCATCATATTTCTCTTCTATATCTTTCTCTTGCATATTAATCAACACTTGTAACATAACTTTACATTACAAACTTATATGTTCATACTAGAATAGACGTGACCCAAAATAAGACATATGGTCAGCCCTAAAAAATAATACACAACACTTTTGAGCAATTAAGCTTAAGCATGTTTACAACAATACTAATTACATCATTAAAAATATATAATCAAGGGTGCTTGGCCATTACATAACAAAATAATTCACACTGATCAAAACACTAGTCAGCTTCTATGCTCTATCTTCTAGACTGCTGGTGTACTGATCTGTCTGTAACTTCTCTGTACTATCATTCTGTACCATGCATGTATGTACTTAGTATTTAGACATCATATAGAACATATATCTAAATGCGCATACTCTGATTCAATCTCTCGCAAGTGCACTAATGTGCTGATCACTGTATATCTTTGTCTGCCCTGTTTCCATACTTAGTCATTTTATCTTGTAAGTTATCTTTAATAGAAACTTAATATGAATTTGTTGCCATGATGAAAACACAAAAATAGTCATATGTCCTCTAGGAGTCAACTTGCCAACAATCTTTCCCTTTGTCATTTATGGCAACAAAGGAATGTGGCCAAGTTCCCCAAAATGACTTATCACAAAAAAGTAACTGTATATCATAACATCTTTTACATATATACATATACCACTCTTCATATATACACATTCTATATTACTACCACTTTGAAATTAATGACAAAGGTGTACAAAAACTTGTAAGTTCCAAGATACTTACTCCATGTAGACTTTAGGGTACACAATTTGAAGAGATTGGATCTCTTTCTACCATAATACTTTCATTGCATCAACTGGCTGTAGATGCGCACATAATGCATATGTCAGCTTCTCCATCTTTATCAGATTCATGCAAGGACCTTGATCATATGTCACAATGGTAGCATCAATTTGCTTGATGTTCTCATTTAGGACTGCTAGAGAGGGCGCAAGTGCATTTCTCAACTGATTTTGTCTGACTCTTATCTTATTGATCTCCTACTTATCCTTTTCAATTTTGTCTAACTGACCTTGATAGAAATTATTACATATGTTCATTTCTTGGGTAGATGTCTCAACTGATTTTCTGATAGTGTCCACCATGATCTCTGCCTCTTCTATCTTCTTGATATGTTTAGCGGTGAACTTTTCTCTGTCCATGCAGTTTGCTATGACTTTCTTATCCTTAGCTACCAATTCTTTCAATATGAATTGCCCAATCTTTAAATATTTTAGGTCTAAGGTAAAATTATTTACCAATTCATTCAGTCTCTCCTTTTTATATTCATCTTCTGCAATTCTAGTAGCAGAGTCTACTAGGCTTGTAAAATGTGATTTTAAGTTTGTTAGAATGTTGTCCACATCTTCAACTGATTCAACTTTGGCTATTTTCTTGTCTGTAGGAACTAAGTCATTCAACATGCTTACTGATTCCAAAAAGCAAGGGTTCCTCATCACTTGTTTCTCTTTTTCTTTTTCCATAGCAAGAATGCTGATCTTGATCAGGTCTTCTTCTCCCCATGCATCCAGACTTGCTGAATCAGGAGTTTACCTTGACATCAATGAAGTAGATGGTTGATTGGATGGCGAGAATATAGTATTCTGACTAGTCTCCATGCATTCACTCTTTACTGGTATCCCTTTGACTGGTGTCACATTATCTTGAGTATCTTTCTCTTCATTCAAGTCAATTGGATCATTCGAGGGAACTTCATCCTATTGTACAGATGTATCATCCATGCACATCTCTTCAGTGCTTACAAATGCTTTATCAACTTTGTCCATGTCTTTGTCAGATGCTATCATGGATATCTTGATATTATCAACCACTATAGTATCTTTTGAGTCTTTTTCTATATCGGAATCTATTGTCACTGAGGGCACTAAAACCTGTGGAACTGTTATAGGTGCTATTTGAATCACTGGTTCTGTAACCTATTTGGGAGGAGCTGGAGTTACCTTTGTAGTAGGAACCATGGATGGATACATGTGTCTATCCATAAACACATTTACAAATTCCTTTTCAGTTTCTTTACCTATCTTTTCATACTCTTTGTTCATAATCTGTAGAGTCCTTGTCTTGGTTCTGAGATGAGGCTTCACCAGATCTAATAGAATTTCCTTCTCATCATGTGAGCATATAGGGGGAAGATTATCCAATGTTTCTTCTCTTATCCTCATGTCCTCCTTAATTGCACATCTCTTCATGATCTCCAGTATGTTCCATAACTTATCTAGTATCACTGTTTTGAGTTCAAGAACTGACTTCTTAAACTTAATCATATGAGATATGATCATAGAGTGTATCTAAGTTTTATCAATCTCTTGATACTTGTCATACACTTTAGCAATTGTATCTAGTCTTCCTTTATTCAAAATCATGTTCCTTAAGACATTTAGACTAGGTCTAAAACCTACCTCAGGAGGAGCTTGAGTATTCATTTCTTTGCTCCGTGTGTTCCTTGAGGATGGGTGATTTGTGGGCACTTCCTTCCTTCCTCTAGACTTCTTGCTTGGTATAGAAGGTGGAGATGAGTCTAGGTCAATGGTGGTAGAGGGTGCAGAGGTGTTCTCTACTTTATTCTTCTTCTGGATCTCTTCAGCCTTCTCAAGTTCTTTAGCTATCTTGGCTTCTCTAGCTTTTTCAATATCTTCTTGAGTGACTCCATGAACTTTTAGAATGCTGGATGTAATCTTAGATATCTTCCTTTTGTTATCAGCACTGTTTAACATAGTATCAACTTCATTAGTCTTCTCTCTATAAGTTCCCCCACCTTGGCTCATTAGGATCTTTGGGTGCAAACAATAGAACTTGTGCATATCCTTCTAACACATGTTCCTCCACTTCATAACCAAGAGGATGAATCCATTTGGTTCTAGGTTCAACTGCCTCCATGCAAGTGCAATCTTTTTCTACCATGAAACATATGGTATCCTCATATTTTTCAACTATCTTCTCAGATAATCTGAACCTTTTATGCATCTTTATCCTAAATGTCTTGATATCCATATCCATGGAATCCCTCACACTACTCTCTAAAGTGGCATTAAGTGAAATCTGAGACATTGTGGGTTTGCTCATGTCTAGGTAAAGGTTTGCAACTTTACCAACAATATGGAAGTATAGATAGATGATTAGAGACCCAAACCTGAATGTTTTGTTCTTGTCATGCTTGATAACTTGAATATTGTCCATTAATTGAGAACACAATATCTCACATAGATTGTATTGAGTGTTATCCTTCACTATTCTAATAGCTGCTAGGACTATTGTTGTTGACACACTGTTTAATCTACTTGTGTGCTGAAACTTGTAACCAAGGATCATTGTTAGAAGCTTTATGTCTTCTTCCTTGATAGGATCAACTATCATCCCGCACTTGTCACTTCTAGATAAGAAAACTTGTTCAACCTATTTCTTGACATCCTTCCCAGTAGGAAGAATTGGTCCAGTATTATGAAGTCCAGTCATGCTATGGATTAGGTCTACAGTAATACAGACGGGGAATTCACCAATCCAGAAAAGATCATCATGAATTTTTCTCAATAATATTTCAACCCATTCTGGTTCATGGAATTCGTGCGCATTTGAATAATCTAAGATATGGTTGTCTATGAGGTGTGTGTATTCATCCTTGAATGAATAGTCTAGTTTCATCATCTAAGCCATGAGAGTGGCTATGTTGTTATCTCTAATTGTTTCCTTCTTACAATAAATGTATGCATGGATATCTTCCACATGAACAAAACCTAATAGGGTTTTGGAGAAAGCTCCTTTCACATCATCCAGTATGGATTTGAATGGATGTTTCTTAAATACAAATCTCTTCCTCTCTGTAATATCAAATACAACTAGAGTTGCCATACTTACTTAATGATTGCTTGAATAGGGTTTCATGAAAATCCAAAATGATGCGACTTCTAGGGTTCCATTTCAACTTCTCATCTGTGCTTCTTAACCACCAAATCTGTTATGCTTTCATGCTTTGATGCTCAGTGCTCCTGTGCTCTCCAACTTCTGTGATCTCGAATGCAAATGTGAAGATGATCAAAGACTTGCATTCCTTTATAAAAGTTACTGCATTTAATGTTTGCAACCATACACAGTTTTCACAGTTAATCTCAAACTTCATTCAGAATTCTTTATAGATAATTCATGTATGCATACTTCATCCAACTATGATCATAAGCATAATTTCATAGGCACATACTCAGAGGTGAGTATACCAGCCGCGTAGGGGTTCTGAGCTAGAATAGCTCTCCCTAAGACAAAGAAGGTCTATTCAAGCAGAAGTAGAGGGTGTGTCCACTGTGGATGCATCAACTACTATGTCAACACCATTGTCCTTCTTTACTTCAACCCAAATTTTTCTTGAATCTTCTTTTTCTTGAACAAACTTGACTTCTCCTTCTTCTTCAAATAGTGATTTCTTAGGATCATCTTGCTTTTGAGTTCTGGATCAACAAAACCTTGAGATGTGTGCAGCCTTTCCACATGTGTGACAAATGATAGGAGGTCTGATGTTCTTTTTGATCAAGCTACAGTGCTTTGCTATGTGTCCATTGTAGTTACATATCTGACATGTAGTGTTCTACAAATTTCTTTGAGGTTGATTTCTCTGATTGTTTTGATTCATTCTTCTTTGATTCTGCTGTGACTGATTTCTTTGATTTGTTCTGCAATGTATAGCCCTATGAAAAAACTTATTATAGGAGTAACAATAACCATTGAAAGGTCTTATCCCTTTGCAATCTCTTGCCAACTGACCATGTTTGTTACATTCATAACAAGTTCTGTTAACTTGCTTGATTTCCCCTTTAGGTGGATCTATTTTAATCTCTGCAACATTGTCAACTTTCTTTGCTTCTGAAGATACTTCATGTTCTTTCTTTCTTTCTTCTAATGAATTGATTCCAATTTGTGCAACATTGTATCCAAGACTAGTAGTGTCACCTTTTTTCTTTTGTGCATTGAGCTAAGATTGAAGTGAATCAGAACTTGTGTGGAGTTTATCAATCTTATCCTTTGCTTCTGTTAATTCAGATTCCATCTTCCTCTTTATGTTCTCTAATTCCAAGACTTTCATGTTTGCTTTCAAGAGTTGATTATCTAATTTTTTTTCTTTCTTTGATCTTTTCTTCAATAGCAATTTGACTATATGTTAGTTGTTCATCTAGATTTTCAATCTTATCTTTCAGAGACATGTTCTCTTCATTGAGATTTTTGACCATTTTCCCTATATCACTTGTAGAACAATCTTTCAAATCTTTTCTAAAATTTTTGATAAGCATTTGTGAGCCATCAACTTTTAGTCTACGTTCTTCATTTTCTTTTTCAGATCTGTCAAGATCTTCAAGAGTTTCTTCAAGATTATTTTTCAAATGTTTTGTTTCTACTGAGTCCCTGATCTCCTCAAGTGGTTAAACTTTCTTTTAGAGGACCAGAGCTCTGATACCAATTGTTAGAAACACTAAGAGGGGGGGGGGGGGGGGAATNTGAATCAGATTTTATCTATTTATTACTTTTCAGCAACTTAAACATAAATCAAACATACATTCAATGAAGCTTAACATAAGAACTCATAACACAAGATATGATTATGGGGAAACCTTGATCAGAGGAAAACCCCACTGGGAATTAGTACCCACAAATATTGTACTAGTATAATGAACCTGCTAAAGTTCCTTTGCCTTGTTAGAAGTATTCTTTACAATGCAAGTACAATGACCTAGTTAAAGGTCAGACCCTGTTAGGAGTCTTTACCAAACCCTATTAAAGGTATATGGCTCACTGGCCAATAAGATGAAGGCTACAACCTTTTGATAGTTGATATACACTATATCAAAAGTGAACTGTTGTGATGACACTGTTGTCTGATCAGTTTTGTGTATGTGCAAATTCTCTTACTCTTTTAAAGAGCTTTATCTCATACTGACTTCATCATACTACACTTCTATATCTTTCTCTTTCTTATTATTTGACACTTGTAACATAAATTTACATTACATACTTATATGTTTATACCCGAATAGACGTGACCCAAAATAAGACTTATGGTTGACCCTAAAACATAATACACAACACTTCTGAGAAAGTTGGCTTAAGCATGTCTACAACACTACTAATTACATCATTACAAACATATAATAAAAGGCGCTTGGCTGTTACATAACAAAATAATTCACGCTGATCAAAACACTAGTAAGCTTCCATGCTCTGTCTTCTGGACTGCTAGTGTACTGATCTGTCTGTAACTTGTCTGTACTATCATGCCATACAATTCATATCTAGACTTAGTATTTAGACATCACATAGAACATATATCTGAATGTGCATACTCTAATTTGATCTCTCGCACGTGCCCTAATGTGCTGATCGCTATATATCTCTGTCTGCCTTATTTCCATACTTAGTCATTTTATCTTCTAAGTTATTTTTGACAGAAACTTAATATGACTTTGTTGCCATGATGACAAGACAAAAATAGTCATATCTCCTCTAGGAGTCAACTTGCCAACAATTACTAGTCTAAAAATCTAGATCAGGGTCAACCAAGATGCTCAGTGGTGAATATGAAGTAAAGGAAGAGTCTAGTAACTATTGAACCAATAAAATAAAATGAAAATACAAAAAAATGTACCTCTTTTTCAAACCTTCATGTAGCCTCTTTTTTAGCACTACCACTTATCACCTACACACAAAATGCAAGAAAAAGGTTGCACAAAAAGGGGTTTTCTTAGGTCAAGCCCCAATTTTGGAATCAACCATGAAATTGAATTGAAAATTATTTGAAATAAAATAATGATGATATAAAAAAGAGGATAGATGTAAGAACACGATGTATTATACCTTCATGATAAAAATTATTCTTGAAATAATATCATAAATGTTGGTGCACTAGTATATCCACCATGAACTAATAGGAAATCACAAAATATATGCTTGCATAAGGGTTGTTGAATGTTGCCACAATGAAGGAGATGGTGTAATTAAATGCCTTGAATGTTTGAAATTGAATTAATTCTTAACTAAATGTGAGTTTATTTGAATTCTTAGATGTCAAATATACCTTCTTTAAAGGAGAATTGGAAGAAGAGGTGTATATAGAAAAACTAGATAAATTTTAATTGAATAATCAACCAAACATGGTATGTTTACAAAATAAAGCCCTATATGGACTAAAACAAGCTCCTAGAGCTTGGTACTCAACATTGGATAATTATATACTTAAAATTAGCTTCAACAAAGGCAATGTTGATATTAATTTATACTTAAAGATTGATAATGAATTTTTTTTTATTGTTGAGGTTTTTATTTTGATTAAGAGAAAATAAGATTTTAAAAGACCCTAAACCTTAACAAAAGAGAACTATAGATATTTATATCAACCCCCATAGAAGAAACATAAAAGATAGAAATTGAGCTATAAAAGACTAGTTAGTAACCTATAGAAAAAGGCAACAAACCTAAAACCAAAAACTCAACAACAAACAGAAAAAGCTAAACAAAACACAAAAGAACACCATAATAGAGGCCTAGAAACTTTTTAGAAGCTCAGCCTCTTATATCCCCATGAGGTCCATTTTTATAGAAGCTGAATTTAGCTCGTCAAGATCTTTGTCATTTTTAACTCCTTTTTGCTTCGTACAAGACCTAGTCCTCTTTCCCAATCCAAGAGTGTCATCCACAATGTCCTTTTTCACCTCAACTTCCTGAGAGCCCTTGTCCTGCTCCAGCTTACTGATGCAGAGGGTTTGACAATCTAGTGCCTTTCCTCTCCTCTAGGTGCTTATTTAACCAAACCAACCATCCACCAATTAGGATCTCCTAGACCCTGTCTACCAACTTCTCCTCCAAGGTATAGGTTTTTCTTGGAAGACTCCAAGATTTCTAACGTCAACTAGTCCAACTAGTTAACCAAAAGCTTAGTTTCCTTCTCTACAACTCCACCTAGATTGCCAATCCTCTACCTATAATCTTCCCACACACTTACTAAGACTCTCCATACACTTCTTGACCCTTTCTTGGTCTTTCTTCATCCATCCCAACACTCCAATATGCTCCACCAATCCAATTGGTCTTTAACTCACTAGGACGACTAATTGATCAACTCCTTGTAGGTCTATTTTCACCGATTTTGACCTATTGCTTCCAAAATTCCCAAATTACCCCACAAAAAAACTTGAAAATATTCAAGAAATCACTCAACCCCATAAAAATCCAAAACCCTGACCTTTGATGGCACCCAAAACTCTACTTTCTTGCAGGCCCTATATTATAGCCTATTAATTAGGCCTCTTGACAAGTGAACATGAACAATTCCAAATCTTGTCTCTAATCTCTGATTCACCTCACACCACCATTGAATCCTTTTAGGAGACTATCTAGTGCATCTATAAACTCCACTAAGTCTTCCTCAAAAGGTCTTGGGTGCTCAAACAAATTCAATCTTCTCCCTGTCCTGGCTCACCTAGTTTCACCAGTCAGCCATAGGGCTTCATATTTGGCCTATGAAATCCAAAGAGACAACCAAAAATAAACCTACAAACCTATCTATAGACCCTAACCCTAATTTCCACATGGTTTAAGACACATCCACTGGAGGAAAACTAGGTTAGAGCCATTTCTAACAAGGTAACATTGTTTATGGCTCTGTCAGACTAGTGACCTTAAAAAATGTACAACTTAACTTCTACTGATCTTGAAAATAAACTACTTATTGCATATGAAAGCTGAGTGTAAAAACTACACTGACATGGAGCCCGATCACCTATGCCAATATGTACAGGACCATACAGTAGAAAAAACACAGTACAAATTACACAAAAGAGGATACATTCATTCATACAATGGTGTCAGAAATAAGTGTCTCAAACCAAAATCTCATTAACCTTGTCCAAAAATTGATTCCATGCTCATATATCGAGCATGGGTAGTTACAAATCAGTTTAACTACATTTTGTCATTGCTTGCAAAAGTTGCTCGAGCAACTTTCAAAGTTGCTAGCAACTTTTTGCATTTTGAAGCATTTTGACTATCTATGTAAACTCGATGATTGATGTTGCCTCCTAGGACCCTAAATAGGATATGTAGGGTCCTAAAACATACCTCAAACCCATGTTTCACTAAAATGGCAACTTTTCCACAATTTCATGTTAAAACACCCAAAACCCCTAATGAGCACTAAAGCCCTTACAAAGATGAATTTAGACTAACATTGCTTCCAACCTTGTGGAACTTATTATACCACTCACAAAAACTCCTAATCCAACCCTAAGAAACACCAAAACATCAAATAGGGAGGTTCCCTTTACCATACTCCCTTGGAAAAAATTAACTCAAGTTCCTTGAGTTGGAGGTCTTCAAGAGTCACCCCATGTTTTAGAATCTCTAGCTCTGTCATCCAAGTAGCCTCAGCTTCAGGTAGTCCCTGCCACTTGATGAGATACACCTTGTAGTTTCCCTTCCTTGTCTTCTTTATTACTTTAGAGTCCAAGACACTTTCCAATTGCAATGGCTTGGGGGTAGGTAAATCTTTCACCTAATCATCTTCCTCCAAATCTACAAGTGTAGACTGACCTATGTCTAGAGGTGATCCCTTGTAAGGATATAAGTCACAAACATTGAAAATAGGTGAAATTCCCAAATCAGGGGTAATTCCAGTTCATAGGCATTCTTGCCATATTTATTCAAAATCTTTAGTAGTCCAATCTTCTTCATGAGTATCTTAGTTGGTTGGCCTTTGGGTAGCCTCTCCTTCCTAAGGTAGGAAGGTACTAGATCCCCAACCCTGAATTTCAAGTCCGTCCTGGTCTTATCAACTTTGATTTTGTACTTCTCCACTTGTTTTTGTAAAGTCTTATTGAATTGATCATGAAGCTCCTTCATTTTCTCCACAAATGGTTCTCCTTGTGTACTCCTCTTGTCCCTCAACCTGAGATCCCTCAGCTCCAAAATCCCTTTAGGATTGACACCATAAACTATTTCAAAGGGGCTTTTACCTATACTCCTCTTAATGGAGTCATTGTATGCAAATTCTGCCTAGCCTATGATATGATCCCAAGACTGTCCATGTTGTTTAGTTAAACACCTCAGCAAATTCCCAAGTGAACTATTCACTACTTCTATTTTCCCATCTGATTGTGGATGGTAGGTTGAGGAGAAATACAAATTAGTTCCAAGCATCTTCGAAAGAATTCTCCAAAAGTGACCCACAAACTTTGTATTCCTGTCACTGACACTATTCAAAGGCAAATAATGAATTCTTACAATATCCCTAAAGAAGAGTCCTACAATATGAGAAGCATCGTTTGTCTACTTGCATGGAATGAAGTGTGCCATCTTACTAAAATGGTCTACCACCAAAAACAAACTGTCATGTTCTCTAGATGTCTTTGGTAACCCCAAAACAAAATCCATACTAAGGCACTCCCAAGGCCTTTGGGGTATAGATAGTAGTATAGAAAAGGGCAAAATCTGATTTTGAAGTTTTGGGGTGGTCTGCTACTCTAGAGATCTGTGGTTATCGGTATAAAATTGCATTTAACCATCCTCAGTCAGAGCCACTATCTGTACTCTCAAATTTGGAGCAAATTTGG
>MU223052.1:2239583-2300240 GCA_018584345.1 Thuja plicata | reverse complement strand
TGGAAGCTCATATGAGGAATATGCAGATTTGATTTCATGTGATGAGTTAATACAGAGTGGCACTATTATCATATTTTTGAAACGTGGGGCAAAGAGCTTTGTGTTTGACAGAGGTAAGAGTTGATCTTAGTTGTGGGGCTTTGGGCCTCTTGTAGATAATATATATATTGTACAGTAGCTTTCCCTTTCAGTTGTGTGTTTTCATTAAGTTAGAGGTTTCCCCATTTTTCGAAAAGTTTTGAGAGGACGAGGTGTTAGTGAGAAGGAGAAAGAGAAAAGGGTAAAATATGATTTTGAAGTTTTGGGGTGGTCTGCTACTCTAGAGATCTGTGGTTATCGGTATAAAATTGCATTTAACCATCCTCAGTCAGAGCCACTATCTATACTCTCAAATTTGGAGCAAATTTGGAGTGACCATGTTGAATTTTCAGATAAGCAAAGTGAATACCTTTGAAATTTTGTGTGAGAAGGCTTAGCTAGAATGCTTGTAAAAGATGCCCAAATTATTTTCATGAGGTACAGATTGGGAAGAGGCTTCAATGCCTTTCATTTGATATATACAGTGGGTCCCAACTCCTGAATTCTAATTTTGACATGTTTATGGACTAGTCATTTTGAGGTGGTCACCTAAATCTAATTTTTTGTTAAAGTGTCATTTTGCTTTCTGGAGCCTACTTTGCTTCTGAATATCTTACACCCTATTGAGTTTCATATCCATCATTTTTTGAATGTGTTGCATGCATATCAGAAAGATTATGTTTTAAATCCTAGATCATGATGAATCCATTTGATTAATTTTCCAGTCTGATTCTGTTGGCACTTTGTTAATTTTCCAAAAGTTGTTGAATGCAGATTTCTGAAAACCTTACTTTGAGGGCCTGCATTTTGATCAGATGGATAGGTATGGCATCATGGTGTGTTCCTAGCTATTGTAATCGTGACAATGAACCAATATTTCTAGTTTGCAGATCTTTATGAAATCAGATGACAAGTTTTCTAGAACCATTCTATTAGTGAATAATTCTAATTTCCTAAGTGTTCAAGTGCAGAATTGCTAGGTTGTCCACTTTGAGCTCTTAAAAATGTGTACCTAGTTGAACATTTTGGATAATTGAGTTGTCCCTCATATTTTAAACATAGGAGTGCACCTATTTTGTGGATTTACAGATTCCTGCCAATCCATTTATCCACTTTCCCAGAGCCTTTCCATTTCTGATTTATTAAAGTTTCACTGAAAGTGTAGAATTCAGATTTAAATGACATATTTTGTGGTTTCCCTATTTGCACCCCGTTTGAGGTCAAACATAATTGAAATTTGATCTGCATTGTAGACCTAGCAATGAACTCATCTGAAGATTCCCAAACTTTGACCAATCTGGTAGATCACTTTTCTTTGCCGATTCCAAACCCAATTTCTGCATATCTATTGTGCTTTGGTTCAGAAAATTGTTTGGATGCTATTTTTGCAGTTTGGTATCGGTTGAGTAGTTGTTTTCAGAGGATGACAACTGAGGTTTTGCATTCTACATATGACATTGAATCAGGCTCCAGAGGTTGAAATTCTAAAGGATCTTTTGATGTGTTTGCAAATTTAGTATCAAAGGCATTTTGTTCAGTTTGTAACATGGAAAAGAGTTAAGTTTTAAGAATGACCATTTTGCAAGAGTGATATCTTTCTGTCTGAAAGATGTTTTCAGGAACCAATTAGGGCATCATGCTCATTGCATATAAGTGTATTATTTGACCTAATGGTAAGACTTCAGTGCATGATTCATTGATATTTGCAATGGTATAACCGGATGAAATTTATGGTGATTCAACATTTGCACCTATGTAGTTTCCTGAAAGGCTAAGTTTGCATTGCTATATCTTGTGCCTGAGGATGAAATATATTGTAAAATTAGTCTTTCTAAATTTCTGTCTGTGTTTTCAAGCTTCAAAGCTTTTTCATGTATGAAAGAAGGATTACATCAATAAAATACGGTGCAATTTTACTCTTCTCTATTGTTGTCTCTTTATTTCTTGTGTATGCTTTTTTATGCTTAAGGTTGTAAGGAATTCTAAAGCATTTTGGTTACAAGGTGACTATTTAATTATTTACAAGTTTCTTTCATGTAAAGAACTAAGTTTTGTGAGTGGTTTTTGGAAGCATATCAATATTTAAAGATTTGATACAGTATTTTAGAGGTAATCAGATAATTTGTAAGGCAACTTATCCTAATTGCATGTAGGTTGTAAGGCAGCTTACAATATTTTGTTTTTGTGAGACTTTAAGCTTTTGAGTCTATAACCCAAAGGATAGGCACTGATCTAGGTCTTGGTCTGATAATCTATCATCATCCAAGTTTTCAAAACTATTCAAAATTATTTCAATTAAAACACATTTGTTACTGAAATAAATGAGCTGAACTCATCAAGGACTTATATCAGCAGGATATTGTCCATTTTGTTGATTCTTTAGTGAGTGAATCATTAGGTTATGCCTCCTAAAGACAAAAGGAAGAAGGATGCAAATCCTTGTCTCATTGGTTCATATTCTCAAAACCATAGCCTTGCTTATAGTATTTTGTTTTAAATTAATCATTGCTATCTCTAAAGTGTTCTATAAGTTGTTACAGTGAGGTTTCGGGTACATAATCAGTGAATGAAATAATCCACCAAATACATAGGCTAAAGTATCAGTAATATTTGAAAGGTAATACCTGCCTGAGTCTATGGAGCTCAAAAATGAAGAAGGATATTATCCAATCCTTAGCAATTAGCCTTTCTCTTTCCTAAAAGAGGTTGCATTCAAGTATATGAGGTATACTGTCATCATTAGGTAAGTGTTGTAAGAAAAAGTGCTAACAGGTGGTGTTGGTGCTATTTCATGTTTGAACTGTGCCTTGTAAATTTCTTGAGGTCCCTTGTCGTCTATCTTGTCCAAAGTTTTGAAATCATGGTTAAGAAATTTCTTCTCATGACTAATGCAATTTCTGTTCTAACCCTTGACCTAGTTGAAAAGGATTAAAAAACCCTTGTTTCATGTATTCTGATATAATTTTGGTTTTAAAACCCTAAGCGTTGAAATGTTTTCTATTTTCACATTAATTTTTCACTTAAGTCTTGTCAAATGGGTTCATTTTTAAGTGGTCATGTTATTAAGTTGGTGTTGTTCTAACCCCGCTATCATATTCATTTTCCTAAAGTCCTAAGTCTGCTTATGTTGTAAAACCCATTAAGTGTCATGTTGTTTTGCTTAAACTAACGGCTGTCGCTTTCCCTCATAACAAAGATGCATATGAAATAACTATCAAGGGAACGTGTCATAGAGCCATGTTGAATATGGTGGGCCAGAGTGTTTTCATAAAGGTAAAGATAAAAGGAGGACATGTCAGATTTAATCTAACACCTGCGTAAATCCTTATGGTGAAGATGTGGTTGAATTACTCATCAAGGGAAAGTGATGAGATGACATGTGTCATGGGTGGGTCCAAATAACTACGGAGATGAGTTGGATAGTGTCTATGCTAGCCTAAATCTGAAAGTTGTCATTTATTCCATATAAAGTAATTGTTAAAGATCTAGGATTCAAGGGAAAGTGACAACTTGACACATGTCTTAGGTGGGTCCAAGGAATTACAGAAGTGAACAAGACAAAGCTACATAAGCTTTCAATTCATGGTTGTCATTTATTTCATATACACTGATAGTGAAGCTCTCAGCTTCAAGGGAAAGAGACAACCTAACACGTGTCTTGTGTAGGAAAGACTTGTATGAGCCATCAAATGCAATGAAATACATCAGAATCAACGGTCATAATTGAAAGATACCAGTTCAATGTTTCTGAACCATTAACCGTGAAGAGTTTAAATTGGACTAAAGTAATGATGAACATGTGTGCTCTAAACTAAAATTTATTTCTCACCAGTGATGGGATCATTATTTACTTCAATTTTGTTTGTTTTCTCAATACAATTTTTGAGTTACGGAGCAAAAATGAAAGTTGCAGTGGTCAAATTTAGAGCTGTTTGTAGAACGGGTAATTTTCTGGTTGTTTTTAGTTTGTCTTTGAAATTCTGAAGAGTTACTAGAGTTTAGAGTTTGTCCATCTTGTCATATTTCTAAATTGTTAAGGCTGTAAAGCTTCAAATTTTTTTAAAAGGAGAAATGCCGCCTAGGAGAGAGTTCTTGGGCAAGGAAAATTATCAAGACAAAAATGTCTGTGATGATTTTTTACAACAATTTCCTGAGTCAACCAACAATCCAACTCAAGCAAAAGAGATGATTCCCAAGAACCCATGAGTCAAGCTTGGTGATGGTCTGTATGATCTAGGACAATGGACTAGGGATGCAGATATAGGAATGACGGGTCTAGAACTATTTAGGATGCTTTTCAGTCAAAGACATGCTTGTGTCCCAAATAGTAATGCATGGCAATTTGATGTAGGTAAATTGGTCATGCCCGGGGTTTTTAGGGATATAGATTTATTAATGAGATTGGCTGATAAATATGATAAAATAGCCAAGGTAATCAGGGACAAAAATGGATACATTATGGTAAACATAACTGCTAATGAAATTAAAAATGTCTTTAAATTGAATGATGAAAATATCCCTATGGATATTAATGATTTCAAATAATTCACAGTGATTTACCAAGCTCAAAGGGATTATTTTAGAAATGGGCCCTTGATATATTGTTTTAACAAAATTGGGGATTTGGTTGTGGTAGGTAAAAATACCAAGGAGCCATTCAAGTTAGACTACTTTTCTCCAAAGGCAATAGGAGCTTACAGGGCCTTGTGTCAAATTTTGGGTGATGATCAAGAAAAGGAGATGCCCATCCACTATATGTACATGGTAGTACATATTTTACACCCTCATCTAGCAGTGACCTTTGATTTTTCTCATTCTGTGGAAAACTTGATACATGAAGGCTTAATAGGCATCCAAGCCAAAAAGGTCACTAAGCCTTTCACTTGGTATTCTTTTCTAATGTACATGTTGCTATTTAAGGGGGTAGGATTTTTTGAAAAGGAGATGGATTTGGTCAAGATCAAAGATGAACAAATGCCAGTGCAACTGTGGAATGTAGATATGACTTGGGACAATCAAGAGGCAAGTTACATTACTTTTGATAGATGCTTTGCTGCTAGAATCAAGAATCTTTTGTTGGATGATGATCCTAGGATACCTGTATCACTATTAGAATTATTGAGACGTAAGGATTATAATCAAAATTTGAAAATAGTACATAATTGGGGAGATGTCATCTTGTATCTAGTTTCCACAGTTTTTAGAGTATATGGTTTTAGGCGAATCCTTTATGTATTGCCTTACAGAGTGCCTCTGAAATTAGGATTGGTTGAGATAATTAGACAAATTGGGGGCTTGTATGATGAGGCATTGACTAGAAAAGGGAGAGGATCTATTTTTCCTACTGTTACAATGGCCCATCAATTTGTTATTACAAAGGGAGGATGGTCATACATGCACAAATTTATGGCCCCTTACAATATAACCACAGCTTTATCCAGGTGTGCTGATCCTGAAGCTTTTATTATAGATATGTTCAGAGAGAAGACAAAGTGCCTGGTATTGAACCATCAATTCAACTTTCCTAAAGATATTATCAGAAATGAATTTGAGATAATGGAACAAGCCATTAGGAAAGAAAAATGGTTTGCATACAAGAAGAGCCTAGACTTTGTAAATCACTTTGACAAATTGTATGATCCGTTGAAGGTATTCCAACCTTGGGCTAAGAAAATAGGTTCTCTGATGGAAATGTTTGAAGGCATCATGGAAGCATTGAATCAAAAAAGGTAAAATATCATACAAGCTGAGCTAGAAAGGGAAAAAGATATGATGAGAAGAATAGCCCTGGTCAGAATGTTCCTTTTGGGAAATATGTGGTATATCAGAGAAAGAGATATAAGGTTGTATTGCCGCAAACAAAGAAGATTTTGGATCCAAAAGGACAAAGGCCATTGGATCCCAATACTCAATCACAAATTTCTCCCAAGAGGAAAAATATAGAAGGAGAACAACAAGAGCGATAGACAGATGTGTACTCTCCTTCATAGTCCCCATTGTACATTGACGAGAAATCTATAGTAGAGCAACTAGTGCATATGGGAAGTGCTAGGTAAATAGTTGTCACAACTCAAGAGCTATAGGAAGGTATACCTAAAGTCCCCAAAAATGCAACTTTAGACCTAACTATAGTAGAATATGTTGAGAAGGAATTGGATCCTTTGAGATTACAAGCCAGCAATCAATTTCTCTTTGATGATAAGTTTGTTAAGACTCAAGCATTCCTTCAATTTTTATGAAGAACTCATATAGATGAGTTTAAGAGAAAATTCCAATAGAAGCAATTTGAACAACCTAAGAGGAGCTATGAAGAGATTGAAAATGAGATAAAATTAGAGATGATCTCTAGATTTGAAAAGATGACTCCTGAGCAGGGAAGAGCACTGGTTCAAAGGGAAAGAGTACTACTACTCCCAAAGTGGGATCTTGCAGATGCTGTTGTTTTTGATGCAGTGAGGAAAAACACCAATACCGTCTACACTACTGAGTTGGAAGCTAAATAAGCTTCCAAAGGAGTAAATTTTAGTGAGGATCGTGCATCCCTTATCATGTGGCACCTAAGGAAAAGAGATCCCAAGAGGAACAATAAAGATGATAAAGTTGAATAGGTGGGTAGCCTTATTGTAAGTAGGGTCTTGGATACATTAGCAACACAGGAAGCTACCACCATTATTGAGGTTGAAAAGTTTAATTTAGAGGTGGAAAAAACACGAGATGAGGAGATCTTGATCCTGACTGAAAATTTTGAGAAGACATTGAAGGCATAGAATGAGGAGGTATTGAAGTCCATTGAAAAGGATAAGGTGATTGCCACCTTTCAAGGTAAGAAAAAGGCCCAAGTTACCCCTCCAATAATGCTAACACAAGATCCTCATTGACCTTCTTCATCTAGTCCATTTGTGACATATCCCCCATCCCTTGCACCAATGAGCCCCACTACTCAAGCATTCATTCATGCTAAGCAAGCCGAGTTAGAGGCTGCAAAGAACAAGTTGATTGCTGAGAGAACTACGTTGGAGAAAGAAAGTGAAAGGAAAATTGAAGAATCCCCTACATATAAAGAGGATAAAGATCTGATAAAGAAGAAATGTGCTGATAAGATATATTCCAACCTTAAGCAGTGTGTATTTGAAATTGATTTATCTAATCTTTATCTAATGGGAAAAAGGATTGCCAGCATAATGGATAAGAATGATAAAGATAAAGAAAGTTGGGGATCAATAGTTGACAATTGGAAATTGAAAAAGGTGATGTGAATAAATTCTATTCCATGTCTAAGGAACAAAACAATGTTGATATTGCCTTGACCAATACTCACAAGTGCCTCAAGTTGATGACAAACATAGAAACCAATAGGTGTATGGTCATTCAAAAGGTAGAGAATCTAAGAAGGGAATTTTCTAAAGATAAATATGATTTGTTCCCCAACATGTTCAAAAAGAGTGGGGACATAAAAAATGAAGCCCTGTGGTTGAGGCAGTTAAATGAAGAACTGACAAATAGGAAAAATAGTATTATTATATTGAAAAATACAGGTTGGTTTGTCAAGTCTATTGAGGTTATCAGTAACGCCCGAGAATTTTTTGAGTCTTCAGAAGCAAAGGTTGAGAAGGATTAAGTTGGTTGGGAGTAATTCAATACTCAAAAGGAGGATGTTATCAGTTTCAAATGGCCAAGTGATGAGGTGTTCACCTTTTGGAGAAGCTAGTATCAAGTAGTTGATCCAGCAACAAAAACTAGTAATGTATGAATAACAACAAGTCTCAGCAGTTGTGTAATAGTTAGAAAATATGAGTGCAGAGTGCCACATTAGCAAAGACACCAGACTCCGTTTGATGAGGGCCTAAAATTTTGGAGCAGTTACAAGTGTTTAAGCGGTCCAAGGATAAAGCATCAAAATTGTCTTATGCAAAGAGTGGTTTTTTTTTCGTTCCGCCTGCTTTTTTGTCCTGTCTGATGGGTCTAACTTTTATCTTACAGCTTAGTCATTTGAAGCTTGCTGCATCTTTTATTCTTGAAATATTCCAAGATGACTAAGGCTGCCTTTAAGTAGCAAGTTGTAATATTGTAATAAAGATGGTAAAAAAAAACTGCAAAGTAGACTTCGGAATTGTGTCTGAGCTTTGGTTTTGAGTCTTTGAATGTACTAATGTCAAGTTTATATTAATGAAATAAAATGGAATCTCCATTTTTACACCAATGATGTCTTTTTGGTTTTTCTCTTAATTCTTGTATGTTCAATTTGTAAGGCAATTTGTGTATACTGGTTATAAGGTAGCTATGTCATTGTTTGTGAGTTACTCAAGGAGAGTTTAAATCTTGCAGATAATTGCTGAGGGTAAGGGTTTATGCAAGAATTTGATATAGGGGTGTGAGGATGAGAGGATAGTATGTAAGGCATTCCATCTGAGGTTTTGTTAATATTTCAATTTATTATCCCTGATATATGTGTGTTTATTTTGACTCTATGACCCACGATTAGGCACTGGCCAAAATGCTGACAAGTGGTTGTTATCATCAATCCAATATTAATCAATCTTTATGTTTCTGTTATCTCAAATACATTTCTAGTTAGTTGTATTAAATACAATTCACTTTAGTGACTCCTTAAAGAGAGAATCGATAGGTTAGCCTTCCTAGTTCCGAGAACTTAAAAAGAAGAAGGATTATAAATGCTTGATCCACTCTAAGATTCTCTATGAATCAGTGAATCTGAAGATAGGTACACCCACATAAGTTTGTGGAGCTCAAAGTGAAGAAGGATAGAATCATTTTTAATTAGCCTTGTTCATGTATGAATCTGAGTTGGGAATAGAGGGTCAGGCATTTATTGTTGTTTTAATAGATTCCTATAAGAAAAAGAGCTAACAGGTGGATTACTTTTGTTTTTCCTTATTCAAATTCTCAGAGAAGAATGCCACAGGGTGTCCCTCTTGGCTTAGCATTGCTCCTATAGCCAACTTGCTAGCATCAAACTCTACCACAAAGAGTTGATTAAAATTAGTAAATCTAAGTGTAGATAGCTTTGTAATCCTCTTTTTCAACATCTCAAACCCCTGGTCTGCAGCTACTGTCCATTCAAACTTGTATTTGATTCCTCCTTTTATGGTGTTCAGAAGTGGGGCACATACATGAAAAAAGTTTCTCACAAATTTCCTATAGTAGGAGGCCAACCCATGGAAACTCCTAACATCCCCTATGGACCTAGGTGTAGGCCATTCCAAAATGGACTTAACTTTATCAGGGTCCATTTTCATACATCCATTAGCAACCACAAAACCAAGGTAAACTAGTTTAGTTTTGAGGAACTCACACTTTTCTTGATTTATTATAAAATTCTCTTGATGTATATTTCTTAAGACCATCTCCAAATGCTTCATGTGCTCCTCCTTGGACCTGCTAAATATCAAAATATCATCAAGGTAAACTCTTACAAGCTTACCAATAAATTTTGCCAGCACTTCATTCATGAGCCTCATGAATGTGCTAGGTGCATTACTTAAGCCAAAGGGAATTACTAGCCACTCATACAGACCCTCATTGGTCTTAAAATCTATTTTCCACTCATCACCTGGCCTCACTCTTATCTAATGATACCCTGACTTCAAGTCCACCTTAGAAAAGTAACAATATCCTCCAATATTATCCATCAAGTCTTCTATTCGGGGCATTGGGAACCTATATCTGATTGTGATCTTGTTTATGGCCCTAGAGTCCATACACATCCTCCATTTTCCATCCTTCTTAGGTGCAATTACTGTTGGCACAACACATGGGCTCAAAATTTTCCTTATCAACACCTTATCCAACAAATCTTGGATCTATTTTGCTATCTCTGCATTTCGGCTTGGTGTCATCTTATATGTTGCTTTGTTTGGAAAATTTTCTCTAGGAATGAGGTCAATTTGATGAATCACACTGCTCATAAGTGGTGAGGCACTTGGAAAACCATTATCTACTATTTCATGATACTTCTCCAACAAAGCTTCTATCTCTGGTGGAAAACAAACTTTCTCCTTAGTTTCCTCCTTTGGTTTGATCACTACTACACAACAGACTCCTTTCTCCTTCTTCATGGCCTTTAGAAACCCTTTCCCACTCAATAACATCACACTTGTCCCCACATGCTTCTCCTAATTGGGCTCTTGTAATGGATCCATTTGGAATTTCTTTCCTATCTTGGTGATGACATAATTGTTCTTCTCTCCATCATGTATTACTTTGACAGCATACTACCATAGATGTACTAGGAGCAGATGACATGCATCCATAGGTAGTATGTCGCATAGGACCTTGTCCTTATATTCCCCAATCTCAAACTCAACCATAGTATTCTCATCTACCACTATTTGTTGACCCTTGTTCAACCATGAAAGCTTGTAAGGTGTTGTATAAGGTATCCTTCTCAACTTCAATTTATCCACCATCTTAGTGGACACTATATTCTCAGTGGATCCAAAGTCCACTATAACCTTTCAAATCTTCCCACGAGACCTACAAGTGGTCTTGAATAAGTTCTTTCTTTGGGGTGGCTCTGTGGTGTTAGGTACTTTCAATAAGGTTCTCCTTAACATCAAGTTCTCTCCATCTGGTACTAGCCTTGCCTTCAAAATGAGAGAAGTAACACTTTGAATGTCATCTTCTTAAACTAACTGATTCCTTCTATCCCACATTGAAGATGGGGAATCCTTCTCTAGACACCTGCCCATTGTATGACCCACTTGGTTGCAATTATAACACCTACCAGTGAAAACTGAATTAGATCTCCTTTGGGGTTGAAACCTACCTCTTGGTGGTCCTCTACCTCTATATCCTCTAAAGGCATTATATTTTTCCATTAGTATACTTAGAGAAAAATATGATCTACACCATTGGTTTACTCTACACTGACAGATAGGGCACGACACTATATGATGCCAAGGTTACCCAACAAACACTATCAAGTGTTATCCCATAAAAAAAGGTAAAAGAAACCCGACAACTAACAACAATTCTACCCGACAGAATAGAAAAGAGAGGAACCCGACAAATATAGGGAACCCAACGAATAGTTCAATCAAGGAACGCTGACTGACTTCAAGTTCAAACTGATGACCAAGAACTGACAGTCAGTTACATCCCGCAAAAAATGGATCTGACTTTCCACGTCAGATAAATCACTGAAGTTGTATTTATAGCTTCTTGATTTGTTTTTAAATCTAATATGTGCAGAGGAAGAAATGTATTTACTATTGTTTTAAAATGTGCAAACTAAAGATCAAGGTCAAGTTGTAAACCTTGGATCTAAGAGTTAACATTGTAATGTGTGAATTCCACGATAGGTCAAATACTTGTATAAATAGGTGCTCAATCCATTGATAATAGTAATTGATTAATGAAGATAGTAGCCATAGAGAGAAACTAGTGACCAGACAAAGAATTCATGTAGAAGGACACAAAGAGAATCAAATCAGTTTTCAAGAACATAACAGAGGCTACCGACAAGAAGAGAAAAGGTATTCATCAATCACTTAAGGTGATATTATTATTATAAGAGCTTTAATGGAGCTGTAAATCAGCAATACTAGATTGCATACAGTCACGTCAACATTTTTACTCATTCTAACAAGTGTATTACACTAATGAAATCCTTTCACGAAAGGTGGGATTAACCGTCCTATTGTAAATCTCATAGCTGAGTGCACACTTAAATTAGTGTTACTAAAGCTCTTAACAGGTCTCCACCTTCATACTCCTAATAGGGTAGATCATAAGAAGTGATCAAATTGTAAGCCTTATCTGGCTCCCTTCCATTCTACAGATAGTGAATTTTTGAGGGTGCCATCCCCACTGCAATTTTTACTTCCTAACAGGAGTTTTCTACGATACCATATTTTTTTTTATGTGTTTATCATTTTCATGAATGTTTCTATAACTGTTGAAAATTATTAAAGATTGTGAACAAACAATACATGCATAAGAAATAATAATTGTAATGGTTGATAATACATAATTGATTGATTACTAATGATGAATTGTAAAAGGTGTTAAAATTTTTAGAGGTACTGATTCACCCCCCCCCCCCTCTCAGTACTACTTCCCATTACTTCCAACAATTGGTCTCAGAGATTATTCTCTTCTTGGATAGATTAAAGGCTTAAGAGTAAAGATCATACAATGGAGAAGTACAAACTTGATAAGAATATTGAGAACAAAAAGTTTGAGATACTAATGTTCTATGAATAGAATAAAGAAGCTAGAATCAAGATGAGAGAGTTGCTAGATGAGAGAAAAGGTATGGCTACCTGGAATAATGAAAAAGACTATCAAGAAGAAGAGATTCTAGATTTCTTTCAATCTTCAGGATCAAATGCAAGTAACATATCAGATACATAAGAAGAGAACATAAAAAATCTAAAGGAGATCAATTAACATCTGACAGAGCAAATAACGATGTTGAAAATTAGTCAAGAGACCCAAATGGTAAGAATGATTGATGTGATGAGTTATGCCAGACAAGCTGAAAAGGAAAGAACACTTGCTATTGATGATAGGAGGAATATCTCAAAGAAACTACAAGAAAAGGAATTGGAAATTAGAAGACATGCTGAACATCACCATGATCTCACAAATCAGATTATTCTTATAAGTCAAGAAGAAAACAAAATAAATGTGGAACTCATTGAGAGAATACAAATTATTGGTGAACTAAGAGAAGAAAATGAAAAGCTAAAACATGAGGTTAGAATTCAGAAACAAAATAATGAGATTATCAGAAATGCTGAAGAAAGCAATAAAAGAATAGATGACTTTCTTAGAGGACAACGAAGAGTCAACAACAACAATGGTATAGGCTTTAGTAAAAATGGAGAATCATCAAACCCAAAGAATGTCTATGAAAATACAAGGCCAAGAAAGTTGACATGCAAGCACTATGGAAAGCAAGGGCACACATCAAATGTATGCAGAGGTAAAATGAAAGGTACTCCTAAATCTACACCTACATCTACATTCATAGGATTTAGCTATAAATGTAACAAGAAAGGACATAAGGCTCATTAATGAAAGAGAAAGATAGAATAGCCAAAGAAGGAAATAAGGCTCATGAATTCAAGAGAAAGAAAGAACAACCAAAGAAGGAAACCTACATGGACAAATACTATCCTACATGCAAGATGAATGGGCACACATATGAAGAATGCCAGAAAAAGAAAAAGAAAGCATGGAAGCCAAAAAGAAAAGAAGATCCTTATCAACCAAAGAGAATTGGTAATCAATATGTATGGGATTACAACACTTGGACAAACTATACAACATGTGGTAGATATGGTCACATTGCTGCAAACTTAATGAGACTATTAACCAAAAGCTCTAGAGGCTGGTCAAATCCCGGAATGGCATGCTTACATTGTCATAAAGTTGGTCATCTCAAGAAATATTGCAAGGACCGATTGACATAAACAAGCACATATCCCAATAGAAACACCATTGAAGATATCCGAAGGGCAAGAGACAGAATGTGGATAAAAGATTCAAGAAATGATGAAGCTGGACCAAGCAATGCAAATGGTGACACCCCATCCAATGGATCTGATGACACCACCAACACCACTTGAGATAAACAAGTAAGTATGGAACTGAACTATACTATACCAAGTTATATTTTGCATCAATTCCATTATAAACAAAATTGATAGATAGTCAAAATCTACATGAACCAAAGATGCATATTACTTTACTTGTTACAAATCTAAGAATGAAACACCATCGATAAACACTTACCAAAAATCATCGGGGAACATAATAATGAGTTTTTTACACTTACCAGAAATTTTCAGTCAACTAATGCTAAACTGCCAATGTAACCCGACGTTCCTCGATAAGAGAGCAAAGTTAAGAAGTCATGACAGAATACCGATATCCGTTGGTAAAAGCGAAATGGTTAACAACTACCCAAAGCATCATGTCTTAACTGACGATGATTTGAAATATCCTCCCAAAAAAACCTATCTTCATATCCTGATGAAACCCATCTTCATATCCCAATGAGTTGTTGAGCATTTATTGCAAATTCTTAGGTCAAAAAGTCTATAAATAGTCGACGGGACAACATCATTTTTCACCCACAATTTGAAGAGAAAGTAGAGAAAAAAACAAGTGATTAAAGAGTAGAAAGAAAAAGCATCCATGGATCGATTCAGCACACAACAACTAGATCTTTCACCACTATTGCCAATTAAAGTAAGTACCAAAGGCACCAAAAACTCTCTGTCATTGTTTTATCAAGAAAGCCCTAATTTCTAGAATACCCAAAAGACTTGAAATACAATGGCAACCACCTCAAGAACTGATAAGATGAAGAATGATAAGAGGAATATGGTGAAACTGATCAATAATAGTACATGTGTAGAACCGAAGTATAAAATCTGCCCAGAAATTGCATCAAAAAATGATGAAGCCGGTGCGTTTTCAAAAATTCCACCTAGGGTTTTGCTCATAGAAGATGTTAGGTCTTATATTCATTGCAAGATCATAGAAATTGGTGATCTTGAAATGGACGAAGCTTCTAAGAAGCTGTGTGATGCCAAAGGAAACATAAAGGAAGAAATAAACACTTGGAGGTCAAAGGGTTAACTAATACCCTACATTTCTTGAGGGAATTCAAAATAGAATGGATAAGGTTAGTCTTGAGCAGAATGCTTGACAATAAGCTATGGCTAGACCAACCCAACAAAATAACCAAGGATGTTATTCATGCTATCACTAGTTATCCAATAACCAACAAGCCTAGGGAACACAAGCATCCATCCATGAAAGAAGTTGAAAAAGTCACCAATGCAAAAGGAGACAACAGAGGTCTCAAAGTGAACACAATCACCAATGAAGAGTTAAAATTTGGTGCATGTGTTATTGGGTATAAAATCTTTCAGGCTAGCAAACTGAACAACATTTTTGCAATAGCAGTAAGAACAACTTACAAGATAGTAACAAAAGAAATTCAGATGGATCTATGTGAGATCTTATTAAAACAACTTGATGAGAACATGATTAGAATTAGTTCTACAAAGACTAACACCTGTAAGTTTGGATCACTTATAATGTGTATCATTTTCTATTTTCAAGAATACTTTCCTTCAGTAGGAAAAGTTGTATGGGACACTACCAAATTGGTAACCCAATAGATTAGTGAACTGATTAAGTCACTAGGAGACAATTTTGAGTCTGTTATGTCTGTGTACTTCCTTGAGTTCAAGGAAAAGATGATGGAAAGAACTAGGATTCCTGAATCACTAGTTGAAAAACATAAAGATGAGATATGTTTTATGGTAGACACAAATTACACCCATATCAAACCGGTTGTACCAAGAATAGCTTGGTTAGCACCATTAGACTATGAGATCAATATTGATCAAGCTACAAGTACAATTGAGGCACTAATTATTGAGCCCATTGATAAGACACAACCAAGGTTTGGAACATATGAAGAGGCAAAATCTAAGATAAAACAAGGCCTAGAAGTCAAGAAGACTATAAACAAAAAGGAAAAAAATGGTTAAGAATCTCAAGAAGATTCTATTGGTTAGAAAGGAAGAACAAGATTGACAAGAGGAAACTGATGAATAGGGCACCATCAATGAAGAACAAGAAGAAAATAAATTATATACAAAGGTGACTAACTCTAATACACCTCCATCTCCACCTCCTGCAAAGAAGAAAAGGACAAGGAATCAAACTACTGCAACCGATACCACACCACTTAAGAAAGGTCAAGTAAGGACCTATATGAGGAAGCAGCTAGCTAAAATAACTAGACAAAAAACTATCAAAACCACACCACCAAAGAAGAGGAAAAGGCTGGTTAGGACAAAGGCTAACTTGGATGACACTAAAGATGTTGAGCCTGATGTAGTGAAGAAGAACTTCAAAAATCAAACAGTTGATGAAGCTGCCAAATCCATTGCTACACATGTTACAATGACTGATAAGAAGATCACACAATGGGATACACTAAACCCAGAGGATCAGAATAAAATACAAGAGGCAGTCATAAATTCAATGATCAAGAACAAGTATGCACCCGCAAAATTTGTAAATCAAATACCTAATGAGCTAGGTAAAAGGTTATACCAACAACGATGATATGCCATACAAACTGAGAGAGAAGCAAGAGAAAGGGTACTTGTGAGACTGATGCCTCCTGAATCCAAAGTTTAAGAAATAAAAGAAGTACTAAAGAAACACTCAAGTAAATTTGTAGCCAAAATAAGGGCATACAAAGTACTGGAGAACAAGTTTATAGAACTGGATTCAATGACAAAAACTAAATGGAGACAAATCCTGGATCTACTGGTAGAGTCATCAAGTGGTGAGAAAGAATTACTTCTCACAAACACACCTCACAGAGAGGAGGAGTCAGACAATGCAAGTCCTTAGCACATTGCTCTGGAAAATACTGAAAGTGTCAATGAGCCTATAAACGTAGACACAGTCATGGATGATATCATCCAAGACATCAATAACTATGACTCAGACAAAGATCCATAGAAGAAAGATGATGTCATATTTATAACACTTAAGGATCAACAAAGCCATCAAGAATTGTAGACATCAAATGGTAAAATAGTTGACATTGCTGATGAACAAGTGTAGGACATTTCAATCATGCACTCAAAAGTACAAGACCCTACAGAAGATATACAAAAAGATGAGGATGTCACTACTCAAAAGGCTCTAACTGACGAGCAGGACACCACTATTGACAAAGCCCAACCTACAGCTCAAAGTAACATGCCTATCTTAATGAAGGCAATAAAAATACTAGAGGGCAATGATGGATCTACTAAAAAGAAAATAAGAACACCCTAGGAAAAGGGTGATCGAGAAGCCAAAGAAACCATAGATACAACTATAGAGTAAGCTACACCCGATGATCATAAAGATAATTCTTCTGATCATAATAAGAAAGAAACTCAAAAGGAAATAGGGGACAAACCAACAGAGAAAGGTGAAGAAAGAAACAAGGATGAGCTAGAGAATAAATCAGGAGCACACTCTGTAGAAACACCCAAAGTGAATGAAGAGACGTCTTCACATAAATCATAGGTGCCTACTGAGTAGAAGACACAAGATGCATCCTCTACAAAACCTTCACCAAGTAATTCAGAGTGAACAAATGAACTATATATGGTAGTTCATACATCTGCATCCCTTCAAATATCAAAGAAGAAGAAAGGAAAGAATAAGATTCCAGTAACTCTGGATGAAATCATTGAGATTCCAGTTTGTGATCTAGGAACATTGGATCCAACTGCAATGACAAAATATGCTAAGCTATGTGAAAGAAAATCTATTCAAGAAAAACTAAAGAGAGCAGCAAAAGATGCCAAGGTACTAGAAGTAGCAAGAGGAATACTTCAATTGATTGTACCAGACATAGATATTGATCAAAAATCTCTAATGCTTGATCAACTGGTCATACTCATAGATGGAATAACATCTCAAAATATTGATGCTGAGAAGGTTATGGAAGAGAGACTTGAACAAAAGTATGAGTTCAAGCTAGTCAAGAAAATAAGCCAGGAAGTGGCACTAAAAAAGGTCAAGCTATATGAATTGGTAAGTACAATTGATCCAATTTTATCAGAAGTTGTTACCTTAATAAAGAAATTTTGCACTTTAGATCAACTCACTCAGGATTATACCGAATAGATAGAAAAAATAGATGTTGATCTTTAGTCCAGTGTACAAAGTCTCACCAACATGGAAGAAGCACTTAAATTGCACAATGAACAAATCATAAAGGCTAGGAAACAAAGACAAGACATAGTTTGTAGTGATGAAGTACAAAGATGAGGTAAATGAGCTAAAAGTTAAGCTCTTACCGACACTTACACTCCTGCAACAACATATGACACAGGAAAACACCCTAATTGCCACCCTAGAAATGTTTGTCATTGACAACATTTATGATATGCACGCAAGGATAGAGCTCCAACACATGGCACTAGAACAACTAAAAGAACAATGGGAGAAACTACTTGAAGATATCAAAACAACCCATTCTAACATATTTGACACATTGTAAGTTGCACATTTTTGTCACAATTTTGGCACATTATAAGTTGTACATTTTTTTCATCAGTATCAAAGAAAGGGGCAATTTGATATGTTCACTCACCTTAGTCAAAAGGAGGAATTCATATGTATAGTAAAATAAAGGGTAAATAATATACATATAGAGAATGAATAGTATACATGTACATATACATATACTATACCGGTGCACATAGATATGGGGAGTCAAATTATGACAAGGACATAAACATGGTGTATACATACTAAAACACTTTAGTATTATGCACATATCAGTTTTTGATACTAATGTCAAAGCGGGAGATTGAAGGCATTATATTTTTCCATTAGTATACTTAGAGAAAAACATGATCTATACCATCGATTTACTCTACACCGACAAATAGGGCACAACACTATTTGACGCCAAGGTTACCCGACAAACACTATCAAGTGTTATCCGATGACAAAAAGGTAAAAGAAACCTGACAAGTAACAACAGTGCTACCTGATGGAATATAAAGGAAAGGAACCCGACAGATACAGGGAACTCGATGAATAGTTCAATCAAGGAACACTGACAAACTTCAAGTTCAAACCAATGACCAAGAACCGACAGTCAGTTACCTCCCACAAAAGTGGATCTGACTTTCCATGTCAGATAAATCACTGAAGTTGTATTTATAGCTTCTTGATTTGTTTTTAAATCCATTATGTGGGGAGGAAGAAATGTATTTAGTATTTTTTTAATTACTTTTACTATTTTAAACATGCAAACTAAAGATCAAGGTCAAGTGGTAAACCTTGGATCTAAGAGTTAACATTGTAGTGTATGAATTCTAAGATAGGTCAAATACTTGTATAAATAGGTGCTCAATCCATTGAGAATAGTATTTGATCAATGAAGATAGTAGCCATAGAGAGAAACTAGTGACCAGATAGAGAATTCATGCAAAAGGACACAAACAGAGTCAAATCAATTTTCAAGAACAAAATAGAGGCTATCGACAAGCAGAGAAAAGGTATTCATCAATCACTTAAGGTGATTTTATTATTGTAAGAGCTTTAATGGATCTGTAAATCAGAAATAGTAGATTTAATATAGTCAAGTCAAAATTTGTACTCATTCTAACAAGTGTAATACACTAATGAAATCCTTTCAAGAAAGGTGGGCTTAATCATCCTATTGTAAATCTCATAACTGAGTGCACACTTAAATCAGTGGTGTTAAATCTCTTAACAGAGTAGATCTTAATAGGTCTCCACCTTGATACTCCTAATAGGGTAGATCATCAGAAGTGATCAAATTATAAGCCTTAACCAGCTCCCTTCCATTATGCAGATAGTGAAGTTTTGTGGGTTCCATCCCCACCAAAATTTTTACTTCCTAACAAGAGTTTTCTGTGATACCATATCTTGTGTTATGTGTTTATCATTTTCATGAATGTTTCTATGACTGTTGAAAACTATTAAAGATTGTGAACAAACAATACATGCATAAGGAAGAATAACAGTAATGGTTGGTAATAAAAAATTGAATGATTACTAATGATGAATTGTAAAAGGTGTTAAATGTTTTAGAGGTATTGATTCACCCCTCCCCTCTCTGTACTACTTCCCATTAATTCCAACATCCTCCCCTTTGGATAGATCCTTGTAGTACTATTGTCTTCTTGTCTATTAGGGCTCTATCCTCTACCAATGTTACCCCTGACTCTCTGAAAACCTTTGTTATTGCTGCCACCTCTTCCTCTTTGATTGAAGTCATTTCTTCTTCTTTCTTTATCCTCTACTCTTAAATCCAATTGGAAGCATTTGTGTATACTATCTATTGCCTTAATGCTAATCTCATCTTGAATGCCATGTCTTAACCCATTTAGGTACCTTTCTACCTTCTCTATTTAATCTTCTTGTCTCCTAGCCCTTAGGCTTAGTTTATGGAACTCCTCTATGTATGAACTCACTATCATATCCTTCTTTATAAATTTCTACAACTTTTAATATATTTGGGTTTCATAATCAGTGGGAAAGAATTGTGCCCTCAACCTGATTTTCATTCTCTCCCAATAAACAATCTTCTTCTTCGCACTATTCAATCTTTCATCCCACATCGTATTCCACCACACCAATGCAGATCCCTTTAGTCTAGCCTTAACATAGCTGACCCTCTTCTCCTTTGAGAATTCTTTGTAATCAAATTGGTTGTCAGTGGCTTCAAGCCAATCTAACAACTCTTCTCCATTCAGGCTACCACAGTAGTAGGGTATGTGATCCATGCTATCCTTGTTTAAAGATTTGAAGGTAGCTAAGAATACCTTTTTCTCCTTGTCTATATTGGGTTCTTTTCCCTTGTTGGATGACTCCTCAATTTGATAGCATCATCTCCATCACCTTCATCTCCCAATTTTGTGATCTTCTTTTTTATTTTTGTCTCGGACACATGAGCCTTCTCCAAGAGTCCTTGAACCAATTCTACTATGGCATCCCTAATGATTTCCTTAGGAGGAATGCTATCACCTCTTGACTCTCTTTACTCTCCTCCCCTTCAGACATACACAATATTCAAGATATTCCAGCTCTGATACCACTCTGATGCAGAGGGTTTTATAATCTAGCGCCTTTCCTCTCCTCTAGGTGCTTGTTTGACCAAACCAACCATCTAATTATTGTTATTTTTTGGATCTTCCACCAATTAGGTTCTCCTAAACCCTCTCCACCAGCTTCTCCTCCAAGGTATAGTTGGTTCTTGGAAGACTCCACGAATTCTAAGCTCAACTAGCCAAACTAGTTAACCAAAAGCTTAGTTTCCTTCTCTACAACTCCACCTAGATTGTCAATCTTCTACCTAGGATCTTCCCACACACTTATTGAGACCCTCCATACACTTCTTGACCCTTTCTTTTTCATTCTTCATCCATCCCAACACTCCAAGATGCTCCACCAATCCAATTGGTCTTTAACTCACTAAGAGGGCTAATTGCTCAACTCCTTATAGGTCTATTTTCACCGATTTTGGCCTATTGCTTCCAAAATCCCCAAATGACCCAAAAAAAAACTTGAAAATATTCAAGACATCATTCAACCCCATCAAAATCCAAAACAATGACCTTCGATGGCACCTAGAACCCTACTTTCTTATAGGCCCTAGATTATAGCCTATTAATTAGGCCTCTGGACCAGTGAACATGAAAAATTGCAAATCTTGTCTCCAATATCTGATTCACCTCCAACCACCATTGAATCCTTTTAGGAGACTATCTAGTGCATCTACAAATGCCACTAAGTCTTCCCCAAAAGGTCTTGGGTGCTCAAACAAATTCAATCTTCTCCCTGTCTTGACTCGCCTGGTTTCACCAGTCAGCCACAAGGCTTCATCTTTGGCCTATAAAATCCAAAAAGACAACCAAAAAGAAACCTACAAACCTATCTATAGAACCTAACCCTAATTTCCCCATAGTTTCAGACACATCCACCAGAGGAAAACTAGGTTAGAGTGATTTCTAACAAGGTAACACTATTTATGTCTTTGTCAGACCAATGAACTTAAAAAATGTACAACTTAACTTCTACTGAACTTCAAAATAAACTACCTATTGCATATGAAAGCTGAAAGTAAACAATACACTAACATGGAGCCCGATCACCTATGCCATTCCATACAGGACTGTACAGTAGCAAAAAAATAGTGGAGATTATACAAAAGAGGATACAGTCATCCATACAATGGTGTCAGAAATAAGTGTGTCAAACTAAAATATCATTAACCTGGTCCAAAAATCAATTCCATTCTCATATACTAAGCATGGGTAGTTACAAATCAGTTTAACTACACTTTTTCATTTCATGCAAAAGTTGCTAGCAACTTTTTGTATTTTGTAGCATATTGACTTTCTATGTCAACTTGATGATTGATGTTGACCCCTAAGACCCTAACTAGGATATTTAGGGTCCTAAAACATACCTCCAACCCATGTTTCACTAAAATGGAAACTTTTCCACAATTTCAAGTCAAAAGACCCAAAACCCCTAATAAGCACTAAAGCCCTTACAAACATGAAGTTAGACTAACATTGCTTCCAACCTGGTGGAACTTACTCTAGCACTCACACAAACTCCTAATCGAACCCTAAGAAACACCAAAACATAAAATATGGATGTGCCCTATGAAAGCATTATATTTTTCCATTAGTATACTTAGAGAAAAACATGATCTGCACCATTGGTTTACTCTACACCGACAAACAGGGCACATCACTATCCGATGCTAAGGTTACCTGACAAACACTGTTAAGTGTTATTTGCTGACAAAAAGGTAAAAGAAACCTAACAAATAACAACCATGCTACCTGATGAAACAATAAAGAGAGGAACTCAACAGATACAAGGAACCCGACAAATAGTTCAATCAAGGAACGCTGACAGACTGCAAGTTCAAACCGACGACCAAGAACTAACAGTCAGTTACAACCCACAAAAAGTGGATCTAACTTTCCACGTCAAATAAATCACTAAAGTTGTATTTATAGCTTCTTGATTTTCTTCTAAATCCATTATGTGCAGAGAAAGCAATGTATTCATTATTGTTTTAATTATTTTTACTATTTTAAAAAATGCAAACTAAAGATCAAGGTCATGTTATAAACCTTGGATCTGAGAGCTAACATTGTAAAATGTGAATTCCAAGATAGGTCAAATAATTGTATAAATAGGTGCTGAATCCATTGATAATAGTTGTTGATCAATGAAGATAGTAGCCACTGAGATAAACTAAAGGCCAGACAGAGAATTCATCCAGAAGAACACAAACATAATCAAATCAGTTTTCAAGAATAGAACAAAGGCTACCGAAAAGAAGAGAAAAGGTATTCATCAATAAATTAAGGTTATATTATTATTTTAAGAGATTTAATGGATTTGTAAATCAGAAATAGTAGATTACTTATGGTAAAGTCAACATTTGTACTCATTCTAACAAGTGTAGTACACTAATGAAATCCTTTCAAGAAAGGTGGGCTTAACCGTCCTATTGTAAATCTCATAACTGAGTGCACACTTAAATCAGTGTTGCTAAAGCTCTTAATAGAGTAGATCTAAAATGTCTCCACCTTAATACTCCTCATAGGGTAGATCATCAAAAGTGATCAAATTGTTAGCCTTAACCGGGTCCCTTCCATTCTATAGATAGTGAAGTTTTGTGGGTGCCATCCCCACCATATTTTTTACTTCCTAAAAGGATTTTTATGTGATACCATATCTTGTGTTATGTGTTTGTCATTTTCATGAATGTTTCTATGTTTGTTGAAAACTATTAAATATTATGAAAAAACAATACATGCATAAGAAAGAATAACATTAATGGTTGATAATACAAAATTGAATGATTACTAATGATGAATTATGAAAGGTGTTAAAAGTTTTAGAGGTATTGATTCACCCCTCCCCTCTCAGTACTACTTCCCACTAATTCCAACAATTGGTATCAGAGCTAAGTCTCTTCTTGGAAAGCTTAAAGGCTTAATAGAAAAGATCATACAATGGAGAAGTACAAACTTGATAAGAATATTGAGAAAAAAAATCTTGATATACAAATGTTCCATGAACAGTATAAAGAAGCAAGAATCAAGATAAGAGAACTGCTGCACGAAAGAAAAGGTATGGCTACCTGGAACAATGGAAAAGACTATCAAGAAGAAGAGATTCCAGATTTGTTTGAATGTTCAGGATCAAATGCAAGTAATACATCAGATACATCAGAAGAGAACATCAAAAATTGAAAGGAGATAAATCAACATCTGACAGAGAAAATAAAGATGTTGCAAATTGGTCAAGAGACCCAGATGGTAAGAATGACTAATGTGATGAATTCTGTCAGAAAAGCTGAAATAGAAAGGACACTTGCCATTAATGATAGAAGGAAGATTTTAGAGAAACTACAAGAAAGGAAATGGAAATTCAAAGACATGCTGAGCATCACCATGATCTCACAAATCAGATTATCCTTATGAGCCAAGAAGTAAATAGAATAAATGTGTAACTCATTGAAAAAATACAGATTATCGGTGAACTAAGAGAAGAAAATAAAAAGCTAAAACATGAGGTTAGAATTCAACAACAACATAATTAGATTATTAGAAAGGCTGAGGAAAGCAATAAAAGAATGGATGACTTTCTTGAAGAACAATGAAGAGTCAACAACAACAATGGTATAGGCTTTACCAAAAATGGAGAATCATCAAATCCAAAGAATGTCTATGAAAATCCAAGAAAAAAATGGATGACATGCAAGCACTGTGGAAATCAAGGACACACATCATATGTATGCAGAGCTAAAAAGAAAGGTACTCCTAAATCTACACCTACATCTTCATTCATAGGATTCAGTTATAAATGTAACAAGAAAGGACATAAGGATTATGAATGCAAGAGAAAGATAGAAAATCCAAAGGAAACCTACATGGAAAAATACTATCCTACATGCAAGATGAATGGATACACTTCTAAAGAATGCTGGAAAAAGAAAAAGAAATCATGGAAGCCAAAAGGTAAAGAAGTTCCTTATCAACCAAAGAGAATCGGTAATCAATATGTATGGGATTACAACACTTGGACAAACTGTACATCATGTGGTAGATATGGTCACATTGTTGCAAACTGCATGAGAGCATGGACCAAAAGGTCTAGAGGTTGGTCAAACCTTGGAATGGCATGCTTACACTATCATAAAGTTGGTCACCTCAAGAAAGATTCCAAAGACTGATTGACAAAGACAAACACATATCCCAATGGAAACACCATTGAAGATATCCAGAGGGAAAAAGACAAAATGTGGATAAAAGATTCAAACAATGATGAAGCTAGGCCAAGCAATGCAAATGGTGACACCCCATCAAATGGATCCGGTGACACCACCAACCCCACTTAAGATGAACAAGTAAGTATGGAACTGCACTATACTAAGTCATATTTTGCATCAATTCCATTATAAAAATTAATAGATAGTCAAAATATGCATGAACCAAAGATGCATATTACTTTACTTGTTACAAATATAAGAATGAAACACCATCGGTAAATACTTACCAAAAATCATTGGTGAACATAATAATGATTTGTTTTCACTTACAAGAAATTTTCAGTCAACTAGTAGAAATGGTAAAGTGCCAATGTAACCTGATGACCGTCAGTAAGCAAGAAAAGTTTAGAAGTTGTCATGACAGAATACCGATATCTGTCGGTAAAAGTAGAATGGTTAACAACTACCCAAATGCATCATATCTAAATACCAATGATGATTTGAAATGTCCTCCTAACGAAACCCATCTTCACATATTGATGATTCATTGAGAATTTAATGCAAAGACTTAGGTCAAAAAGTCTATAAATAGTTGATGAGACAACTTCATTTTTCAACCACAATTTGAAGAGAAAGTAGAGAAAAAAAACAATCGATTAAAGAGAAGAAGGAAGAAGCATCCCCAGATCGATTCAACACAAACAAAAAATAGATCTTTCATCACTATTGTGAATTGAAGTAACTACCAAAGGCACTGAAAGATCTCTGTCATTGTTTTATCAAGAAAGCCCTAATTTTGAGAATACCCTAAATACTTGAAATATAATGGCAACCAAATCAAGAACCGCTAAGATGAAGAATGAGAAGAAGAATATGGTAAAATTGATCAAGAAGAGTACATTTGTAGAACCTAACTACAAAATATACCTAGAAATTGCATCAAAACCTGATGAAGCTTGCGCATTTTCAAAAATTCCACCTAGGGTTTTGCTCATAGAAGACATTAGGTCTTATATTCATTGCAAGATCATAGAAATAGGTGATCTTGAAATGGATGAAGCTGTTAAGAAGCTATGTGATGCTGAAGGAAATCTAAAGGAATAGCACAAACACTTGGAGGTCAAAGGGTTAACCACTGCCCTACATTTCCTGAGGGAATTCAAAATAGAATGGATTAGGTTAGTCTTAAGCAGGATGCATGACAACAAGCTATGGCTAGACCAACCCAAGCAAATAACCAAGGATGTTCTTCACGTTTTCACTAGTCATCTGATAACTGACAAGCCTAGGGCACACAAGAATCCATCCATGAAAGAAGGTACAAAAATCACCAATGCAAAAGGACACAACAAAGGTCTTTAAGTGAACTCTATCACTGACAAAGAGCTAAAATTTGGTGCATGTGTTATTGGGTATAAAATATTTTAGGCTAGCAGACTAAAAAAAATTTCTACAATAGAAGTAAGCACATCTTACAAGATTGTAACAAAATAAATTCAAAGGGATCTGTGTGAGATCCTATTAAAACAACTTGATGAGAACATGATCAAAATCAGGCCTGCAAAGAGCAACACATGTAAGTTTGGATCACTTATCATGTGTACATTTTTCTATTTTCAAGAATACTTTCCTTTAGTAGGAAACGTTGTATGGGACACTACCAAACTGGTAACTCAATATATTAGTGAACTGATTAAGTCACTAGGAGACAACTTTGAGTCTGATATGTCTACATACTTCCTTGAGTTCAAGGAAAAGATGATGGAAAAAACTAGGATTCTTGAATAGGTAGTTGAAAAACACAAAGATTAGATATGTTTTATGGCAGACACATATTACACCCATATCAAACCGGTTGTACCACGAATAGCTTGGTTAGCACCATTAGACTATGAGATCGATATTGATCAAGCTACAAGTCCAATTGAGAGACTGATCAATGAGCCCATTAATAAGAAACAACCAAGGTTTGGAACATATGAAGAGGCCAAATCTAAAATAAAACAAGGCCTAGAAGTCAAGAAAACTATAAACAAAAAGGATAAAATGGTTAAGAATCTCAACAAGATTCTATCGGGTACAAATGAAAAGAAGGATCAACAAGAGGAAACTAATGAACAGGGCACCATGGGTGAAGAACAAGAAGAAAAGAAATCAGATACAGAGGCTACTAAATTTGATACACCTCCATCTCCACCTCATGCAAAGAAGCAAAGAAAAAGGAGTAAAACTACTAAAACTGACACCACACCACTTAAGAAAGGTCAAGTAAGGACCTATATGAGGAAGCAACTAGCAAAAAGACCAAGACAACAAAATGTCAAAACCACACCACCAAAGAAGAGGAAAAGGTTGGTTAGGACAAAGGCTAACTTGGATGACACTAAAGATGATGAGCCTGATATAGTAAAGAATAACTTCATAAATCAAACGGTTGATGAAGCTACCAAATCCATTGCTACTCATGGAACAATGACTGATAAAAAGATCAGAGAATGGGATACACTAAACCCAGAGGATCAGAATAAAATACAAGAGGCAGTCATAAAATCAATAATCAAGAACAAGTATGCACCTGCAAAATTTGTAAATCAAATACCTGATGAGCTAGAAAAAAGGGTATACCAATAGTGGTCATATGCCTTGAAAAAAAAGAGAGAAGCAAGAGAAAGGATATTTGGGAGACTGATGCATCTTGAATCAAAATTTGAAGAGATAAAAGAAGTACTAAAGAAACACTCAAGTGAATTTGTAGCCAAAATAAGGTCATACAAAGTACTAGAGAACAAGTTTATAGAAATGTATTCAATGACTGAAACTAAATGGAGATAGATCCTAGATCTACCGGAAAATTCAACAAGTGGTGAGAAACAATTACTTCTCACAAACACAACCCACAAAGAGGAGGAGACAAATAATCCAAGTCCTCATCATATTTCTCTAGACAATCATGAAAGTGATGATGAGCCTATTAACTTAGATACAATCATGGATGATAATATACAAGATATCACTAACTATGATTCTGACAATGATCCAAAGATGAAGGATGATGTAATATTTATCACACTTAAGGATCAACAAAGCCATCAAGTATTACAGACATCAGATGGTAAGATAGTTAACATTGCTGACGAACAAGTGCACGACACTTCAATCATGCACTCAAAAGTGCAAGACCCTGCAGAAGATATACAAAAAGATGAGAATGTCACTGCTGACAAGGCTCTAACTGATGAGAAAGACACCAATACTAAAAAATCCCAACCCACAACTCAAATTAACATGCGTATCCTAATGAAGGCAATAAATATACTAGAGGGCAATGCAAGATCAAATGAAAAGGAAACAAGCATACCCGAGGACAAGGGTGATGGAGAAGCCAAAGAAACAATAGATACAACTACAAAGAAAGTTGCAACCAATGATCAGAAAGATACTTCTACTGATCATAATAAGGAAGAAACTCAAAAGGAAAAATGGAACAAACCAAAAGAGAATGGTGAAGAAGGAAAGAAGGATGAGTTGGAGAAGAAATCAGGAGCACATTCTATAGAAACACCCAAGGTAAATGAAGGGACATCTTCATATAACCGATAGGTGCCCACTAAGCAGAAGACACAAGATGCATCCTCTACAAAACCTTCACAAAGTAATTTAGAACGCACAAATGAACTAGCTATGGTAGTTCATACATCTACATCCCCTCAAATCTCAAAGAAGAAGAAAGGAAATAATAAGAATCCAGTAACTCTAGATGAAGTCATTGAGATCCTAGTCTGTGATGCAAGAACATTGGATTTGACTGTATTGACAAAATATGCTAAGCTTTGTGAAAGAAAAGCTATTCAAGACCAACTAAAGAGAGCAGAAAAAGAGGCTAAGGTACTAGAAGTATCAAGAAATATACTTCAAAAGATTGTACCAGACATAGATATAGATCAAAAAGCTCCAATGCTTGATCAACTGGTCATACTCACAGATGCAATAACATCTCAGAATATCGATGCTAATAAGGTTATGGAAGAGAGAATTGAACAAAAGTATGAATTCAAGATCGCAGAGAAAATAAGCCAAGAAGTGGCACTAAAAAAGGTCAAGCTATCTGAATTGGTAAGTGCAATTGATCCAATTCTATCAGAAGTTGTTACCTTAATAAAGAAATTGTGCACTTTAGATCAACTCACTAAGGAGTATACCAACAAGATAGAAAAAATAGATGTTGATCTTAAGTCCAGTGCAGAGAGTCTAGCCAACATAGAAGAAGCACTTAAATTGCACAATGAAAAAATCACACAGGCTAGGAAATAGAGACAGGACATACATTTTTTAGAGATGAAGTATCGAGATGAGGTCAATGAGCTCCAAGTTAAGCTCTTATCGACACTTACACTCCTACAACAAAATATGACACAGGCAAATATTCTAATTGCCACCCCGGAAATGTCTGTCCTAGATAGCATTTATGATATGCACACAAGACTAGAGCTGCAACACATGGCACTAGAAAAATTGAAAGAACAATGGAAGAAATTGTTGGAAGATATCAAAACAACCCATTCTAACATTTTTGACACATTGTAAGCTGCACATTTTTTGTCACAATTTTGGCATATTATAAGTTGTACATTTTTGTCATCGGTATCAAAGAAAGGGGGAATTTGATATGTTCATCACCTCAGTTAAAAGGAGGAAATCATATGTATAGTAAAAGAAAGGGAAAATAATGTACATACAAAGAATAAATAGTATACATGTACATATACATATACTATACCAGTGCACACAGTTAGGGGGAGTCATATTATGACAAGGATATAAAGATGGTGTATACATACCAAAAGAGTTTAGCATTATGCACATATCAGTTTTTGATACTAATGTCAAAGGGGGAGATTGAAGGCATTATATTTTTCCATTAGTATACTTAGAGAAAAACATGATCTGCACCATTGGTTTACTCTACACTGACAAATAGGGCACAAAACTATCCAACGCCAAGGTTACCTGACAAACACTGTTAAGTGTTATCCGATGACAAAAAGTTAAAAGAAACCCGATGAGTAACAACAATGCTACCTGATGGAGCAAAAAAGAGAGGAACCTAATAGATACAGGAAACCTGATGAATAGTTCAGTCAAGGAACGTTGATAGACTACAAGTTCAAACCAATGACCAAGAGTCAATAGTTAGTTACATCCCACAAAAAGTGGATTTGATTTTGCACGTCAGCTAAATCACTAAATTTGTATTTATAGCTTCTTGATTTTATTTTAAATCCATTATGTGTAGAGAAAGCAATGTACTCATTATTTTTTTAATTAGTTTTACTTTTTTAAAACATGCAAAATAAAGATCAAGGTCAAGTTGTAAACCTTGGATCCGAGAGTTAACATTGTAAAACATGAATTCCAAGATAGGTCAAATACTTGTATAAATAGGTGCTCAATCCATTGAGAATAGTTGGTGATCAATGAATATAGTAGCCATGGAGAGAAACTAAAGACTAGATAGAGAATTCATCCAGAAGAACACAAATTGAATCAAATCATTTTTCAAGAATAGAATAGAGGCTACCAACAAGCAGAGAAAAGGTATTCATCAATCACTTAAGGTGATATTATTATTGTAAGAGCTATAATGGATCTGTAAATCAAAAATAGTAGATTGCATATAGTCAAGTCAACATTTTTACTCATTCTAACAAGTGTAGTACACTAATGAAATCCTTTCAAGAAAGGTGGGCTTAACCATCCTACTGTAAATCTCATAATTGAGTGCATACTTAAATTAGTGTTTCTAAAGCTCTTAATAGAATATATCTTAATAGGTCTCCACATTAATAATCATAATAGGGTAGATCATCTGAAGTGATCAAATTGTAAGCCTTAACTGGCTCCCTTCCATTTTGTAGATAGTGAATTTTTGTGGGTGCCATCACCACCGTAGTTTTTACTTCGTAACAGGAGTTTTCTGCAATACCATATCTTGTGTTATGTGTTTATCATTTTCATGAATGTTTCTATGACTGTTGAAAACTATTAAAGATTGTGAGAAAATAATACATGCATAAGAAAGAATAATAGTAATGGTCGGTAATACAGAATTGAATGATTACTAATGATGAATTGTGAAATGTGTTAAAAGTTTTAGAGGTACTGATTCACCCCTCCCCTCTCAGTACTACTTCCCATGAATTCCAACATCCCTGCAACACTTACCAACTAGAATTTTAACATGCTTCACAGAAGCTTTCATGATTTTAGAACTCTTCTACCCTATATTTTTTTGCACTCCTCCATTTTTCCATCTTAGTCTCCACAGCCACAATCCTCTATTCCATGTTACTATCCTTCCCAAAGTTTTCCCACTAGGTGATCCTATTCTCAATAGTTTTGAATCTAGACTCAAAGGAGTCATTCATATGTTCAACATTCCCAATAGCTTGAGTCATCTCCTCCATACAAACTAGGAAGGATTTATCTTTTTCAAGGCCCATAGCCTCAATAATTTTAATTCATTTTCAAAATTCCTTTGCTTCCTTCTTCAAATGATAATTGTCATCAATGATCCATTCAACTGTGTTACTAAAATTCCTCACTCCTAGTTTGTCAATTGGGATGGAAAAAGTGTCCCAGATCCCATTTTCCTTTTGTAGATCCTCTTTAATCCTCCCTCTACCATCATCCCACTCAGTTCAATTCTTTCCAAATATTTCATCCTCCCCTGCATCTTTAACATTTTTCCCCTGAGAGACAAGATGATCATCAATGGTTTTATTCCTAGAAGCCTAAGCTTTCTTTCTTGGTTGAACAATATTATCTTCCTCTTCTGACTCAAATTCATCATCCCCATCCTCATCAGATGAGGATTCCATTATAATGTGAGGATTTTTCAATTTCATCTTAGGGCCCTTCTTTGAGGCAGAATTCTTAGCTATCTTCTTAGGAGTCATTTTTTGTTTCCCTTTAATGTATTTATAAGAGGAGTCTGAATAAGACTTAGTATCACTCTCCAAACATTCCCCACAAAGAAATATTCATCAGTTTCTTCATCCTCTCAATCACAATTATGCGATAGGGGATACTCAACCTACTTGGTTTAAGGTGTTCATAAATGAACACCATCAAATCCATTTTCCTTTTCTCCTTTTAAGTCTCACAAAAACATTTGATAACTCCCTCTATCATCTTTATGTTCCAATAGAATTTTCTTCCATCACATGGAAGACTAGTGACTTCAGAAATGAGAGATTTATCGACCTTAATAGTTTGGTTCCCCATAGTCAAGATACCATTCTCCCAGTGTTTCACAACTATTTTGGGGATGGAAGAATCCTTACCATGCATCCTCTCCATGTACACAATTAAACATCCTTCCTTAAGAATTTCCTAGACTGCTTCCTTTCTCCTCTAGTCCTTGCAAGAGATTGGCTTTATTCTTTTTCTCTTTCCTCCCATTTCACTTTCAAAGTCTCTTCAGTCAAGTTTTCTATGCTCACTAGATCTTTGTGGTTTTTTCATTTTAGGGTAATGCCATAAGATGCCCAATAGATGAGAAATAGTACAAAAATCCTATAAAGAATGCGAGATAATAATTACACTGCACATCGAATTATGCTCCATGTTTAAATAATAATGATCTTTTATAACCCTTGAAATTTCATAACTCATTTCTTAGATATGATATTAAGATATTTCATGCTATAAATTTTATCACTAAATATTAGTGATTTTACCTCATAATGAAAATTCATCCTCCCTATTCCATGGCTTGATATCATTAATCATCACCGCCACATTGGCGGCGCACTCAACCATGCCATTTATTTCCCTATATCCATGGGTAATAATGTAATGATCAAAATTAGCAATTATATCCTATGAAGCCTTAATGATATTTGTCATAGTCCACGAGGGATCACATTTTTTAGTTAGGCATTTAACTTAATTATTTGAGTCCCCTTCAACCCACATATTTTTGCATTCCCATTTATTTGCTAGGTGAAGACCTTGATAAGCCACCATAGCTTTTTCCTTATCATTAGTTTGAGTCCCTAAAGGAACAACAAAAATTTCAATGTAATTTCCTTCCTCACCCCTTAATATGGTACCACAACTCGTAGGCCCTAGGTTTCCTATAGAGGCACAATCAAACATGATTTTCATCCAACCACTAGGGAAACTTGCCACACAGAATCTTCCCATTTGGTAGTGATATTTTCCTTCTTATATATTCTTCAAAGCTTCCATTTTTATAATAATTCCTCATCCACCTTGTTAGTCAACATATTCAGATCTCCGATGATATACATATTCTCAAAAATAGTTCTTTGAATCCTTTGGAAAGAAATATGCATTGGAAAACACTTATCTCTAAAGATTCTATCATTCATTTCCTTCCATATTTCCCAAAACATATGTGGCATAGGAATTATCCATAGAATTTTTATGTAGGGCTTTTTTTTAGGACATTTCCATGAAGAATAGAAGGTTTTAATTTCCTTAGGGAAAACAAGTCCATCTTAAACATCTCTAATAGACAAGACCACAAACAAATAGAAAAGAGAAAGTGGATGGAAATGTGTTCCACCATATCTTCATCCTCATATAATAGAGAACATTGGTTAGGAATGGTAAAGCCTCTAGATTTCAAGTTCTTAATAGTTAGGATCTTATTCTACAATAATATCCAAAAGAACATGTTAATCTAAGGGGTAAGACCCTTAATCCAAGCATTAGACCACCATGGTGGATCTTCCTGAGTGACATACATCATATTGATCATGGAGGAAGTAGTAAAACATCCTTTAGATTTCTTCTTCAATATTCATCTATCTTATTCTTCATTAAGAATCATAGAAAAAAATGTCTTTCGAGATGTATCAAATTAGAGCTAATAAAATCTATGTCCTTCCACTTATCCTTATCCCAATAATCATAAACAGAATGACCAAACTTTGTTTTGCACTTTAAGGCATAAGGACCCTAATTAGGATGGTTAATGAGAGGATCATTAGGAAGCCAAGTGTCTTCTAATAACCTAACTCTCTTACCATTCACAACCTTCCATTAGGTTCCCTTAATCATAAGATTTATTTTGGTAGTTTTATTCTTCCATATGTTTGATCCATTAGGGATAGCATCAGAGTAAATGAAGTTTTCTAGAGTAGAGAAGTTTCTAGTGTATTTCTTTATTCATATATGATTCCATTCACCATTTGAGAAATAGGTAATCCAGAGCTATTTTAAGAGTAAAGCATTGTTCATCACTCTAATCCTCCTTAGAAGTAATCCTCCCCTATTTTTAGGCCTGCAAAATTTATCACAAGAAATAAGAGACATTTTTTTTTTGCTAAACTTCAGTCCACAAAAACTTTCTATGAATTTTTTCAATAGCATTAGTATACTTTCCCAAGATATTAAAGAGAATTAGAGAATAGATAGGAATACTCTGCAAAGAGGCTTTGAGAAGCTGAAATTTCCAATCTTGACTTAGGAGGGTACATTTCTAGCCAACTAACTTTTTATTGAACATATCCACTAAAGAGCTCTAGAAGGAAACTAGAGGGTTGATATAGAGAGGAAGACCCAAGTACATAGAAGGAAGAGGAGAAATTTGATATCCTAATATATTATCGATTCTCATTTTTCTGTTATCAGGAGTATTAATAAAGTAGACATTACTTTTGGCCCAATTGATAAGTTGTCATGTAGCTGATCCATACTTATTGAGAGTTTCATTAAGAATATTTTCTTCCTTTATAGTTTCCTCCCCCATGATAATTGAATCATAAATAAAATTGATGATTAGATAAGATCTCAGTAGAGGATGAAGGATGAATCCCTTTGAAAGAACCAGGTCCATGAAATGAGAAATGTATCTTCCCATATATTCCACCAAGATCACAAATAGAATCAGAGATAATGAGTCCTCTTGTCTCAGACCTCTAGATGATTTGAAGAAATGAAAAGGAGTACCATCGATCAACATAGATAAATTGATGACCTTATGGCAAGACATGTTGTCAATTAGTACCAAAATACTTAGTCATCATAGAGCTGATCGAGCCAGCAGTGTAACCCAAGTAGTTACATTGTAACCCAAGCAATGATAGTGTTGACCGAGTAGACAGTGGTAATTAGTATTACCCAAGTGATCAATATGACTCGAGTACAGAGAGTAGCCTGAGTGCTAGAGTTTACTATGTTTCCTGAGTGACATCATATTTCCCAAGTCCCATTATATTGCTTGAGTGGACTACTAGACCCGAGTAATAGTTTTGCATCGGCATAGCTTATATTGTTTAATATTAATTTATCTTATGCAAGCTAACTTACATAAGTATTTGATTTGGATAAGGTACAAATATAAGGTACTTTTATTTATCCAAATGTATGTGAAGAAGTGTGTATGCAAATATGAAGTTGAAGATTGGTTAAGAGGCTACATCAGTGTAAGGAACAAAAGAGACTCATCCATCACACTAAAGTGATTATTTTTTATATCATTGGATCTTATTTTGTAAATCAGACTTGCATAGAAGATCATCTACTGGTTCATCCTAACAGGTGCATTAGTGAAATCCTCTAACAAGGTGGGCTTAACAATCCTTTACAAATCTCCTAACAGAGTTGCATACTTAATTGTATTGTACTAAATCCTTTCACAAGGTGGACCTAACAGTCCTTATTTCTCCTAATAGGGTGGGCCATCAAAAATGGTCAATTGTAAGCTTTAATAGGATAAATGTATACTATAGTAATAAATCTTGTCGTTACCATCCCCACCCCAGTTTTACTTTCTATTTGGAAGGTTTCTGGGTAACCAAATATTGTGTCAAGTCTTGTGGATGTTTATTACTTTTTTGTTTCATGCATGCAATCATATTAGATAATCTATTAAAGGAATAATATATTAAATTTTATTGGTCCCTAATTCACCCCCTCCCCACCTCTTAGTCACCTTGCCTCAACATATTTCCAACAATTGGTATTAGAGATAAAGGTTCTCTTAACCAAAGTTTAATAGCTTGAGAAAAGATCAGAGGCAATGGAAATATACAGACTAGAAAAAGCCATAAAAAATGAAAATATATATCTACAAGCGGTCATGGATCATATCAGAAAACTCAAGGAGAAACTCTCTCTTTCCCTAAAGAGAAGAAAAGATTTAGCAATGCAGATGAATGAAAAAAGTTACATAGAAGAAAGAATTGAAGAATTATGCAAAGAAAGAAGTTCAGAAAAATCAAATGCAGCCATTGAAGACCTACTTGAAAATAATCTCAATTTACGTGAAGAATTCAGAAAGTTGAAAAGAGAAGAAGCAATTCATTCAGTCAGAATATGTGAATTCATGGAACAAAAGAATCAAGCAGAAAATGACAAAGAAATGGCATGAGAAGATAAAATATTTCTGAGTACAAGATTAGAGGAAAATGAAAAATAAATTCATCATTTTTCACTTCACCAAGTAGATATGATAAATCAACTCAATAATGTAAATCAAGAAGTTATCAATCTAAGGACAGAAAGTGAAAGACTTTAGAATGATCTCAATATTGAAAAGAAAACCAATGAGAGTATGATGAATTCATTGGTAAGCATGGATCAATTGATATAGAAAACTCAGCTTAGACATCATGGACAGACTGGATTAGGTTATACTAAACAAGGTGAATCCTCACAACAAGGAACTCAAAAGAACAACAAACCTACTTGTAATCATTGTGGCAAGTTAGGGCACACAACAAATAAGTGTTGGAGCAATGGAAAGTCAAAGTTTTATGGTAAATTATATAGATGCAACAAACATGGACATAGAGAAAGTGAATGCAATGAGAAACCTAAGTTTTAAGGAAAATGTTTTAATTGTAACAAACAAGGTCACAAATATTCCAAGTGCAGAACTAAGAAATGAAACCCTACTGAACAACTAGCTAAAGTAATTTTTGGTTGGGATTACAACACATGGAGTAGATGTTGTCACTATGGTGAATATGGGCATATTGGTGAAAATTGTGCAAAGAATCACCTCATAAAAAGGAATCCTACTAAAAGATGTTATGTTTTTAAACAATTCGGTCACATAAGCAAGAATTGCATGAACAGAGAAAAAGTGGATACCGGTTTTGAGAAAGGCAAGGAAATTTTTTCTAAAATCAGAACTGAGATGAGTCAGTAGTGGGTAAGAAAATATCCTAAGAGTTCAGATCAAAATAATGACGGATCAAATGACACCCAAAGTAGTGAATTGGGTGGATCTACCATCTCCGAATAGACATGCAAGGATACTACTAGAACTGTGCATACAAGTCATCCTACATCAGTTCCATACATACTAGTAAGTCCAAATCAACATATTGATGCACTAGGACACATTATAGATTTAACCGAGTTAGGATCCCAATAACATCTGAGTTACAAAGGCTTAACCTTATTAAGTCAAGTTGTATGGTTTTGAAGATGCAGAAGTTAGTTTCTGCCGATCTTCATTCTGATCTATGTCAGCTAATGTGTACGGAGCATTTAATGAAAAATTAATGGTAAAATCTCTTATAAAATATGAAATGGAAATGTTATTGTTTACAAAATTTTCAATTCATAGAGTGATTCAGAGCCTTAAGAAATTCAGAGTGAATTTGTGTTTGAAAGCTTTAGTTGCAAATTTTTATCAAGCATTATGGAGTCTACATCTAGCAACAAGGTTAAGAAAGGATCTGAGATGTTGGTGAGTAATCCTATCTGTGAACCTCTAAATTTTAAGATTCATCAAACAATTGCAAATGAGATAGACCCAATGGAGCTCATTCCCTAACTCCTCCGAGGGTACTGTTGATCAACGACATCCGAGCCTTCTATCATTTTACAATTCAACAACTAGGGATAGTGGAAATGAATAAAGTATATGAGAAAATCTGTGAAGCCAATAATCTAAATCCAAAACATAAACACCTTGAAGTCAAGGGTTTGACTCATATCATGCATATCCCTCATAATTTTTAGATTAAGTGGATTAGGTTTGTTCTGAGTCATGTTCATGACATGCATCTATGGTTGGACCAACCAGTGAAGATTACCAAGGCAATTATACACTGTGTTAGAGGGTATCCTATGCTGGACAAGTCTAAATCTACCAAAACCCTACCCTGAGATGAACCAACTAAGAAGACTCTTGTTGACTGGGCCGGAAGAGGCATGAGATTAAATGGAGTTACATACATGGAATTGAAATTTTTGATTCATGTAATTGTGCACAAAATCTATAGTTCTAGCTGACCAAACAATGTACCATGTGAGGCTGTGGACTTGGCATACAAGGTGGTCAAGAGCAACCTTTCATTCGACCTTGCCGAGTTGCAGATCATCCAATTGAGAAAGAAAATGGAAAGCATCTGGGCATCAAAGAGAAATCCATGTAAGTTTGATTCACTTACAGTCTTCATATTCTTTTATATTCAGAAGTTTTCCCTTCCAAAATCACACTTTTTTGGAAGAAGGGAAGACCCATAGTCTATTAGATAAATGATTTCATAGTAGAATCAGGAGACAATTTTGAGAGCATCATGGATGCATATTTTGAGGAGTTCAGACAGAAGATGTAGAATAGGTATAGAATTCCTAAATAATTGGTTGAAGACTACAAAGATGATGTTTGCTTCCTATTTGACTGTGGTAAAGTATACATTAAGGCAGTCAAACCTAGGGTTGCATGGGTGAAACCTCTTGCATATGAGGTTAACATAGATGAGACCAAAGACAATATTGAGGCTCTTTTGAATGAGCATGTTGACCCAAAAACACCATACTTTGGTACCTATGAAGAATCCAAGAGAATAATTTCATTGGAAATTGAAATTCCTAAGATTTTGAAAAGAGGAAAGAAGATGTTAGAGGAGTTTGGAAAGAAATATGGAAAAACTTCTGACTCTCCTCCTTCTATCTCTAAAATCAGAGAAGATGAAGTTAAGATAGAAGATGATGAACCTTAAAAGGAAGAGGAAGAGATAGAAACTAAGCCTCCTAAGAAGAAGAAGAAGGTAACCCCCAAGAAGAAATCAAAGATCTCTACCCCTATCATCACTAAAACAAGATCTAGAAGGAAACTTATATTTCCTAAGGAAGACGAAGAAGAAGATATAGTCATATTTAAGAAATCCCCACCTACCTTTGAGAAGAAAATTGAAGAAATTTAAGAGAAGGTGGTGGTATGAGTTCTCCTAAATCACTGAAATATGCTTCCAGATTTAAGGATGAACAAAAGTAGATTGAAGAAGTAGTTGTAGAGAACATGACAAGATGGAAGTATGATCCATCTAAATTGAAGAGTCATATGACTTAAGATCTATTCAAGGCAATATCTGTTCCATGGAGCAATGCATTCCAAATAGAAAAGGATATTAGAGAATAGACCTTGAGGTAAGTCATTCCAACTATGACAAATAAAGAGGTCAAAGAGGCCATGACCAAATATAAAAACAATCACACTCCAAGGTTCAAGACCTTTCAGATATTGAACAAGAAGATAAAGGATGTTGTGCAGGCCACAAAAAGATATGGAAGATAGTCTTTGAAATCAAGGAAGAAGATAAGGAAAAGGTATTGAGTACAGACCCCAAGGCAAAGACTAATGATGTAGATTTACCTGAGGTGGAAACAATTGAAGATTCCAATGAAAAATAGATAGCAATAGAAGTGATAGCATCCCTGCCCCAATCACCTATATAGATCATCCTATCTTTGAGCAAGGATAATTCTACTATATATCTATCTAGAATAGTAGGAACCAAGCATCAAGATCCACCTACTACTGGGCTAAGCCTAACCAAGTCACAAAAGGTAACTGTGAATATTTCTTCAGTGAGAAATGATGCTACAGTTGATATAGACCCTTTGATTGGTGAAAAGAATGTAAATGACCTATTCCAACTGAATACTAAGGATAAAATTGAGGAAGGAAAGGATAAGGATGATAGTGGAAAAGATAAGGAAATTGTTCCTTCACCTAATTCCAAGATCAAAGGAAAAGATAAGGAAATAGATACTAATGGTATTGATCTTTAGGAAGATTTTATGATTCTAAATTGGGATCTATCCAACTTGACAGTAGAGAATATGGATGTACGAGGGGATCTATGGAAGAAAAGAGTTACACAACAAAACCTTCGAGTAGAAAAGAAGAGAAACAAAGTGCCAGAGGACATAAAAGGTATATTCCAAGATGCACTAGAAGTAGAAGTAAATGAGAATGATTCTATTATGGACCAAGTTGTTGATATAGTTCACAAGTTCAATAAATATTTAAGTGCTCAAGAAAAACTACTACAGAAGGTAGAAAGGAAGTTTGAGAAAAAAGTTCCAGAGAATGTTGCAGGTAAAATTGCAATTGATCAAGTAAAGCTAAACTCTCTTATTAGCTCTCCAGAAACTACTTTTAATAATGTTGCTTCATTATTTGTAAATTTGAGTGATACTTCCAACTTTACCATAGAAATCAATACTAAGCTGACAAAGATAGATACAAATTTGAATTAAAGTGCAAACCAATTGGCACTTAACCCGAGTTCAAGTTCTACACACTTGGTGAAGATCAAGTATTTGACATACATGCAAGAAGAATTTATAAGGGAAGAAGCAAGAACAAGAGAATCTCTTACAACTATGCACAACCAACTCCTTCCACACATGGATGTAATGTAGAAGCATATAGATCATGCCAAGACACTCACATATGAAAACAATTTTTTAGTTGTAGAGCTTATGATGGAGTTGTTAGTAGAGATACAGATTGAATTGCAAATTTTACAGAGCTGTTGTCAAAACCTGAGCAAGTACCCAAGCATATGGTAAGGGGGAGTTTTGACTAAGAAGTTTGAGCATTTTTTTAACATGATAAGTGTTTTTGGCCACTAATGCCAAAAGGGGAGATTGATGACCTTATGGAAAGAAATGTTGTAAATTAGTGCCAAAACACTTAGTCATCACAAATTTGACCGAGCTAGCAATGCAACCCAAGTAGTTACATTGTAACATGAGTAGCTGCAGTGTCAACCGAGAAGACACTGGTATTCAATATTACCTGAGTGATCAATATGAATTGAGTACACAGAGTAGCCTGAGTGCCAGATTTTACCATTTTTCTTGAGTGACAACATATTTCCCGAGTCCCAGTATATTGCCTGAGTTGACTACTGGACCCGAGTAATAGTTTTGGGCTGACTTAGCTTATATTGTTTTATATTAATTTATCTCATGGAAGATGACTTACAGAAGTATTTGATTTGGATATGGTATAAATATAAGGTATTTTTTTTATCCAAATGTATGTGAAGAAGTATGTATGTGAATATGAAGTGGTAGATTGTTTAAGAGGCTACAAAAATATAAGGAACAATAATGAGTCACCCATCACAGTCAGGTGATTATTTTTAATATCATTGGATCTTATTTAGCAAATCAGAGCTGCATAGAATATCTTCTACTAGTTCATCCTAATAGGTGCATCAGTGAAATCCTCTAACAAGGTGGACTTAACAGTCATTTACAAATCTCCTAAGAGAGTTGCATACTTAATTATATTGTACTAAATCCTTTCACAAGGTGGACCTAACAAACCTTATTGATCCTAATAGGGAAGGCCATCAAAAGTGGTCAATTGTAAGCTTTAACTGGATAAATTTATACTGCAATAATAAATCTTGTGGGTACCATCCCCACCCCAATTTTACTTTCTATTTGGAAGGTTTCTGGTAACCAAATATTGTGTCAAGTCTTCTGGATGTTTATTAATTTTATGTTTCATGCATGCAATCAGATTAGATAATCTATTAAAGGAATAAGAGATTAAGTTTAATTTGTTCCTAATTCACCCCCCCCCCCTCTTAGTCACCTAGCCTCAACAAATTTCCAATAGAAGGTAGCTATAGAAAGCAATTTCATTGTCATATGCACACTTCTCTTATTGAAACCAAAAGCCATAACAATTTTTTTGTAGAAATGTCCACTCAACACTATCATAAGCTTTAGAATGATCCAGCTTGAGGATAAAGCCCTATTTTTAGCCATAGATAAGGAATAGATATTTTCATGAATTGTGATGATATAATCAATGATTTGTCTCTTTGACACAAAACCATTCTATTGAGGTGATATGATGGAAGGAAGAAAATACAAAAGCCTTGAGTTGAGGATCTTATAAATAATATTATAAAAAGAGTTACAAATACTGATAGGATGGACAAAATTAAAAGAGTGAACACCCATAACTTTAGGTATGAGGTCCAAGAAGGTGCCATTGATCTACTCTAAAATACTCTTATCCCCAAAGAACTCCTTGACAATACAAGTAACATAGTTACCCAAAATGGAACAGTACATCTGAAAGAAAAAAACATAGGGAAGCCATCTGGGCTCGGAGACTTGTTTCCTTCATAATAAAAGATAGCTTTCTTGACTTCATCCTCTGAGGGAATGGCCGAAATAGAATAATTCTGATCTTCATTGATAAGAGAAGGAATACAATGAAGAAATTCCTCTTGAGTTTCCTGGTTTAGATTGAGGTTGATGGTCCTTTTTCTAGCAACCCTCAATCCTAAAGGGGAATATGGGAATTACACCTAGGGATATTCATCTAATTTACAAAGTTTTCATCATCTACAAATTGAGGACATGAAAAGCCAACATTAACAAGGCATACAAGCCTTCTTCACTTTGAGTTCCACACACTCAGGAGGGTTTTCCTAATAACATAAATCTTTATATATTATAAAATATTGCTAAAGAACACCATTCATACATACAACTATGGATAATTCTAAGACTTGTAGGTAATGGGCATTTAAAACTCTACCAATCTGATGCAAGATCCCACTTTCATTAAGCACGCTATGAACTATATCAGACTAGTCCTAAACTAATCAAGATAAAACTAAAATGAGATTAATGTGATTTGAGATTGCTTCTAGAAATACTTCATATCCATAAACCAGTGCCTTTGTCATGGGCTACAAAGTCAAACATATAACCATAATATAAATCCACATGAACAACAAGTTCAAAAAACTAGCCTTCAATATGTTACTGCCTTGCATCAATGAAATTAATTGTATCATCACAAATGTCTACTTATGAAATCCAATTTAGTATTTAGACTTACTAATACTTGCTCTCAGAATTTAACTCTTCCCATAGAAGAGTGCCACAAACATGTATTAAAAAACACACAACATATGTCCAAACAAATTCCAATATCCTTAATATTCAAATTTGTATAAGTTTGAATACAGTCACTTGAGACAATCTTTGTTCAAAAAAATAAACTTAGCCCTTTCCTAGAAAGAGATCAATTTTGAAACAACACAACTACAAAGAGATGTGGAGATGAATTGAGAATACCTGATACCTTCAATTCAAAGATTCTAAATGCACAGAAATGGAGACAACTCCATGATAACAGTAGTTAACCTACACTAACTGGTCTACCATTGTTCATAAAAGAAAACTATTACAATAACATACTACATATACAACCTACAACTAAGCCCACATCATTTACATGGAACTGAAGAAAAAATTTTAGAACTAGAAACTAAAATTGGAACCTAAAACTGGACCTTTACAAAGTGAAGAAGAAAGAATATAAGGAAGAGATAAAAACCATATTTCACTTGATGATGCCATCTTTCCTCTCTCCCAAAAAATCTCACTTGAAAAATATATTCTCTACTTTAAGACAATAAAATCTAATTTGATTTCCATGCATATTCTTAAAAAGACTTGATTCATTCATTGCTTTGTTTGCATCTTGAAAACTAGAAAATTCAGCCTTACACCCTTCATGACTGCACATTTATCATTTTGAAATTACAATATTTCCATAGTGTGGTCCTATGCATAGATTTTACAAGTGGTGATTTAAAATGATTTTTTCCTGTGCAGATTTAAACGATATTAATTTAAAACTATAGTCACAAATATGAACATAAATTTATTATTTTGCACTTAAGTTTATTAATCTTTCCATGTGTTTCTCTACCATTGGCCCGACCAATAAACCTATCGGCCACCTAAGTACCCTATTTGTGCCTGCATCACCTACACATGGCACCATGGGTGATTGAGTGATCCGATTGGGCTTGTTACTAACATCATCATGCCATGGCACCATTATGACACATGTCATCACCATCTCGGTCATCTATGTAGGCCCAGCATGCACTTTTTGCATTAGCTTTCACCTAGGTGCAGGCCCACAAAATTAACTTAACCACTGAGTTCAAACACATCCCCCAACTAGGCGCAATTATCAAAAGACTTTATCTCTTAGACATTATACATATTGTGAGCTTGCACATAGAAAATTTTAAAAACTCATCCCAGTGTGCATGTGGGATAAAGACTTCATAGCTCTAATTACAAACTGCTTCCCTACACACTCAACCAATTTCATTTGCTTGAAAAAAATATTTGAATGCCCTCGGCAATTAGAAACCTCATTTCTTTGAGTAATCTTATCAAACATCTAACTAGTATGTTTTTGTTCACCCCTCTCTAGTGGTTCACATGGTGTGTTTTTGCATTTTGACCCCATATCGTGCCAATGCTTCCAGTGTTTGCATGGGTAGGGGGATGTTGAATTTATTTAACACACTTTCTGTAAAAGGTATCCACTCTGTATATTATCAGCTTCCACATTTTTCTTTAATGGATGTCCATACCTCTGATTCCTATGAATTCCCTGTGTGGCACAGGCAGGGAGGAATAGGCACAATACTCTATCTGAATTCTCCCAGATTCGTGTGAGTGGGGAGAAATACTCACAGAGTCTATGAAAGTGGATTTGCACCATCCACGTACATTTTATCAAAATATTCAAAATCTTGTCACCAAATTTGGTGCGTATGCAGGGACGAATGATGATAAAGGTTGTATCACATGGCATCATTTCTTTCAAACAATTGATCCCCCAACCTCTTTTCAACATAACATATGCACTAGTTAGGAGGATTTCAATAAAATTATTTGAACAAGGCTTACAATTTCCAATCGCATTCCATGAATGGGACAAAAAACTTGGGTGCTTTAATAAATAACGTCATGCTTGGTCTCTACCTCCATATTTTACATTGCTTACACCTGCATTTGCAGAAATGTCTCTTAAATCCTTATCAACAAATCCATTTTATTATCATCCTATGATCTTATTGGTATTCTACTTTGATGTATGTTTGTACCTTGTTTGAAAGCTTTCAATTTAGCATAGGTGGGAGAAATTTGGGATGTATTGTAGAAAATGGTTTTACACCTACTGAAAGTGTATTGAATTTCAAGTTTCCAAAAGCATTTTCACCAAATGCTTTTGTATACCATACCAATAAAATCATGCCAAGAATTTATTAAAACCATTTCAATAAATCATTTTGCGCAACTCTTGCAAGCATGGCACTACCATTGGACCATATTTCAATCATGGTGTTGTGGCAGGAAGAAAAGCACATGCCCAAAATGTGCATTCCTCAATTACTATGCATGCTTATCATGGTATCCTAGATGTCATAGACCACAATACTATGAGGTATTTGTGAATAGTTTAAAAATCATGTCATTATGCCTTGGCAGATGTTCAAATCTATCCCCAAAACTACTCTTTATGACATTTGACAATCAAAACCTAATTTACAATCATTGCTACAAAATGCTCAAAATGAGTAAACTATCCTTACAATCTCCCTTAAAACTAACTGAATCATGTTAAGGGAACCCAAAACTTGATATATATGATGAATGGCATATACACATTCACTTCATAAAATGGTTTTTCATGAGTGAGGTGAAATATATCCATCATCAAAGTTGCTCTTTCCAATTACTCTGCATCTAAATACATAGGGACAAGTCTGAAACCCATCTTAGAATACCTCTGATAAATATTTTGAATGACCCTTTTGGAGGCTACCACTGAACCAATTTGAACATTGAGATGTAGAAAACATGTGTTCCAAAGGAAAATACTAGATACCCTCATATTTGTAAGTTATTAATGCTCAAACTTAGCTATCTTCACCTTGTTTTGTAGATGCAAACTAAAAACACAAAAAATTGTATTTCATATTAATTAGGTAAAAATACCAAAAAGACTCCTAGGGTTTTAAAAATTTTCATATAGGTTAGTTAAAATTTTGTATATGGATCAAAAACTAGCCTGATATGGACATCAACTAGACACAAGTTATGAACATCTAAAAATTATTGTCTTGAAAATGCAACTCCGTCCACACTAGAAATCTGAATAAAAAGAATTTAGATTTAAAATCACAAACCTATCAAATGAACCCCTTATGGTTTGAAAACTTGGACATGGATTCATTTACATACAGAGAATGCAAGGTTGCAATCAATTTGTTATGATGGTTAACTAGTCAACCAACATTATCCTTCAAAGTCAACCATCTAATAGCTCTTTGATTTCAAGTTTGGGAAAACATTATAAATTTGATTTAGAATTGGCTGAGAAAACTAATTGAAAGAACACTCCAAGGTCCAAAGATCCACATAATATAACATTTTCATGATTATAATATAGGGGAACAGTCAATTACTCATTAGATTGAACTAGGTGAAAATTGTAGGACCCCAAAGTAGGGCACTTTGTTCTTTTGCATTTCAAAGAAAGAAAATCAAAACAAATTGCAAACAGAATGGCCCCAGAAAACCTATGAAATGAAACCACAAGGATCTCCAAATAGACATGAAGACTAAATTTCATGTCTACAATGTCTCAGAGTACTCCCTATGCCATATGGTTCAATTGGGCCTAAGAAGCAAACCTCCAATGTAGATTACTTAATAAAATATGAAAATGTCCAAAGTGCAGATTTGTGTCAACACCTCCAAATAGATTGTTAGTACTTTTTATTGCAATATCCTTTCCTAGATGAGATTTTGAGAATAGGTTGTGGGATTAAAAACCTAGGACACAAACTCAACACCCTCAAAGAAAGGAGACAAGAGAAAGCCAACATTGAAAAGGTTCAAAGACCTACACTTTGAGCTCCACATCACTCATGCGGGTATACCTAATCCACACACACATAAATTGTTGTGGAAAATAATAGCTTGGAAATATATAGAAATGGAATAGCTTCCAAACCTTTAGGTAACATATACCTCAATGTTTTACCAAATCTTATGTACTATCCCACTAGCATAATGTATGCTTGAAAAATAGAACTACTCTAACTCTTCCTATCAACATGAAAGGAAAAGAATTTTCATTTATGTTTTGGATTAATGGATCTCTAAAATACCCTAGATCTCTCATAGACAAGTGTGTTATCCAATGGGAAACAGAGTCAAACATAACACTAGAAAAGGAGATTATGAATAAAGAAGATAATATAGTCTAATATGTCTAATACCTTAGGTCAAACATACCCCATTGATCATGTTCTACTTCTGAATCCACATGTGTATTCAAATATGCAACTACCTATTCAAAGTATTTAACCCTCCCCTTGGAAGAGACCCTGGAATAGATAATACATTAATCAACATATACATATCCTTAATACCCAAACTCATACACATCTGAAGCCAAATACTAAATCCCAATTATCCTTTAAATAACTCTATTGCAGATCGACAATGGACCAGACCAAAATACCCTTAATTCCTTAATCTATATGATTTAGGAAACATAAAGGAGACAACTTGATAACAAAACAACTATACTGAAATTTCATTCATAAAACTAGCTATTAAAATGATGTTCTTCTCTAGAACCAAAAAGAGATCAAGAACACCCTATATGCAGAGAAAATGCAAAATTATTTATAGAGGACCCACACTTGGAACCTGTCCTGAATTCTTACAAAGAAATGGGAACCCTTAAAATAGAGAAAATAAATACATTTATAGAAGAAGGAAACCTTAGAATCAATATATGTTTGACATATGTCCCTCCATATCTGATTTGCACTTGTCTTCTTTCCTCAACTGATTTGATCTTTCTTCAAAAGATCTGATCTACATAACCACTTGTCTAAAAATATTAAATTAGTCAATTAAAAGTAGGTCCATCAACAAGCTAAACAGAACCCTAAAATAGCATGAATCGACAAAAATAAATCTATAGTCAACAAAAGACTATCCTTTCAGTAGCCTACAACCTCCTAAATTTTGTTAGAATAGTCCCAAAGGATAACTGAGAAGGGGGGGTGGTGAATCAATTATCAGCTTATTTAATTCTTTTTCTTTTATTAACTCCAGAATACAATAAAGTAAATGCACATTCAGATAACACAATAGAAAACACCACAATTTGGTTATGGGGAAACCAACTGGTAAAAACGCCGGTGGGAATTAACACCCATAATAAACTATACTTGTTTATAATAATCCATGTTAGAAGATCTTGCAACCCTGTTAAGAGTTTTTCTTTACAATGCAATAAGTATAGTGACCTGGTTAAGGGTCTAACCCTGTTAGGAGTCTTTTACAAATAACCCTATTAAGGGTGAGGACTCACTGTCCAAAAGCTCACTGCTTCAATGGTGAAGGCTACAACCTTTTGTAGAATAGATATGCGCTATATCTGATGATGAAATATAGAGTATACCTATTGTCTTGATCAGTTCCAATGTATTGTAATCTTTCACTTCTTCTTCACATAGATCCTTGATGAATGAAACACAACTAATATTCTTCTCTATACTTTTTCAGTCTCTTATCTTATCATTCACACTTAGCGTTCCATAAATGAACTACTATAAGTATCTTCCTCAAAGTATGAGATCATGGGAACTATTAGGAAAATCTTCATAACATCCTTCTTTGCTTAAATAACCATGCAAGCATAATTACAACTACACAATATAAACTGAATAGACGTGACGCTTCACAAGGTCGGCCTCACAAAATTAACTCTAACATTGCAATCTTGTTGAAACACGTTTGGCACCTTTAGATAACTATCTTCAACTCATAACTAAGCTTGAATATACACATGTATATCCTGAAGATAGGCATAACTCAAGAACCAATGCAATATGTCAGCTTTGTACAGACAAACTCTAGAAACTGTAACTCCCACTAACACAATTACACGACACAACTAAAACTTCATATCTAAGTCTGTGTGTATGAACAAAACATAAACAACATGAATATAATCGCACAAGGCTTGATAAAATCATTTTTATAAGTACATACAGAAAACTACTGTATATTATATGTTGTCATCAATGACAAACATACAATCAACTTGCTTCTAGAAGTAAATCTCCAACAATCTCCCCCTTTGACATTGATGGAAACATATGATATTAAAAACATCTTCAGAACATGGTGTCTTCTTTCCTTTTTACAATCATCTCAATATCCTCATCAAAGATTCCTCTACACTACTTTAGCTCCTCTATCTATGTTTTATACTCCCCCAGAGTATATGCTCCCCCTTTGACATCAATGGCTAAGGGTGCCATAAGAAATTAGGCATAGGTACTACTCTAGAAGTAGAGTATTCAACCATTCATCAGTCACTATGGATTGATGTTCTTGCTGCTTTACCTAATCAAACTTGGGAGAGGGAATTAATCCCAACTTCTCCCTGAGATACTCAAAAGTATCTTTTGATAAAGGCTTTGTGAAAATGTCTACCAACTTTTCTTTGGTGCTCACATAGTCCAATTTTACTTCATTGTCTACAAATTTTTCTCTAAGAAACTAGTATTTGATCTCAATGTGCTTTGTCATTGCATGCATCACAGGGTTCTTGGACATGTTGATAGTACTAGTGTTATCATAGTGAATAACAATAGGATAGTCAACCTATATACCAAAATATTTAACCATCTACTTGATCCAAACCATTGTTGAACAATTCAATGTTGTTGCAACATATTCAGCTTCTGCTGTCAATTGAGAGATACCATTATTCTTCTTTCTTACCCAAGAAACCAACCTATCCCCAAGAAATACTGCTTCTCTAGAAGTTCTCTTTCTGTCATCAAGACAACCTACCCAATCTGCATCTGTATACACATGAAGTTGTACATTCTCTAATTTAGGATACCATGAACCATAGTCTATAGTTCCCTTTAGATATCTAAATATTCTCTTTATTTCCATTAGGTGATTCTATTTATGTTCAGCTGCAAATCTTCCAACAATGCCAACTGCATTAGATATGTTTGGTCTAGATTGAGTGAGATATATAAGTTTTCCAATCATAGATTTGTACAATGTCTTGTCAACTACTGCAGATTCATTTTCTTTAGAAAGCTTGCTTCCTGTTATCATAGGAGTGCATACTGGCTTACAGTCTTCCATCTTGAAAGTCTTCAGTATTTACTTCACATATTTGGACTGATTTATAAATATCCCTTTATCGGTTTGCTTTACATTTAATCCCAAAAAGTATTTTATAGGACCAATCATGCTCATTTCAAATTTATTCTGCATTGCTTTTGTAAATTCTGCACTAAGTTTGTCATTACCTCCAAAGATAATGTCATCAACAAATGTGGAAACAAGTAATAATCTATCAGGTGTCTCTCTTATGAATAGGTTACAATCTATTGCTCCTTTCTTAAATCCAATCTTGGTAAGGTAACCATCTAGTCTCTCATACCAAGCTCTTGGGGCCTATTTAAGTCCATAGAGTGCTTTCTTCAATTTGCATACCATGTCTAGTTTATCTGATAGATTAAATCCTCCAGTTTGTTTTATGTAGACTTCTTCCTTCAAGTCACCATTCAGAAAGGCTGTTTTGACATCCATTTGATATACTTTGAAGTTTTTAAATGTTGCATAGGCCAAGAATAATTTAATGGCTTCTAATCTTCTCACAGTGGAAAATGTGTCAATGTAATCTATCCCTTCCCTCTATGCATATCATTTACACACTAGTCTTTCTTTGTTTCTGATAACTGTACCATCTTCATTCATCTTGTTCCTAAATACCCACTTTGTTCCTATCACAGTTTTGTCACTAGGTCTAGGAACCAATTCCCATGTATCATTTTTTATTATTTGATCTAATTCTTCTTCCATTGCTTTCTCCCAATCAAAATCCTTGCAAGCATCTTCAACATTTAAAGGTTCAATCTGTGAAAATAAACATACCTCTTCATCCATTGTTAAAATTTTTGCTTTAGATCTACTCAAAACACTGCTGCTCTGATCTCCAATGATATCATCTTTTGAATGATACCTAGATGTGAATTTTGAAACTTTTGGTGTGACATCCTCATCTGTAATCTTTGATAGTTCTTTGCTTGATTCAGGTTAATTACATGAAACATCAATGCAATAAAACATTTCTTCAATAATAGTGTCTCTACTGTTAGGCCTGGGTTCATCCTTAATCATAGGTGCATATTCATAGTACCTCTCTTGAATCATGAACTTCTCATCAATCTTTACATGAGTACTTTCAATTATCTTCTTTAATCTTAAATTGAAACATTTGTATGCTTTTCTTTTAGTAGAATAACCAAGGAAAATACCTTCATCGCTTCTAGCATCAAAATTCCCAACACCATCATCTCTCTTGATGTAGCACTTGCTGCCAAAGATTCTAAAGTATTTTAATATAGGTACATTACCAAACCAAAGTTCATTAGGTGTAATTTCTACTCTTGGTCTTAGTTGTGTTCTGTTGATAGTATAGACTATTTTATTGACTACATCTCTCTAATAGGTGTGCACAACTTTTCCTTCAATAATCATAGTGCACGCTATATCAAGTATGATCATGTTCCTTCTTTCTACTATCCCATTCTACTGTGGGGTTCTGGGTGCACTCAACTATATTTTAATTCCATGTTCTTCATAGTAGTCATAAAACTGGTCAGAGGTGAATTCTCCTCCTATATCTCATCTTAGACATTTTAGTTTTAATCCAGATTCATTCTCAACTTTGGCTTTGAATATTTTGAGCTTCTCAAAGGCTTCAAACTTATCCTTTAAGAATGCAACCCACATCATCCTTGAAAAATCATCAACAAACAAATTCAAATACCTTTCTCTATAGTATGATCTAGTTTGAGTAGGACCACATAAATCTATATGCACTAGGTCTAACTTGTTCTTAGCTGAGTTTTTCTTGCTCCTGAAAGAGCTCCTTATATGCTCTCCCATAACACACTCCCTGCACATTGTGTCAACTCATTTTGCAATACTTGGAAGGTCTCTAACTACCTTGACATTGCTTATCTTTACTATATTATAAAAATTGATATGACAGAGTCTCTTATGCCATAACCAACTATCATCCACTTTTGCAACAAAATAACTTACATCTGAATTGAGCTGAAAAACATTACCTTTTGTTTTTATCCTGATGCAATCATGTCTCCTTCTTTGTTGCTAATAATGCATTTGCTGTCTTTGAATTCTAAATTATAACCTTTGTCAAGTAGTTGTCCAACACTTAGTAAATTGTGATGTAATCCATCAACATACAAAACATCATCTATCTTGTTCTTTCCATCTAGGGTGATAGATCCTCTGCCTATGATAGGTTTGGGAGTGTTATCTCCAAGCCTAACCATACCACCTTTGTACTTGTCTACATGAACAAATATTTCTTTATCACCTATCATGTGGTGAGAGCATCCTCTGTCAATGATCCAATTAGTTCTAATGTCTACTTTGGAAATTAGGGCTAACTCCTGTGCTTCCTTTTCATCTTCAATTCCCATTTCCTCAAGCAATTTTTCCATGTCTTTAAGGGAAACAAATCCAATTTCATCTTCTCCCGAATCTTCATCAGTTACACCATCTTTAGCATTATAGAATTCCTTCCTATATTTAGGTTTATAATTAGATATGAACTTCTTTACTCTTGTAGGACACTTGGATGCAAAGTGACCGATCTTGTTGCATGAAAAAAATTTGAATGGAAGTTGTCCTTCATATTTTCCTTTGCCTTTCTTTTCTCTTTTAGCAATCACGACAATGATTTCTTCTATTTCTTCATCAACTTCTTCTTTCTCATTATTTCTAGAGATGTGTAATGGTTTCTTACCATGGACTGAGGCTTTGAAGGTTGTTTCACTTTTAGGTTCAGTCTTCAATCTTGATATCTCAAATGCAGAGATTTTACTGATCAAAGTCTCTCTCTTGAAGTCTTGTGAAAATTGCATGGTTTCATCTATAATATTGATCTTTCTCTCATAGCCTAGTGTTAATGTAGTCATTAGCTTTTCCATTATGTCTTCTTCTGAAATTCCTCCACTATTGTTTCTGATTCCAGAAACTGCTTCATTTATCCTCTGATTATAGGCTCTGATGTTCTCTTCAAGTAAAATCTCAAGGTTGTATTTATTTTTCCATGTCTTCCTACATGCATTCTTTGCTTGGATATCTCCTCCAAACATGTCTTCTAAATACTTCCATATTGTGTATTCCTTGTCTACTTTCTTGATCTCAGAGAATTCACTGTCAGATAGTGCACTTATAAGGGCTTCTTTGGCAACTGCATTGGCTATGAATGTATCCTTTTGTTTACTAGTAGCATCATCTCTTGAGATGTATTTTAGAGAGGTAATAAAAACTTCTTGTGTGGCTATCTCAAAGATGTCAAAACCAACACACTCTAAATGTGTTGTCATTTTTTTCTTCCAATCCAGATTATTTTTTCCATCAAACTTAGGACTCTCTATTCTAAAGTATGCCATCTGATCTACCTTAAGCTATTAGGCTTCTTCTTCAAGGCACTCGGCTTTGATTCTAATTGTTAGAATAGTCCTAAAGGATAACTGAGAGGGGGGGGGTGAATTAGTTATTAGCTTATTTAATTATTTTTCTTTTATTAACTCGAGAATACAATAAAGTAAATTCACATTTAGATAACACAATAGACAACACCACAATTTGGTTACAGGGAAACCAAATGGTAAAAACCCCGGTGGGAATTAACACCCACAATGAACTATACTTGTTTATAATAATCCCTGTTAGAAGATCTTGCAACCCTGTTAGGAGGTTTTATTTACAATATAATAAGTATAGTGACCTAGTTAAGGGTCTGACCCTATTAGGAGTCTTTTACAAATAACCCTGTTAAGGGTGAGGAATCACTGTCCAAAAGCTCACTGCTTTAATGGTGAAGGCTACAACCTTCTGCAGAATAGATATGCACTATATATGATGATGAACTATAGAGTAGAACTACTTTATTGATTAGATCCATTGTATTATAATCTTTCACTTCTTCTTCACATAGATCCTTGATGAATGAAACACAACTGATATTTTTCTCTGTACTTTTTTAGTCTCTTATCTTATCAGTCACACTTAGCGTTCCAGAAATGAACTACTATTAGTATCTTCCTCAAAGTATGAGATCATGAGACCTATTAGGAAACTCTTCATAACATCCTTGTCATATTAACTAACGACGCAAGCATAATTACAATTGTGCAATATAAACTGAATAGATGCGACGCTTCACAAGGTCAGCCTCACCAAATTAACTCTAACATTGCAATCTTGTTGAAACACATTTGGAACCTTTAGATAACTATATTCAAATCATAAATAAACTTGAATATACACACACATATCTTGAAGATAGGTGCTACTCAAGAACCAATGCAATACATCAGCTCTATATAGAGAAACTCCAAAAACTGTAACTGCAACTAACATAATTACACAACACAACTGAAACTTCATATCTGATTCTGCGTGTATGAACAAAACATAAAAAAACATGTCTACAACATGAATATAACCATGCAAGGCTTGATAACATTATTTTTTTAAGTACATATAGAACACTACTATATATTATATGTTGTCATCAATGACAAACATGCAATCAACTAGCTGTGAGAAGTAAATCTCCAACAAATTTGACCCACAAGATCAGATCGATCAATTTAATATCTCTGCAACCTAGAAATAAGTGCCACCTCTTGAAAACCCTTATAAATACATTTGAATATGTGAAAATCTGATTCCAATAGCTACAAGTGGCGCAAAATATATCATCAACGAGTTAGATTAAATCTTAATTTTACTCAACTTTAAAATGTAGTCGTAGATTATCTCTTAAATATACCCGCGAGCCAAGATCTGATTTAGACATGTGACACTACATCACTTTGTCATGATGCCTTGATAACTATCATCCTTGCATCTTCAATTTAAGGCATAGCACCCACCATACAATCAAAACCGATCTGCCCGATCTTTATTTTCCATTCAATGCTAACCTGGATCTGAGAAAACCAAATGGAAAATGGTTGCGAATCTGTAGTGAGTATGCTTCAGTTATTTTCCTTCAAGGCACTAAAATAGCCATCAGATCAAACTCAACTTGATCTACCTTTAACCCTTCCCTAGCTCTGGCCACTTTACACATGTTGCATATTCATGAACCCACAATGGAAAACTTCTTTCATCTTGAGCTTCACGGGATTACATCCACCTCCTGATCAAAAGATCTTATCCATTGGTTAAGTGTACCTTTAACCCTAGGTAGGACCCACCACCATAGGATGCCATGAGTAAAATATTCACAATGTCTTGATCAGTAACCACCGATCAACTTTTCTTCAAGGCTTTACACCGACCGTTGGATCAGCTCTGATTTGACCATGCATTAAGTTACCTTTAACTCAACTCAGGCCTTCACTTTCCATGAGTCTTCCTGTTATGATCCTGTAAAGATCAATTTTTCATGCATCATCTATTTGTAGAAGAGCATCAACCACTGGATTAAAAAAATCTGACGATGCAAGATCATCGCCACTAGGCATTGAAGGAGGGACAGTTGGCATCATGGTGTAATGCCCTGAAAGATAAAGAATCTACATCTTGTGATTAAGGGATTGGGCCAACCGTCAGACCAAAATGAACCTTCTTGTCACATGTTTTAAATAAAACTTGTGGGGACTTAGGAGACAAAAAATAAAACATAGACCCCGTTAGGAAAAAAAGACTTAAATTTATGGCCTTGCCGATGAAAACATTAGACACATGGGTTTTAAGACATAAGTGACCCAAAAAAGGTAATGATATTTTATAATAGGAGCAAGAGACCTAGGGTTTAGGATAAATTCATACCAAGGGCTACAAAATTTTTAATTAGGGCATAAGGACTAGGCCTAAAATAAGGAGAAAAAACACTATTTAAACCAGGAAAATATTAGTCCTAATAGTGGCTCCAACTGAGGAAGGTTGAATGCAAGTTCAGCGCTAGATTCTAGATCTTTGAGAAGAGAAGACCAAGACAAAAAAGGATGCTATGTAAACAAAAAAATAAAGAATAAAAATAGGAAATTTTTACAAATATAAATTTCTTAGCAGAGTCAACATTATCTCTTCCCTTTTATCCCTTATTTGAAGGAATCATACTAGGCTTGATGGCACAAATCCATCACCAAAGTTTTTATTTAGCTTGTCTTTGTCAAACAAAAAGCCTTCTTTTGTCTGTACAAGAAACAAGCTAAAGATATAGTTCTGATCTGAATGATTTGATATGATGATATCTTTCAACATCCTAAAGAACATATCTTCAGTATTTTTTCCTTTATTCAACAATTGTAAATCAAGCCTTATTTGATAATACTGATTATCATGTGGCCAATACCAATTATAGATACTAAAAAATCCAAGACCCTTAGAGCATATGTTACCTTTTCTTGCATTGTCACATTTATAAAAAAACATCATCTAACTGATAAAAATCATAATCATTTTTTGTCCCATAGCTGGAGTCATCAAAACTTATTTTGTCACAAGTTTGCATAATCATATCAGAGTTCCCTACATAACTCACCTGAAAATCATAGACCTTATAAAAAACACCATCTTGTCTATTGGAGGGAGATCACTTATCCACATATGCACCAGGTATTTGCATACTTTGAGTAACTGGAAGACCATCCTGAAGTGGTTCAATAAATGATTCAAAATCTGAAACAAATTCACAATCCACATAATTATACCAATCAGTACTCATCATCATGCTAGGAAAATCTTCATCTTTTGAAGCCTGAAATGCACTGATACCTTCATCTTCTGATCTATCATTTTCAATCTTATTATTGTATCCTAGGGACATAAAATTACAAGGCAAATTAAAAACACACATATCCAAATATTGGCCATCTGATATACACTCTTTGTCAAACTGAATTTTTTTTTGATGTAAGAACTCAAAGTTATCCCTCCCTAAACATCTCATATATTCACAAGTCAGGAACTCAGAAATTTGTTCACTATGAATTGAACCATTTTCATCACTTTCACCCACTTTCAATATGCGGTCGCAAGCAATATCTTCATTTATCCAATCATTATTCTCTTGTTGACAACAAAAATCTTCTACCTTATACTGAGAAGGATCATCTTTGTGATTTAAAGCTAAAAAATCACCAGATTCATCAATACATACATAACTCGATAAAGGAATTCACATCCCTTTATCAACACTCAAAGGTGGAATCGTCAAAACAACAACCTACATCTAAAAATAATATGATATTCTTATTCATTTTAGATATTTTTTGTTACTTGTTGAGAGTAATAATTAGTTTCATATAGAGATCATCCCTTATATAACCATCAATATCAGTTTTAAATCCATTACTCTCACTACTCATATCCTATACTTCATTCTGAGAAAGAGCGTCACTATCATGATTTCAAGAGACATCATCCCCACTGGACTCATCTCTATTATTTTGATTTCCATCATTCTCAAAAACAATATCACTAGGCACAAGCTCATGTGCAATCTCAAATTCAAGAATTTGAAAACAATTTATCCACTTCCTAGCAAACTCAATACCTTCTATCTTCACAGAGGCTAGCCAATCAATTGAATCAGGAAAACAAAGTTCCAAAAATAAATTAGCTCAAATTGACTCCTAACAAAAGAAAATAATAATATACTCATTTATTGTAGCATAAAACCATTTGTAAAAAAGAATTGGAGATTCTGCCACCATTCCTCTCATGTTCTCCCTTAGTAACAAATAACCTATTCCTCGATACTTTGTTTTATCATTTTTACTTTTGCAAGAAACTCTGCAGGATCTAGAAAATATTCTCCACAATTGGACAAAGAAAAAACTCTAACTTCTATGTCCTCCATTTTTCAACTAACATATAGTTCAACTTGATTTTGCAAAATGTAATTCTAATGTTAAAGTATGCAAACCTCTAACCATACCTTGTTCCTTTTCTTAGTTCTTAAATCACTGAATAAGGAAACAATTTTATTACCTTTGAAACATAAAATACATCACTTTTCAAAAACTTTGGTAGAGTCACCACCTCTTTGTAGAGTAAACATTTGAATCACCTGAGATCTCTTCACCCTACTCTGACCTTCTTCAAACCTATAAAAATCGAAACACACCCCTATAATAGGTTCTCATATAGATTCCTCCTTTGGCTATGCTTTAGTCATAGGATCCAAAACATTTTCTTCATCTCCACTACAAGTTCGCCTTTCTAATTTATCTCTCTCCAAATATGCACACTGGTACAATTTGAGAACTCAGAGTCACCACTCACCACTTGTGAGATAGTATACATATATATTTTAGGAACTTGGAATTTCAAACACTCTTGCAATGTGTTGGTTGTATTTCGTGTTTTTGTTGTTTTTCCCTGTTCCTTGCCTTGTTCTCTGAAAATTGGCAGGTTTTCATGCCTAACCCTTGTCAAAATCTTGCTAAAACCCTACTAAAACCCTAAGGCATAATGTTAAACGATGTATTTTGAAACCCTTTGGCCATGTCTTCTTTTCCTTCGTTACCTTTTTCAGTCACTAAAGGCATGTGCTATATAAAAAGTTAAGTCAGGTCACTTGATCGCGTGAATCAGAACGAATATGCCAAAACATCTCCCGACTTTGATTTTGCTTTGTGTCGTGAAGTCTCGTGAAAAAACAGAATATTCTCTAAGTGTATCGAGACTTAGCGATTTTCCTTCAGTCGGGTTGTCGCTTGATCTTTGTGTTATGAAGATTTAAGAATGAATGGGACCCACCTCAGTCGGGTGATCGCATGAGGAAAAGGCAAGTCAACAAAATGTCTTCCGACCTTGTGCCTTTCTTCATGTCGCGTAATCGCTGGATCAAGACATTAAAACAGTTAAGGCTAGCCTTTAGTCGCGTGGTCTCGTGATTAAAAGACGGTTAAGAGATAACAGTCACGACCATGTGACTAACAGTTTCAGGTTATGAGATTTCCCTCAGTCGGGATGTCGCCAGAACAGAAGTAATGAGTCAGACTTCCAGAATGCATAAAGTGGACGAAGTAATAAATGACATATGTCAGAATGCTATTGGTTGTCGTGTGATCACTTGATGAAGAAAAAGGATCAAGCGATAAGGAGACTTAAGTCATTATACCCTTGGTCGCTAACTCTCGTGATATTTTAAGGGTATGTGAAATTGCGAAACGATTAAAGACAGCCGTTTGATGAAGGAGTAAAGAGATCTAACGCTGGTTGCAAAGTCTCATGACAAAAGTGCCTTAAGGAAAAAGTACTCCCAACTAAGCGATTGAGGTATGTCGCGAGGTCACTGTAAACAGAAAAGGGGCATGTGCTATTTAATAAGATTAAGTTAGTCTTATCTCCCAACTAAGCGACCAAAGAGATCATGAAATAATAACAACGGCTTGTCGCGTAGTCTGGAGATGAAGACTGAGTTAAGGTTAACCCTACGCGACTAAGATTTTCATGCAGTCGCTTGATCGCTAGAAGACTTGGGTTAAGCTAAGGAGAAGAAAGGCTGTTGTCGCCAAATCTGATGATCAGACCATGGTTAAGGGAAACTGCTCATGACAAAAAGACTTTATGAGGTCGCGAGGTCGCCAGATAAACAGAATCCATAAAGCGGCGCCAAGTGAGTGACAGGACAGAGGAAATCACCCGGCGACCAATCAAATAAAATAATTTTTGATTACCGTGTACAAAAGGTAGCTGAGATGTATGACAGAAGGCGAATCAAAAAGTGCCATGTCAGCTGTCTTAACCATTTGATGATGGCGCCAAAATTTTAAAAGATTTAAATTCAATTTCCTATCAACTCTCGCACTATGGCTAGGTTTTTGAACGTTTCACGGCATGTAAACTTAAATGCAGAACTGACGTTCCTAAACTTAGAGCCATGTATTCTAAATCTTGTGGCTATAAACAGAGAAGTCTGCATTCATTCTTGTTCACCAAATTCATAATTGAAGAGCGAGATTATAGTTTCAGAGCAAAAGATATTCTAGGTTTTTGTAGAGAGAGTGAATTGTCTGAGATTTCAGTAAATTGTGGTCTTATATTTGTTTCAATATCATTCAAACCAGAGATTCAAGTGTTAAAAAAATGAGTACAGCTATGAGCATGGCGTCAACTAGTGGAGGTAGTGGGGATGAGCCTAAAGGAAAACCTAGTTGCTCAGACGAGTTTATGCAGCTGCTGCCAGGGTCCACACAAAATAGGAAGATTGATGCTGGTGCCTTCAAAGACGACTTCAAGGACATCAGGGATGCAGTGACCCCGGGAACAACAGGTTTTTCTCTGTTCTCCTACTTTTACAATAATGCTGACAAGCCTATCCCCGTGTCAAACCCTTGGATATCTGGATTGGGTAGGTTGTTAGTACCTGATGTTTTCCTTGATGTAGACCTATTTCTTGAATTGGCCAGTCATTATGATGTCCTATCAAAGACCATCAAGAGAGAAGATGGCACCAATTTGCTTGTGCTTAACAG
>MU223052.1:2195997-2235399 GCA_018584345.1 Thuja plicata | reverse complement strand
CAGCCATCATTAAAGGTAAAACCTGCCTGAGTAGTTGTGGAACTCAAAAATGAAGAAGGACCTTATTCTAGTCCTTAGCAATTAGGCTTTTCTTGCCTCTGAACTATGAATCGGGATTAAGAGGTAATAAGATTCAAATAGACATTTCAAGCAGTACAGTTCATGCAAGAAAAATCCCTAACACAATGAAATACAAAAACAAACCTTGACTCACTTTATACATAAGAAATATATTTCTTTCTAGCATATGATTCTATAACAATCATATCACTCTGGGATTGATTTTGAATAAATAGAGAACAAAGCTCTCTTATCTCCAACTGAGTGTATATGTTGTTGTTGACTCTTGGATAAGTTAAACTACATCTAAATATTGGATTTGATTTATTTATACTAGACTTTTTCTGACAAGGTCTCCAAGACCTTTCTATTCTATATCCCAAGAAGAGGGCCAATCTTGTTATTACTTTTCTTGCGATCTCCTTTGTTAGATGAGATTTTGAGACCAGGTTGTGGGATTAAAAACCTATGACACAAACTCAAAACCTTCAGTAGAAAGGAGACAAGAGAAAGACAACATTGACAAGGTTCAAATACATTCTAGAGTTTGAGTTCCACATGAATCAAGCGGGTATACCTAATCTACACACACATAACTCATTGTGAAAAACTATAGCTTATAGATATATAGCTATGGAATAGCTCTCAAACCTTTAGGTAACATGTACCTCAAATTTTTACCAAATGTTATGAAGTATCTCACTTTCATAAAGTATGTTTAAAAACTAGAACTAAATGATTTTTATTTATGTTTTGGATTAATGGATCTCCGAAATACCCTAGATCTCTCATAAACCAGTGCCTTATCTAATGGGCAATGAATTCAAACATAACACTGCAAAAGGAGATTATGACTAAAGAAGACAACATAGTTTAATATGTCTAATGCCTTACATCAAACATACCCAATTGGTCAAGTTCTATTTGTGGATCCACCTGTGTATACAAATATGCAACTACATATTCAAAGTATTTAACCCTCCCCATGGAAGAGACCCTGGAATAGATAGTTCATTAATTATCATTCACAGAAAGACAATTTTGACATATCCTTGATACCCAAAATCATACGCATCTAGAGACAAATACTAAATCCCACTTATACTTTAATAAATATATTGAAGATCTATAATAGACAAGACCAAAACAACCTTTAATGTGTTAATCTATGTGATTTAGGAAAGATAATGGAGACAACTTGATAACAAAACAACCATACTCAAATTTCATTCATAAAACTATCTATTACAATGATGTTCTTCTCTCGAACCAGAAAGAGATCAAGAACATCCTTTATGAAGAGAAAAGGAAGAAATATTTGTAAAGGACCCATGCTTGGAACCTGCCCTGAATTCTTATAGAGAAACAAGAACACTTACAAGAGAGAAAAGAAAGACAATTATAGAAGAAGGAAAACTTAGAATTTATATTGTTTAACATATGTCCCTTCATATACAATTTGCACTTGTCTTCTTTCCTCAATAGATTTTATCTTTCTTCAAAAGATCCAAAAAGAATCTGATCTGCACAACCACTTGTCTAAAAATATTAAATCATTCAATTAAAAGAAGATCCATCAACAAGTTGATCAGAACCCTAAAATTGCACTTGTCAATAAAAAAAAAGCCATAGTTAATAAAATACTATCCTCTCAGCACCCTTCAACCTCATAAATTCAACCCACAAGATCATGTCGATCAATTTAATATCTCTATAACCTAGAGAGCAGTGCGACCGCTTGAAAACCCAGAGAAATACATTTGAATATTTGAAAATCTGATTCCAACGGCTACAAGTGGCGTTGAATATATCATCAATGACTTAGATTGAATCCTTTACTCAACTTTAAAATGTAGCCGTATATTATCTTTTTCATATACCCACGATCCAAGCTTTGATTTGGACATGTGTCGCTCTTTCATGATGCCTTGATAACTATCATCCTTGCATCTTCACTTTAAGGCATAATGTCCACCACACGATCAAAACTGATTCGTTTGATCTTTATTTTCCTTTCAATGCTGACATAGATCTTAGAAAAATACAAAGAAAATGGTTGCAAACCTGCAATGATTATCCTTTGGGCATCTTTCATTTAAGGCACTATGAAAATTGTTAGATCAAACTCAACTTGATCTACCTTTAAGCCTGCCTTAGCTTTGGCCACTTTACACATGTCACATAGTCGTGAACCCGCAATGGATAACTTCCTGCATCTTGAGCTTTACAGGATTACATCCATCGCTCGATCAAAAGATCTTATCTTCTCATTAACTATATCTCTAACCCTAGCAGGACCCATGACCATAGAATGCCACCAATCAAACAGTCAAAATATCTTGATCACTAACCACCAATCATATTTTCTTTAAGGCTTTAAGATGATTATAGGATCAACTTTGATATAACCATGCATTAAGTTACCTTTAACTCAGCTCAGGCCCACACTTTCCATGTGTCTTCGTGTCACGATGCTGCAAATATTAACTTTTGTGCATCATCTATTTGTGGGAAAGAACCAACGACTAGATTAAAATAGATTTGATTGTCCAAGATCATCACCACTAGTCGTTTAAGGAGGGACACTTGGCATCATGATGTGATGCCTTGAAATAAAAATAAACAACATATTGCGATTAAGGTATCACGCCAACCATAGGATGTAAAGGATCCTGCTCAACATATGTGTTAAATAAATCCCTCAGGGACTTAGGAGATAGAAAAATAAAATATATACCCTTCTAGGAAAAAAGACTTAAAGTGATGGCCCCACTGACAACAACATTAGACACATGGGTTTTAAGACATAAGTGGCCCAAAAAAGGTAACACAATTTTATAAAAGGAGAATAAGACCTAGGGTTTAGGATAAATTTTTACCAAGGGCTACAAAATTTTCAATTAGGGCATAAGGACCAGGCCTGAAACAAGGAGAAAAACCTCTATTTGAACTAGGAAATTATCAGTCCTAACATAGCTATCTCAAAAAATATCCAATATAACTTCTGAAAGTTGCAAACCAATAAATTGTCTCAATGATAGGTGATGAACACATTCCCCAAGTGATTTCTTATGAAAATAACTGGGTCTCATTTTAATTACTACCAAAGAAGGCCTTTTCAAAAGTTTCCAGGTGTACTAATTTTGTGTCTTAGAGAAATTTTCAACCTGGTTAATCCAAATTTCTCTAAAATTTGAGAGTGCCAATAGTGACTCTAATTGGGGATGCATGGCTCTTGTGGTCATGTTGAGGACTGAGAATATTATGGTGGATAAGACCAATCATTTCTATCACATTACTACTGAAAGAAAACAAAAATGTACAAATATACAAATTATTTACAAATTGCCCCAAGCCACAAAACTGAAATCAATATTTACCTCTATCAAATGTGTGATTTTCATCTCGATTTACCAAAGGTAATCTGAGATCACTAATTCCATTTGTGTTGGTGTTTTAAAATGTTTATTCTTTGAAAGATATCGATATACCTTAGATTAATTTTAGCAGTGTTTAGCTTCAAATATGGGAAGATCTTAAGGTAACTGGACCAACTATAGGAACAAGACTTCCCTCTATATTTCTTACTTTGCAAGACCAAGGCAAGTGTACCTAGTCCATATATATATTCAATTCCTCACAAATTTCTACAAATCTAGGTTGAAATAATAGATAATGGTAAGAAAGTACTAAATTTTAACCACTAATTCATTAACTCTCCATTACCATGGAGGACATACAACCAACAACCACAACACTCAAAGGAAAAAGGTTTAGAGATGGTTTTGATTTTTAAAAGGGGAGAATATAACCAGGTCCAACCAGACATATATCAGTATAGAAATACTATTTCCTGATCAGTGCTTTATCCATTAGGTAATATCTCTACTACTATTACAAAACATAAGGAACTAACTATTGTCAAAGATTCAAAACCATAAATACAAGTATCCCAAACCAAACACTTCTTATAGCATCATTTAATTTGATCCTAGATCAAAACCAATGAACAAAAACATACACATAGATAAACTCTATGTAGTGAATTAGAAGACTTCACAACTCAAGAAATAAACATAGAGGAGAGACTTGAATCTAGAAAACTTATATTAAGTATGAAGAATAGTGTTCCTATTTCAATTTGATTCAAAATATACTTGTTCAATAAATGAAAAAGACATGAAATATTCTATTCTATCTTGACACTCTTTAGATTACATCTTCTATACTCTCACTGGAATAAGTATGCAGCTTAATGCTTTCTGTACTTCCCCAAGTTTCCAGCCCCTACTAAATGATCTTGGTAATCCTTTTATAGAACAAGGATTGCAACAAGCTTCAAATCATTTAAGGAAAAATACGAACAAATAGGTCATTCAAGATATTAAATGCATTAAATCATTTCAACTACCATGACTTCAACTAGAAGTAAACTCTATCTTTTATCTTTTTTACAAAATATATCTGATTTTGTAGCTACCAATCATCTAGAAAAGTACCATGCAAAATAAATAATGGATGGAATGTCTTGTTTACATTAATTACTCTAGGAAGATTTGGCCCTTCTGAACTATGAAACACCAATTGACCCTTTTTTAAAAGATCAAAAAAAGGATTTGATCTAATTCCCATCCACCCATGCTCGGGGGATGATCCAAAATTAATGTAGAAGAGACATGGCACCGATTTAAGGGTTACATAATGTTTGCAAATTTTGAAAAAAAGCCCAAAACCATCATTCCTATCAGAAATGTTCCATGAAAATATTCTGAGCAATAAGATTTTATCCTAGCAACATCCCACAACCGCATAAAAATGACCCAGAAGATCAAATTCACTAATTTATTATCCAGCAGCATGAATCACAGAGCCACCCCTTCAAAAATCTTGAGGAGAACATTTAAAATTTTAAATGTTGAGTGCAACAGCTAGACATCGCATGAAAAACCCTATCAACGACCCAAATTTGAACTTTATTTCAACTTAAAAACACATCCATTGATCGATTAAAACACCCATGAGAATTGGGATCAAATTTGCTACATGTCCACAAGGCGTGATGCCTCAAAGAATATCTTTCACACATCTCCTGATCAAGGAAAAGTGACTGCCATGCAATAAAAAAAACCTCCCCAATACTTTACCTTTCCAAATCTCTCGACCCACGATCTGATCTGGACACACATCATTCAAGCATGATCCCATGAAGGATTAAATAGGCTTCAACTTCACATGATGGGATCACGCATACCTTCTGATCCTTCTTGATCAAATCAACCTTTAACTTTACTCAACATATGCTAGACCCATGTTCCAAAAATTCCATGTTCTAGATGGTCACATTTTTGTTATGGATATCTTTTGTGCTCATCTAGTTCAAGGCAATATGAAGACCATCAAATTAGAGGAAACCTGTATTAACTTTAACTTCTTTAAGAAACTGGTCCCACAATCTGAGAAAGACACATGACAGATGGTCGCAATTCCACAATGGATAAAATACCCTCATATTTTGGATTAAGGAATAGTATTGACCATTGGATAGAATAGATTTGACTGCACATTAACCTTTCATTAACCCCAGGAACTTTCCATGTGTCACAAAGACATGATTTATTAAAGGATATTCTCCCATCATCTTTTGATCAAGGCATAATGATAACCATAGATGAAATTTGATCTGACGGTGCTCCAAACTGCTGCTAGATTTTGAAAAAAGGGCCCACCATCATCTAGAAACAAACACCTGGAAACCTTTCGTAAAGCCTTGAAGGATAAAGAGGTTGCATCTTTTGATCATGGGATCACTCCCACTGTTAGAAAAAAAATTATGCAGGAGCATCATGGGGTAGTTAGCAATCCTATCTCATGAAAAATACATTCTAGTTTGATTTCTCTTTTAGTAGTTAACTTGGTTGGAGACCGAATGTGCTCAGTCACTTTGGTGGAAGTTCTGGGTTGGAATATGTATTGCTTCACTATTGACCTTGGTTACTAGACTCAGTGGTGCTTGATGTTGTTGTTTTCAGTGATATTCTACTTGGGGTACACTACTCGATGGTAGTTGTTCAGTGTGTGTAGCTTGGTTGTGTCTTTTTCAGTAGAATATTACTCGATGGTGTCTATTTAGTGGAGTTTTTCTCACTTGTGTCTTTCACAGAGTGGTCTGGCTCTTAGTGCTCTTGTTTATCAATTGGTTGTTGGTGTTCAACGACTTGTGTTTATGGATTGAGCGGACATTCAAGATTGCATCTATAATTTGAGGGGGTAATTGGGATTGTGTTGAGTTCTAAGGCATGTGAACTTGTGGCATTGGATCTTGTATGGACCTAAATCTGGGTTGATGTGTTTTCCTATCCATTTTGATATTATTTGCATCTGACTAGTGAATTTAATATCTATTCATTATAGAGTGTATGGTCGAATGGGTCATTTAAGTATTGTTTACAAGATGACTGGTGGCAAGTGTGTATAAAATAGAGTCTAGGTTGATGTTTAGAGGGATAAGAAATTAAGGGAAAGATAGATGGAGGATAGAAGAGTAAGCTAGTAAGCTAAAAGATTATAAGTTGCTACATATAGTTGTAAGTGGGTAGATAGAGATTGTAGATTTCTTGATGGCTTGTGAGCAAATGCTCAGATCTAGTTTCTTCCACTTAGCTTTAGGGTAGATGGATAAGGTTGGATCCTGTGAGATCTTTTTGAATCTGTTGATGTACTTGGTCGTAACTGGGAAGGCCTTACAACTCAACATGTTGCATGTAATTGGAATTATGAGACAATATAAGTTGATATTGATATATCATGATGTGTGTTGTTTCCATTGTGTTGTTCTTGTTGTTGGATGCAAGTTTGGACAGTCCTTTATTGGATCCTCTGACCCTGACTGCATCAAGTGGTATTAGAGCTGGTTCATTTCTTGCAATTGATATGGTTGATGAGAAGCTAGTTAAGTTTGATCATTTCATGTGGAGCTTAGGGTTTTTGAAGAACTAGAGAGATGCCTCCCAGAAGATTGGACCCTAGGGAGATTATAGATCTTTCTAAGGAGGTGGAAGTGAGGATAATAAAAATATTTAGATCTGAGATGGCGATGATGAAGAATAAAATCATAGAAGGTATCATAAATATTGGATTACATAGAGGTCCTAGAATAGATGATGGTTATGAAGAAGTTGCTAAAGATTTTGAAGTTGCTAGATCTAGTGGAGATGATAGGGTCGATAAGATAGAGAGATCTAGATCTCGGTTGAGTACAGGTTACAAAATGGAGGTTTCCAAATTTTTAGGTACATTGAGACCCAAGGATCTAATTGATTGGATCAGTGAGTTTGAAAAATACTTTGAGGTGGAAGACATTGAAGATCTTCTTAGAGTGAGGTTGGAACAGAATAAGTTGAAGAGACATGCTGCTTTATGGTGGAAAGAGTTGCAGAGGGACATACAAGATGAAGGTGAGATTAATATCAATTGATGGAGGTTGATGGTGGAAAATCTAAAAGATAAGTGCATTCCCGCCGACTATGAACTTTAGTTGTTTAAAAAAATTGCAGAATCTGAAACAAAAGGAGATGACTGTGGAAGATTATACCGAGGAGCTCTACAAGTTGACTATTGGGTCTAGGCATTGGGAAATTTCTAACGAAAAGGTGACAAGGTATGTTAATGGTCTAGAATTCAATATCCAAGATGAGATTGATATGTTGAAGATTGACTCGGTAGAGGATGCTTATCAGTATGCACTGAAGACAGAAGATAGGTTGAAGAGAATACATTATGGTAATTCCTGAGGGAAACAGAAGAAAGAACAATCAGTGAAGGATAAATGAAAAGTTGAAGATGAACCAAAACCTACTGAACCAAGGAGAAGGGAAGGTAGAGGTGTGTTTAGAGATACTTGTTACAACTGTGGTGAAGAAGGACATTGGTCATTAGAATGTCCTCATGTAGATAAGAAGGTCGATAGTCACTGAAATGTTATGGTGATTGAGGTTACTGAGAATGAACCTGATGTGGAAGGTGTGAGTATTTTTCTTAGGAGAACTTTTCTTCCCTTGAAGAAAGTTGATTCTTATCAGAAGAATAACTTGTTCAGGACTTTGTGCAAGTCTTGTGGTAAATTTTGTAAGGTGATTGTTGATGGAGGAAGCACTGACAACCTAGATTTTGAAGAGATGGTTTAGAAACTTGGTTTGAAAAGGTTGAGGCATCCTTTTCCTTATAGGATAAGTTAGTTACAATATGGTCATGCAGTAGAAGTGAAGGATCAATGCATGGTGAGTTTTTACATTGGTACCTATAGAGATGAAGTATTATGTGACATTGTGGAGATGAGTTCTTGTCATATTTTACTTGGTAGACCTTGGAAATATGATATATATGTTATTCATGTCTATAACATAAATTCCTTTACTATAATAAAGGATGGGAAGAAGTTTATTTTGATTCCTTTGAAGGATGCAAAGCTCAAGAAGATGAACTTGAGCATTGGTAGCAGTTCTGAAATGGTTGCAATGCTTGATACAGACACAAGTGTGCAGAGATATGAAAATAAATCAGAAAGTACTAGTGGTAAAAGAAAGAAGAAGAAGAATTGAGGGAAGAGTGTGTCGGTTGAGGACTTGGAAGATATGAACCAATTTGGAATCTATGTGTTGAATCCCAATGGATGTTCTTCCATCTTCTAAGAACATCATTTTGCACCTGGGGTATCTGATGCAAGAGCATCATGGGGTAGTTGGAAATCATGTGTCACCAAAAATATGTTTTATTTTTATTTCTCTTTTAGTAGTTAACTTGGCTGGATAACTAAGTTTCTCAGCTACTTTGGTGGCAGTTCTCGGTTGGAAGATGTATTACTTCACTATTAAACTCGATGACTAGACTCGGTGGTGCTTGGTGTTGTTGTTTTCGATGATATTCTACTTGGGGTACATTTCTCAGTGCTAGTTGTTTGGTGTGTGCTTCTCAGTGGTGTCTTTCTTGGTATCATATTACTCGGTGGTGTCTTTTCAGTGGATTTTTTCTCACTTGTGTCTTTCACCAAGTGGTCTAGCTCTTAGTGTGCTTGTTTATCATTTGGTTGTTGGGGTTCACCGACTTGTGTATATGGATTGGGTGGACATTAGAGATTGCATTCATGATTTGAGGGGATCATTGGGATCATGATGAGTTTTGAGGCATGTGGATTTGTGGCATTGGATCTTGTGTGGACCTAAATCTTGGTTGATGCATTTTCCTATGTATTTTTTAATTATTTGCAGCTGACTAGGGCATTTAATATCTAATCATTTTATAGTGTATGGCTGATTAGGTCATTTTACTATTGTTTACAAGCTAACTTTTGGAAAGTGTGTATAAAAGAGAGTCTAGGTTCATATCTAGAGGGATAAGAAAATGAGGGAAAGATAGATAGAGGATAGCAGAGTAAGCTAGTAAGCTAGAAGATTGTAAGTTGCTATAGACAGTTGTAAGTGGGTAGAGAAAGATTAAAAATGGCTTGATGGGTTGCAAGCACAATTTTAGATTAGGTTTGTTCCACTTAGCTATAGCATAGATGGATAAGGTTAGATCCTGTGAGATCTTGTTGAATCTGTTGATGTAATTGGCCCTAACTAGGAAGGGCTTACAACCCGACATGTTGCATGCAATTGGAATTCTAAGATAATAAAAATGGATATTGATATATCTTGTATTATGTTGTTACCACTGTGGAGTTCTTGTTTTTGGTTGAAAGTTTGGACAGTCCTTTATTAGATCCTCCATCCTTGACTACATCATAAAGAACTTGCTCGATAGATAGATTAAAATAAAACACCACATGGACTTTAGAACTTAGGAAATATTAATGTAGATCATGCTAGTACTTAAAAAAAACTAGATGGCTCTGTCAATGATAAATTAAAGCAAATGGGTAAAGTCAGTTAAGTGACTTGAAAAAAGGTAACACTATTTTATAACATACTCAGGGGTTTAGGGTTTAAGAGTCTTTTTTCCAAGACAGACGAATGGTTTAAGAACTAGAGACACAAAGGACTTAAAACCAGACTCAAACACATTGAAAAACCTTTGAACCATGGAAATTTTTTTAAGAGTTCTAACTGTGGCTCTTATTAGGGATGTATGTCTCTTGTAGGCATAACATGGTTCTAGAATCTCAAGGTTAAGTAGACCACCTAAGGAAATGAAAATACCCTACAATAGACAAAAACAATAGGAAAATGTACAAACCAAAACTTATTTACAACTGACTGTTCATAGATTCTGACAACTTCAAGAGAAGTAGAAATTCAAGAATTTTACATCAACATGAAATTCCCAAATATTTAATGTTAAATATTTTAAAATGTAAGAATTAGAACCCCACTTATGGTCAATGATATATGTTCCTAACCAAATAGGATCAAATTTTCTATGTTTTCCTTTCTCTTCCAATCCGACATTCCACATCAAGACCAAATCATCAATTTCAAAAATTCTTACAATGGTTCTTTTGTCATACAAATCCTTACATTGAAACCACAACCTAACATTGATGTCATGTTCTTCCCTTCTTGATTAGTCCAATTGTATCAAATCATACATTCTGATCTTCATCTCATCATCCATTTCCTCATCGTATTTTTGGATAAACTTGTACATTGCTAATTAGTTATATTGAGACAACATACCATGTATACCATATACTAAATCAAAGGGTGCACAAGCAATGGCCTTTTTCACTATCACTCTATTAGCCCATAGTGCCTGTCGCAACTTTCAATCCCAATCTCTTTTATTCTTATCAAATATTCTCTTTGGAATTTTAATCATGCTTTTGTTACTAGATTCATCTTGGCCATTTCTCTGTGGGTGATATGGGTAATATTAAGAACTATGGATCCCATATAGTTGGTGAAAATCATTAAATTCTTCAGATCTGAAACATATTGCTTTATATACCACTATTATCTTCGGGAAACCAGACCTAGTCAAGATGTTTTGTAATACAAAGTTAGTTACAACATTGTTGGTGGCTCTTTTAGTAGGAATTTCTTCAACCCACTTAGTAAAATAGTCAGTTGCCACCAGAATCCATGAATGAACTCAAATAGATTTATTATGGATGTCAACAATTAAATCCATTCCCCACATTTGAAAAGGTGCCTCAACTGTGATAGGCTTCAAAGGTAAATTCTCACCAAACTTAAGCTTACCTACAAATTTCTGGCAAGCATCACATTTTTTGACATAACTGTTGGCATCCCTGAAAATGGTAGGCCACCAAAAACAAGACCTCATAATTTTATGTGTAGTAGTCTTAGCCATGGCCCCCACATGCACCATTATGCATTTATTACAAAAAATTCTTGGATCTATCATAGTCTACACATTTGAGCAATACTCCTTCATTTCTCCTCCAGCAAAATTGACCTTGTATTATCACATAGTTAATAGCATGCAATTTCAATGTTATCTTCCTATTTCCATTTATTTTAGGAGGTAATAGATCATTTTCTGTAGAAATCAGATGATGTCCTTATACCAATCACATCAATCCATATAAAAAATAGAAGGCCTTTTCTCTTCTTCTAACATGTTTACATGATTAGCATCCAAATTAATCTGAGCCATAAGCTTTGAAAGTCCTAAGCCTTTGACCAAATTTGTGATTTGAATATGAATATTAAACTCTTGGATTCTCTTTATCCATCTACACCTTTTTCCTGAAACTTCTTGTTGGACCAGAATGTCCTTCACAAGAGCACTAGGTACATAAAAAAATGTTATTTCTCCTACCAAATAAAATCTAAAATCTTTGATAGTTTTGACCAAAGAATATGCCTATTTTTCCATGATTTCATACTTCAATTGTGCTACTTGTAATGGTTTGATGAAAAAGGAAATGGGTTGTTCAAAGTGGTGCAGGAGCACCTTAAGGTATTATGAAGATCTTCAAAGAATTTTGGCTTGTAGGTTGGTTTAGCCAACCACCAAGGTAATGAGGAGTAAATATAATGTCCCAAGGTTATTTTGGTATGTGTCTAGAGGTAAGAATTTTTATACTCTAGTGTTTGGTGTGATCAATTACGATCTAAGAGCTTAAGTCCTAGAAAGTCAAAAAATGGGTCAAAGTTTGATTGAGACTCCAAAATGGAGTGGCACTTGTGGTTTTAATGTTTTCAGGTGTTTTAAAGTCTTATGTAATTTTTTGGAGTCAAATTTAACTAGTGGGGATAGTGGTTTGTCAAAAGAGCAAAAGATGTAAAAGTTGTTCATGACAACTTTGCAAAGTCGTCATGACAACATTTCCTAAAAACTAGGAAAGGGCTTTAATGGTGCCCAAATCCTGACCTTAGGGTCCTAACAAGACGGGATAACCTATATAAGGTCAAACAAAACCTAATCTAAGGGTTGGAGCAATTAGTGTATGAATTATGATTTGAAAAGAAAAGTTTTGGACTGTATTTTGGGACAAAGCCTTCATCTAGTCACTTAATGGATTGAAAGGATTTAATTAATGCATTGAGACACTTGTTCTTGTTATGTGAATATTATTTGTGGAATTGGTTTAGTTTTTTAGTGTTTTTTGTTTTTTATTTTATAAATTCTTTAGGTTTCACTAGTTGTCTGCCTGGTTCAGAGCCAGTCTTGTAAAATTGTACCCCACTTGAGTTCCCATGGTTGAACTACCATGGATACCTAGAATAAAGGAGGGGACCTTGTACATAGTGTACATATGGTCTTTGCAGTCATTTTTAGCAGGCAAGCTAATTTTTCCATCAAGCCCTAGGCGAGTGTAGTGGCATTCTAGTTAGGAGCTTGTGAAAAATAGTAGCATGGAAAGATGCTAGATGGATTGGTTTGTGTCAATCAATGGTGGGAGAATGTAGGGATATGTGTCGTTGATAAATGAATACAAGGAGAAGAGTGGTGGAGTTGTTTAAAGAAACCATGGAAAGAAAATAACCCAGAATAGTGAACATGCTTGTAAAACCCTTAAAAATAGGGGTTTAGTGAAAGTCCTATGTACAGATAGGGTGGCGGTCTAAAACCTAGAAATTCCTAGAGCCTAGGTTGGACCTATGAAGAATATATAGTTGATTCAGAGAGTTGTTGAGATAATTTGTGAAGAAATCTGAGAAAACTAGTTTCTAGGAGGCCTGATTGACTAAAAAGGCTACAAGGCCTCAAAACAAGAAAACTATGAAATCAAATAGAAACCTTTTAAACAATCCATCTAAGTGGATCAGAATCAGTTGAAAGTGACCTAGGAATGTTAAGGAATCCCATCCCTAGTTCCAAGAGTGTATTGGGAGAAAAGTGGTTCAATGGAGCCTAAGGGTGCATTGTAGGATTGAGAAGGAAAGAAGAGTGTTTTGAAATTGGCAGTGAGTTCTAAGGGAATCAGGGGATCATAGAGTTTTCCTCTGGATAGGGTAGAGAAAGATACTCTAGGAAGACCAAATATAGGTCTTAGTTAGAGAAAGAGTGTTCTTTTGGTTAAAGCTCCCCATCAAATTTGTATCAGAGCTATTGAAAGGCTTGGGAAGTGGATAGTGTATGAAAGAGAGAAGTGAATCCATTGGAGAAAGAACCATGGTGACCAATTCTAAATTGGAAAGGGACTTTTCAGAGAAAGAAGTCCAAACTAGACTTCTTGAAGAAGCTATGGAGGAGATGAAGCTAAAGTTAGCAGAAGTGGTAGAGATAGAAAACAAGATGAAAGAATAGATAGGAGAGGATAAAGATAGAGGAAAGAGTCAAGTTGAAAAGGAGGAAGAACTAGAACCTAACCCTCCATTACCTGAGGAACCATTCCTCAAGGCCTTGAAGGCATTAAGTGGAAAGGCACTAGAAGGCATTCCAATGTTCTCTGGCAAGACGGATGCAGAGTTAGTGATGGAATGGATTGAGGGTATGGAAAAACAATTTGAATGTGATGGTATCACAGAGGCACAAAAGGTGAATATAGAAAAATCAAGGCTAAGAGGATAACCATTAACTTGGTGGAAGTTCTTGCAGGAAGAAAGAGAAAGGGATGGAAAGAAGCCAATAGCAAGTTGGAAAGCTATGGTGGCTAAGGTGAAAGAGACCTACTCACTAGAGGATTATGACATCCAATTGCACAAAAGAAGGCAGAATCTCAAACAAAAATATCTAGATGTGGCATCCTATACCGAAGAGTTCCAAAAACTATGCCTTAGGTCAAAAGTGTTAGAGCTAGAAAGCATTAAATTTTCTAGGTATCTCAATGGCCTTAGATGGAACATACAAGAAGAGTCGAGCCTCTTTACTATAACTTCTATCCATGGGTGTTTTCAAATGGCCCTTAAGGTGGAAGAAAAACTCAGAAAGAAACAAGATTCCAACTCTAGGGGAAGGGGAAGAGGTAGATACTCTAGAGGAGGAAATAGAGGTGGTTCTAGTGGAAGGAAAAATGATACCAGAAGCCAAGGATATTCTAGGTTTGTTGAACAAAACCATGAGTCTAGTAATAGGGGAGGATATAATAGGGGTAGAGGCTTTCATAGTGGTGGAAGAGGAAGATCAGGTAGATTTGGAAGAAGCTCACATTTTTTTCAATGAAGTGCTATAACTATGTCCAATTAGGTCACCCTGCCTATAGGTGTCAAGATAAACCAACATCTTCACAAGGTGAGAATAAGATTGCTTATATGCAAGAAGAGGACATGTCTAAATAGTTAGAGGTAATTTTGGATTCAAAAAAAGGAGAGTACCTCATGCTTAGGAGGATTATAATCAAACAACCTACAAGGGATGAACACAAGAAAAGAAGGGCTCTTTTTAGGGTCAATTGAAAACTTCTTCATAAATTATGTATAGTTATAATAGACTCCAGATCTATTTATAATGTGATCTCAGATGAAGCAGTATAGAATCTCAAATTGGTCAAGATACCCCATTTGTGTCCTTACAAGGTAACTTGGTTGAATAAGGGACATAATATACTGGTTAATGAACAAGTGTTGGTTGAGTTTACTATTGGAATGTATAAAGACAATATACTTTTTGAATGTACTACCAATAGATTCATGCCATCTATTGCTTGGAAGACCATGAAATTATGACAGGGAGGAAGTTCACCATGGTAAGGAGAGCAAGTAACTTTTCAAGAAGAATGGAGTAACTTATAAGATATAGTCTTTGATAGAGGAGGAAATAATAGATAAGATGGAATACAATACCCTACTAATGAGAGGGAAGAATTCCTCAAGGACATGAAGGAGGAAGAAGGAATTGGCTATGCAATCTTGGTGAAGCCAAAATAGGAAGAGACACCTAAATAGTCATCTATGCCTGTAGAAGTGAAGCAGTTGTTAGATCAGTTCCAAGACATCATATGTGAAGGGAATCCATATACACTACCACCAAAAAGAGAAATAAATCATGAAATTGAATTTGTGCCAGGGGCATCATTGCCTAACAAGGCTGCATACAAAATGACACTAGATCAGAACAAAGAGATTTCAAGGCAAGTGCAAGAGCTATTGGACCAGGGTCTGATAATGAAGAGCATCACTCCATGTTTTTTCCTAGTGGTGTTGGATTCTAAAAGGGAGGTAAGTGGAGAATGTCTACTGACTCTAGGGAAATAAATAAGATAACTATTAGATATAGATTTCCTATTCCTAGAACAAAAGACTTAATGGATTGCTTAGGGGGTGATAAGTACTTCTCAAAGATTGAATTGAAAAGTGGATACTATAATCTTAGAATGAAAGAAGGTGATGAGTGGAAGTCAGCCTTTAAAACCATAGAGGGGTTATATGAGTGGTTAGTAATGCCATTTGGGCTTACAAATGCACCTAGTACTTTTATGAGGGTCATGAACGAAGTCTTAAAGGATTATATAGGGGTATTTTTGGTAGTATACCTAGATGATATCCTCATCTCTAATAAAATAAAGGAGTAGAACATGAAGCACATATAACTTTTGTTGAAAAGGTTACAAGAGGAGAAGCTCACCATAAATCTTTAAAAGAGTGATTTTATGAAACAAGATCTATTATACCTAGGATTTGTAGTATCCGAAGGTGACTTGAAGATGAAAAAGAGAAAAGTGGAATCCATATTAAGTTGGCCTACTCCTAAGATAGGGAGTGAAGTGAGAAGCTTCCATGGGTTAGCCCAATTCTATAGGAATTTTTTTAGAAGATTCAGTGAAATTTGTGCACCTGTCCTAGATACCATTAACGGTGGAGTCAAGACAAAATTTGTATGGACCAAGGAATCCAATGAAGGATTTGAGAGATTGAAGAAATAAAAATCCACCTAGCCAATACTTGTTTTACCAAGTTTTGATAAGTTATTTACAGTGGAATGTGATGCTAGCAACATAGCAGTGTGTGCAATCCTAAGTCAAGAAGGAAGACTAGTAGCCCTCTTTAGTGATAGGCTTAATAAAGCAAAGTCTAGATACTCATCCTATGATCTAGAGCTCTATGCATTGGTGAAATCTCTTAGGAAGTGAAGGAAATAATTTTTTCTAAAGGAATTTGTGGTATACACTGATAACAAGGCCCTAAGCTACATAAATACATAGGAGAAGCTTAGTTTGAGGAATATAAAGTGGATGGAGTTTCTGCAATCATACACCTTTACTATCAAGCACAAAAAGGGGGTAAATAACAAGATAGCAAATGCCCTTATTAGGAGATTTCTTAACATCCAGTAGATAGAGTTGCAGATTATAGGGGTTGAAGGATTCAAGGACCTCTATGAAGGAGATTCAGATTTGTCATAGATTTACAAGGTGTGTACTAATTTTGAAGATCACTTCCATAGTGAATATGCAGAGTATACCTTGCAGAATGATTTACTATTTAGAGGGAAGCAAATATGCATTCCGAGGGGTTCGATGAGGGAGAAAATCATCCAAGAGAAGCACAATGGAAGCTTGAGTGGACACTTTGGGTTAAAAATACCCTAGAACTAGTGGAGAGATTCTATTTGTGGCCTAAAATGCAGAAAGATGTAAGGAGGTATGCGGAGCAGTGTGGAGTATGTCAGAAGGAAAAGGGGACATCATCAAATGCAAGTGTTTACCAACCACTTCCCATCCCAAAGAGACCATGGGAGTGCATAAGTATGGATTTCATAGTGGGACTACCTAGGAGACCAACTATTTTGGATAGTGTGTTTGTGGTAGTGGAAAAATTTAGTAACATGAGTCCTTTAATCCCATGTAAAAAAAACACATGATGCCATTCACATTTCCCACATTTTTTTTAAGGCGATAGTAAGGATACATGGCTTGCCAATGAGCATAGTTGAAGACAGATATGTGAAGTTTATGTTTCTCTTTTGGAAGAACCTATGGAAAAGGATAGGAACTAATTTGTCTCATAGTTTTTCATATCATCCTCAAATGGATGGTCAGACAAAGGTAATAAATAGGGTTCTTAGCAACTTCCTAAGATGTTTGACTAAAGAGTATGGACAAGGATGGGAACAAGTTATCCCATAGGAAAAATTTGCATATAATGATAATAGAAATAGGACTATTGGTAAGAGTCCATTTGAGATTGTGTATGGATTACATCCAAGGGTTTTTCTTGAGCTGAGAGTCCTAAAAGGCTATCAAGGGATTAGTGGTCATGTAGATGATTTTTTTCAATCAATGATAGAGGTTCATGAGAAAATGTAGAAGACATTAGTGGAAGCTAATAATAAGTTGAAAGATAAAAAAGATGAAGGGATAAGAGACCTGTAATTTCAAGTAGGAGACTTGGTGATGATATTCTTAAACAAGGCTATCCTATAGAAGGGTATACGAACCAAACTACAGATGAAGAGAATTGGACCATGTAAACTGTTAGCTAAGTATGGCTCCAATGCCTACAAGATAGATCTACCCAAGGAGATGTCTATTTATCCTATTTTTAATGTGAAGGACTTGATTGAATATAAGGGTCCATATATAGATGATGGAAATTATAGTACATAGGTGACTAGGGATGTGGAAGAACTCAAAGTACCTATTCAAGCTAAGCCACAAGTGAAAAAGATTCTGGATTCAAGAGTGAAGAAGAAGACAAGAAACAAAGTTTACATGGAACACTTGGTGAAATGGGAACACAAACCTAAGTTAGAGAATACATGGATAGTAGAAGGATACTTCAAGAAGAATGGCATAAGCATAGAGTTCATCACACCTAAGATACCTTGATTTTCTTGTTGCAGGGGGAGGATGATGCAGGAGCACCCTATGGTCTTCTAAAGATCTTCAAAGCATTTTGGCTTGTAGGTTGGTTTAGCCAACCAAAAAGGTAACAAGGACTAAATATAAAGTCCCAATGTTGTTTTTGTGTATTTCTAGAGGTAAGAATGTTTAGATTCTAGTGTTTGGTGTGACCAATTAGGATCTAAGAGCTTAATTCCTAGAAAGTCAAAAAATGGGTCAAAGTTTGAACACAAATCCAAAATGGAGCGGCATTGTGATTTTATTGTTTTAAGTTGTTTTAAGGTCTCATGTTATGGTTTGGAGTCAAATTGAACCACTGGGAATAGTGGTTTTCAAAAGAGAAAAAGATGTAAAAGATGCTCATAACAACTTTGCAAAGTTGTCATGACAACATTTCCTAAAAACTAGGAAAGGGATTTAATGGTGCCCAAATCCTGACCTTAGGGTATGAAAATGAATGGATAACCTATATAAGGTAAAACAAAACCTAATATAAGGGTTGGCATAGTTAGCGTATGGATTGTGATTTGAAAAGAAAAGTTTTGGACTTATTTTGGGATAGAGCCTTCATCTAGTCACTTAATGGATTGAAAGGATTGAATTAATGCATTGAGACACTTTTTATTGTTATGTGAATACTCTTTGTGGGATTGGTTTAGTTTTTTAGTGTTTTTTCTTATTGTTTTGTAAATTGTTTAGGTTTCACACGTTCTCTGCCTGGTTCAGAGTCAGTCTTGTAAAAAAGTACCCCACTTGAGTTCCTGTGGTTGAACTACCATGGCCACCTGGAATAAAGTAGTGGACCTTGTATATAGTGTAGATATTATTTTTGGAGTCATTTTATGTAGGGGAGCTAATTTTTCCAGCAAGCCCTAGGTGAGTCCAATAGCCTTCTGGTTAGGAGCTTGTGCAGAGTAGTAGCATGGAAAGATGCTAGATGGATTGGTTTGTGCCAATCAATGGTTGGAGAATGTAGGGATATTTTTCCTTGATAACTAATGCAAGGGGAAGAGTGGTGGAGTTATTTAGAGGAATCATTGAAAGAAAAGAACCCACACTGGTGAACATGCTCTTAAAACCCTTAAAAATAGGGGTTTAGTGAAAGTCCTATGTACGCATAGGGTGGGGGTCTAAAACCTAGAAAATCCTAGAGCCTAGGTTGGACCTATAAAGAATACATAGTTGATTCAGAGAGTTGTTAAGATAATTTGTGAACAAATCCAAGAAAACCAGTTTATAGGACGCCTAATTGACTAAAAAGGCTGCAAGGCCTCAAAAAAAGAAAACTATGAACTTGACTAGAAACCTTTTAAAGAATCCATCCAAGTTGATCAGAATCATTTGAGAGTGACCTAGGAATGGTCAAGAATCCCATCCCTATTTCCAAGAGTGGATTATGAGAAAAGTGGTTCAATGGAGCTTAAGGGTGCATTGTAGGATTGAGAAGGAAAGAAGAGTGTTTTGAAATTGGGGGTGAGTTATAAAGGAAGAAGGGGATCATAGATTTTTCTGCTAGATAGGGTAGAGGAAGATACCCTATGTAGACCAAAGATAGGTTGTAGTTAGAGAAAGAGTGCTCTTTTGGTTAGAACTCTCCATCAGAAATCCCTCTGAATTCTTATGTAACAATACTACAGCAACAGTATTGTATGAAGCAAAGGAGAAAATATACAATGGATTTCTATAATAAGGTTTCCTTAAAATAGGGGCATGCTTGATAGCCTTCTTAGTATCTAAGAAAGCCTTAGATGCTTCTTCATTCAATTCCACCTTAGCTCCTTTCTTCATCATCTTTGAAATAGGGATACTAATCTCTACAAAATTTGTAACAAATCTCCTCAAGAAATTTACTAGTCCAAAGAAAGAATGAATGCCCTTGACATTCTTGGGCTGAGGGACTTTATCAACAGTAGAAACCCTTTCAAGATCAATCCTGACTCCATCCTTAGATACAATGTGTCCTAAGAGATTTCCCTCTATAACTTCAAAGAAATATTTCTTTGGGTTGAATGAGACCACATACTCTAAAGCTTTATCAAAAATTTTCTCAAGATGACCACAATGTTGATCTTTCTTCGTTGGATAAGCCGTTAAGTCATATTGATAAAAAACTAAAAATTTATTTATGAAATCTTCAAATTCCACATCCATGGCTCTATGAAAAGTTACCCTAGAAATTTTCAAGCTAAAAGGTATTCTCACAAAAAAATAATGTTAGATAACTGAGAAGGGGGGGGGTGAATTAGTTAGTGCCAGTTATCCTATAGTCCCAACTACTCCCAAATTTATATAATATATATTTAAAACATATAAATAAACTTGATGAAATATGAACTGTGATCTCAAACTTACTTTCAAACTCATCTATAAACTTATCTTTAAACTCATTTATTGAGTTGTAGTAAATTAATGCTCTGATTATTGATCAATGCATATAAAGTATTGTGTAAATAAAAATAAAAATTCAATGCAGCCATACACATTAACACATAGATTTTTAACGTGGAAATACTGCTAAGGGAAAAACAATCTAGGAACAGTAACCCAAAATATTTACTCTTCTGAAGTGAGATCGGTGAAGAGCCAACCCTATTAAAGGTTACAATGCACACTGTTAGGTGTGACCTGGTTAGAGAATTTATCACTAACAATTCTCCCTTGACCAATCATTCACTATAGTGTCAAAAAGATAGAAATCAACATTCATTGAATGTCATAATAAACACTATTAAGTCCTACTCTATTGAGATATTTTCTCAAACCACAGGACAACTCTAGGGCCATGTCATAAACCTTTTCCAGAGTATCCCAATCATTTACGGTCATGGTTATCCAAAGGATAGTGGAAAAAAAGGGTCTAGAGAATTCAGGTATGTTTGGATGGTGACGTCAGTGGATGGGATAAAGGGACCAGTGCAACACTTCAAGGCACATTGGAACCAAGGGTTGAATGTAGCAAGGAGTTCATTCAGTTCCTTCCTGATGGAGATAAAATAGCTGTGGGACCACACTGGGTCCACATGAATGCAAAAGGCCACTAGGGAGGCATCTTCCATATCCTTCCAACTATTGATGGAGTTGGCCGGCAACTTGAGGTACCAGTTTAACTCATTTTGTCCTAAGGACAGAGGGAACATCTAGGTTACAACATCCTAATCTTATACTTGATGTTGGTTCATGGCATCCTTATAGGCCTGGAGGTGTTCTTCTATGGTTTTTTGGCCTAGATGCTTGTATCTACAGTAGATATTCTCCGGATGCAGAGGAATGTTTTTGGTAGTGCTAGGGAACTACCCCATTAGGGACCCAGTGTTACCAAAGTAAGTTTCCATTGGGGCTGCTAGATTTTTTCTAGGTTGAGTGTTGGTCCGTGAGGTTATCTAAGGAGCTTGCGTATTCTAAGGTGGAGCGAATCCTCAAATGAGGTTGGCTAGCTATTTTGTCTTTGGGGTCCTTTTCCTTCGAGCAGGATGCTTGAGCTCAAAAACATTTCTGAGATTCAAGGCTGATCGAAGGATTCTTTCAAAGCACAAGGGAAAAAAAACCCAATCTTGCTAAAAGATTGGTTCCTAAAAGTATGGCTTGGGGAACCCTCTGACGACATGAAATCAAAATATTTTGAAGGGGATGAGCTCATGCCCTCCTTCTAGCACCAATTTCTCTGAACAGGACTTTGTGACCGGTTTCATCAATAGATGAAGAGTTGTCACCGGGTACCGAGGTATCCACCAACTTCACCTATAAAGGTTTTCTAGGGAATAAATTCTCTGGGCCTTCAATCACTTGAGTGTCAGGTCTTGACAGTGTGGGGAGATAAGTTGGGCAAGTGACTATTTTTTTCGAGGGGATGGTTGGTTTTTACTCGTCTTCTCTAGGGATTTTGGTGATATGTCTGGGTTTCCTGCAAGCACATTAAGTTAATGAAATAAAAAAAAAAAGATAGGCTAGAGTTAGGACTTTGTTACTTCTACTTATAGTCATGATACATATTTCAAACATCAACAATGCTCTAATGAACTACACTAAATACTGAATGCATATAAAACCATTCATTCATACATATTCAATAGAAAAGGGGGAAATGAGATCATTAATCAAATAAAACATTAGAGAAAAGGACATTAGAAACATACAACACAAAAGAAAATGCTAAATCAGATATCAGAACATCACAACATCATTTCCAGCAAGTGTTCTTCCTTCTTCATAAACAAAGGTGTTCCAGCATCAATAGTGTGTACATCAATGGCTCAAAGGGAGCATCTAACTACCAAGAACTACTGAGAATTGAGCTCATTCCATGACTAATAAATGAAATACTAATAGTAATGGACTGCAAAATCATTAATTTTTCCAACCCTTGAAATAAGGTCAGACTTATTATTTATACACATAGCTTTCCCTAAAACTTAACCTAATCTAACCGTACACTCAACATCAAAATACAATATCTGGTGGCCGGTACTACCTGCACCACTTACAATCAGCTCAAAAAGTGTAGAGGTCTAACAAGACAGAGGAAGAAGACAACAAGAGAAGATGGAAAAAAATTGGCCTCAAGAAGAGTGCCAGATTAAGAATAGAAGAAATCATATCTTCTCAAAGTTTGAGGGTACATGCTTCATTAATTCAAAATGTGGCCCACTATCTTCAATGCACCATGTACTTAATGCTAGAGTAATGCCTTGGGAAAATCACCTATCAAAGCCATCTCTCCACTTGAGATGCCTTATCAAGATCACCTACCTTTTGAACCCTTTATTAAATGTTGGATAATGACTGATTAGCTCTAAGGAACCTGGACATGGGTCACTGAAAGAAATACAAAACTTTGGATCTAGAATTTCGGAGTCCAGGATCTTACGTTCGAAGAATAATGAATGTTAAAAAATGCACCCTACTGGTAAAAGTCTCCAAAGTCTAGAGAACCTTATTGTTCCTTGTATGCCTTAAATTCTTCTAGGAGCTGGGAAACTCCATCTTCATCAATATCTTTGATGTCAGCCTGACGGTACTTGACCGCGTCCATTTGTTGGCCGAGATCTGGGGTGTTTCCTTTGAATTTGGTGGTCATCTTTGAAGCATCATGGGTTCAAAGAATCATCTAGGATATGTTTGACATCTTTGCTCCATCCATTCCTTCTAGGGACTAATATCAAGACTCCATTAGCTCATCAAATTTCCCTACAACATATTCCTCTGGATTACACATTTTAGTACTAAAGGGATCGACTCCCAAAACCCTTGTAACAAATGCCTTGTATAAATTTAAAGAATATTCAACCTCCACAACTTTATCCCTTAGGGCCCCTACCAGTTGCTTTCTTATCTCCAATTTGTGATTAGGTTTGGAGTGCTGGACCTGGATTAAGTCAAAGGACTTTTCCCCTAAAATTGTAGCCTCAGTGATGACTTCCTCTCCGATACCCACAAGTTCTCCCAACTCACTCATACATGCTTCATATTGATCAGTCTCTCCCTCCTATAGAGAAATGGTATTTTTAACTTTGTGCAAAATGTTATTGGCCATGTACAGGTTTGAGAGTGTTGCCACTAGGAAATGTCAAACATTTCCTACCTATTCATCCACCTAGTCATCACTACCTATGCTTTCTTTTTTATGTTCCTCAGTGTGTCCATGTCACCTTGTAGGAGTAGTGCTCCAGATGTAGAAGCTTCTGGAGGGATGACAGTTATCATTTGTGCTAGCTTTTCAAAATCCTGAGGAGATTTGCACTCTTTTCTTTTTCCTCCTTTAGTTTTTCAGCCTGTTTATCATAGCGGGCCACAATCGCCTGGCTAGCCTCTTTCAGTATGTCTAGTTCACCTTGCTTATCCCTCTTCCCTAGAGGTATCTCTATAATAGTGTATTATGTAGCACTCACCACTACTTCCTCTTTGTCTGGGGGAGGTGTCATGATGACAATTACTATATCTCCCTCTAGACTAGTCCAAATGGAGTGGAGTGTCTAGGCCTTCTTTGGCTTGGGAGCACCTTTTGCCTATGCTATCATCTCAGCCAGGGGCAGATGGGATTTTACCACCCCTGGGGTCTTTCTCTTCTTAGATTCCACCAACCATTGTGGTGGAGGGGGTGGCCTTGCTTCTAAATCTTGATCATGTGTATCCCCTCAGGGGTTCTACTATTCACCACCGACGTTTAGAGTCTCATCAAAATATTTTTACTAGTTCCCAGGATTATCCACACCATCCACCTTTGTGGCATCAATATTCTCTATTTTGGTGCTCCCATCCTTGGCAGTGTCAGTAGAATCAACATTGATATTTTTGGCATTCTCCCCATCCCATTGATGTTGTTGTTGTTGTTCTTCTCTAGCATCATCCGCAGGACATCCTCCTCCATTGGCTTATCCCTCAGAGGTTGCGAAGGTGTCTAAACTGGATCTACTTGTAATATTACTGGGATCACCTAGCCAAATGTTGTGCTACCCTAGGTGGGAGGAGGGGTCTAGAGCATGACAACTGAGGTTACGATTGTTCCCATAGTTCTGGTTCCCCCAGCCGAAGCTGACTTATCATCTTGTACTTACCTCTTCTTTGTTTCAGTCTCCATGGTTGGGATTTCCTAGAAATCTAGGATGTCCACCTATTCTGATTCCTTTTCCTTTTCTATCTAAACTTCCTACTCTATGAAAAAATCCTTTTCTGGAATCTCTCCATTAGTGGGGGCTCTTTCCTCTTCTTGGGCAGCTATCTCCTCTATTTCCTTCCCAATATCCCCTTGTAAATTCACAAGTTCCTCCATCCTTAATATATCGTCAAAGTCATCATGCGGAGGGGAGGTCTCCAGGGGATTCTGTGGTTAGTTCTCTAGCTCAAGGGAGTCTGAGGAGATTACCTGAATGTCTGGCATGTTGGGCATCTAGAGGTCTACTTCCACCCTTGGTTGAGGATTATTATTCTTCTTCCTCCTTGTCACCAATGGGAGCCTGACGCCCAAAATAGCTGCATGCTCCTCCTCCACTCCTATCCCAGTTACTTGGACCATTAATTCTGCAAGTGAAGGGGAGCCAAAAGGCAAGGCAGGTTCTACTGTAATAACTGGGATGCCCATCCAGGTGCTTATAGCTTCCTTCATCTGGTGGGACACTTCAAGTTGAAGCTACGATTTTTCTACAATGGGAACTATGGAAGGGACCTAGGGTGGGGTCCCAACTTTTCTCTTTCCTCTATCTTCACCTTGCATAGAGGTTTTGGCCCTAGAAGTGGATCCCCCCCAAGATGCGCCAACTCTTCACGTAATTTTTGGACACACCTTTTGAAAATACACATGATTTCATTCAATTACATCATGGGTGATGTCTTCAATTGTTGGGCCTTCCAGGGTGTCCCAGTCCACCAGAGGGAGATCCATTTTGTCTACTCCCTATGCATTAACTGTGGGTCTTCTGTGGACCCAGTGTCCAAAAAGTCCTTAGGAAAATTTTGAAGCTTGAGGCGCTTCATCATGCCTTGCATCATCCTAACAAAATGTCTATTTCGGACTTCAAAGTCATCCTCGGAGTCTGCCCAAAAATCTTCAATGTGAGGCCTTTGGGGGTCCGCTACCCGGGGCAATGTCGTTGCTATCTTATCAAGTGGATCAAAATCCTTTTGGTCCAAGTAAAAATCTTTAATCCCCAAACACTTTAGTTTGCCATCACCCTCTTTCACCACTGTGAGGCTGCAAGTATAGTTCTCGTAGGTTTTTGGGAATGAATTGTTGGTAACCTTATTTAATGCAAAGAAGGCATGTAGCTCCAGAATCTGTCTGCATTATTCCAAAAGAATTATCCTATCCCCACAATGTTTGCGTAATAGGTAGGGTTTCCCGGAGAAGCCGGTCACCCGAATATAGGGGTGTTTCTTGAATTGAATATAATAGTGGCAATAATTGTTGACCAATGTCATTGATTCTTTTGAAAGCTGGTATCCGACATCCCAAGTGGGTGTAAGAATATTATAGTAAGCGAAAGAATCATTGACTCTGCGAAAACTGGGGAAACTAGCCTCCCATTGAATCTATGGGAAATAGTCCCATGGAGCATTCTAGTCCTTACTAGTCCCGAGCTCACTGACACTGAGTAATCCCTTGGTGATGGGGTGTTGTTGCACCAGTGCCCACAAAAAGTAGGAAGTCATGTAAAATTTAAAGGACCGGGTGACTCTGACAAGCTGGGTGTCCATGTGATTGGCGATGATTGTTGCCCAATTGAAAGTCTGACTAATGGAGGTGATGCCAAACAAGAAGTAATACATCCATGCTGAGAATTCCCAGGCATGGGGCTCTCCAAAGACTCTACATAATGCAATGATCCCCATTTGTATACTCTCTTTGAATTCTATTTGAGGGATCTCCAGCTTCATCTTTTTGTAATCTTTTTTGGGAGTCTTAAGCTAGTTCATGTTGAGGTATTGTCGGCCTCTTGAGGGGGCTTCTCAAATTTATTTAGTGCCAGGGTCTAGGTGATAACTGTGGCATTGGCAAACTGGGGGATCCCCAACCTCGAAGAGAATGTTACAGCATCCAGAGACACCATGGATGTTGTATAACCCAATGGAATAGGAGTGGCAAGAATGAAAACCTAGATGACTATGTTGTAGTGTTCTACTAGTGTGAGGATGAGCTCTAGAGCCTACACTAAGCAGGGGAAGCATGCGACCTTAAGGATTCCAGAGGTGACCACATTGAGTGCCATCAAAGATTTGGCCTTGCACTGTATGACTATTATTTTTACTAGGGATTGTATTTCTTCCCATGCTTTGACACTTGTGTTGGTGACCAATTGTAGCTTGGAATCGACCTTTGATCCTAGAATAGCCTCTCCCTTAAGATATTGTATTGATAGTGGGAGTTTTTCTAAGGTCTTCTCAGCCTTTGTCCTGACACCTTCTCTGGTTAAAGTACTAGTGGGGAGTTCTGGGCTCCAAGGTGGAGAAGATGTTGATGCTTCAGACATGATTGAGGAGTGATTTAGCAACCTACAAGACCAGACAACCATCAGTATAGATAATATAATAAAATTCTGGATTCTAGAGATTTCACCACTGCTTTACATTTATCTTGAATATGGTGTTAGTTTGCATCAAACCCTGAAAAGATATATATAATGAAATGACTTAGGAATTTGTCCTATGCTTGTACTTTCAAGGATTCTAGCTCATGTGATGAAATGAAATGAAGACCAAAGGAAAACCTGGGACCCAAAGTTCAGAAAACTAACCGTTATTGACATGACTAGAAATCAGCCATACTAGGCTGACCTGGGAGCATCATGTGGTCATGTAGTAAATGGAGTATTGGCATTAACATCGATAGTTGTTTGGACATGTGAGAGAATGAATGCCACTTGGGCTAGTTTTTAATGCTCACGTGTGGGAGAATTAACCTGCCATTCAGGATGAGCTGACGGAGGAGAGAGAAAACCACCATGGCCTGAATAGGTGAGGTGTCGAGTTTGAACCAGGTGGACATCATACACAAAATCTCCAAACTTGGGGTTTTTATGGGTGGAGTGTGATGAGCTTGCCACCAAACAAGAAGGAAGGATATATAGAAATGTACAAAAAATATACAGAGGGCCGAAGCACAATGAGGGCCAAAGAAAAAAAACCTTATGTACATTCATTTATAGACAATTACAAAATGTATAGGGTATATACAAGTGCTACACTAATTTACAACTACACAAAGGGCAAACAACCCTCTAGCAGAGCCATCCTACCACCGGGAGGTGACAACAATACTAGAATGTAAAACCAGAAACAAAAACAAAAATAGAAATGAGGACAAATCCGAAAGCAAAAAAAATCCCAAACACAAATAAAGCAAAACCAGAAAGCACGAGGGAAGAACCATAAGGGCCTACCTTAACATGCAAGGAATGTTGGGGAATGAGTATGGGAGGCGCTCTTCAACTGACCACTCTCAAAATACCACGAACGCACAACTAATAATCACCATTCAAGCACTGTTAAGCACTGAGAGCAATTTGCATTTAATCACTATTAAATCAACTTAATTTCCTTGAATCACTCTGGGTAATTTGTTCATGGTAAATGTAACAATGAAAGGTGAAACCTATTTATACACTTAGGGTAAACACATATACTTCTCTTCTTCTACAAACCCTAAAAAAAAAGGCAAACCTCTGGATTTCAGGCTCGGGGATTCCATGCAACGACACCCTCTAGCAAAAGAGGGATTAGTGATAGAGAATCTTGGAGTCCAGAACTTGACTAGAACAAAGAAGACAAACACTTTGGGACTGGGGCCCAGAGAAAGGAAAACCAAAAGGGGACACAACACCGACCCCAAAGAGGCAAAGGTCAGAGAAAACAAAAGGAAACATAAGAAACCAAGGGAAAGCAAAAGAAAAAAGGGGGACCCAACATTTTTCCTACAAAATGTAGGGATGGGTATGCAGGGCATAACACCTCCTAGTCACCTTAGTGACTGATAGAAAAGGGATGGACCACTAGTCTATTCCTCAAGTACTCAAATGTATCCTTTGGTAAGTGTTTAGTGAATATGTCAGGCAATTATTCTTTTGATTGAACATATTCCAGTGTAACTTGTTTTTATTATACATGTTCACTCAGGTAGTGATACTTTATAGATATATGCTTTAATGTTTTTGCATGCATCACCAGGTTCTTAGAAATGTTAATTGCACTAGTATTATCACAATAAATTATCACTAGGTTAGTGATCTTTTCATTCATACCTTTCAAAAGTTTTTTTATCCATGCAATGTTCAAACAATTTGTAGCAACAACAACATATTTTTCTTGTTTAATTGACTGAGATATGCATCCTTGCTTCTTACTGATCCAAGTAACTAATCTTTCTCCCACAAAGAATACTTCACTAGTAGTGCTCTTTCTATCATCAATGTTCCCATCCCAATCAACATCTATGTAAACTTTTAGTTCAAACTTTCTATCTTTCTTGTACCATAATCCATAATCTTCAGTGTTCTTCAAGTATCTAAAAATTCTCTTTACAGTAGTCATATGTGATTCCTTAGGATTAGTAGAGGATCTTGCTACAATCCCAACTGCATTTTCAATGTCAGGTCTTGTGTGTACAACATACATCAATTTTCCAATCATAGGTCTATACAATGTCTGATTTACCTCAATTGTCTGATCTTGATTTGTCAATTTGCATCCAGTGACCATAGGTGTACCAACTGGTTGTGAATATTCCATTTTGAATGTCTTCAGTGCTTCCTTGGTGTATTTTGATTGAGTAAGCTATATTCCTTCCTCCTATTGTAATATTTTCAAGCCAAGAAAAAATTTGATCTCTCCAAACATTGACATTTTAAATTCCTTTATCATTTCATCAGCGAATAATTTACATAAGTTATCATTTCTTCCAGATATAATATCATCAACAAAAATGTCAGCAATTAGAATCTTAACATCAGTTCCTCCTTTCAGGTATAGATTGTTATTATCACTTGTTCTAACAAATCCAATACAGATAAGATAGGAGTATAGTATTTCATACCATGCTCTCGTTGCTTGTTTTAGTCCATACAAGGCTTTGTGTAACTTACATACCATGCTTTTCTGAATAGGATAAATTTTTTTTTTAGGTTTTTCAATGTATACCTCTTCTTCTAGTATCACATTTAGAAATTAACATTTATCATCCTTCTGATAAACTTTAAATCCTTTGTAAGTAGCATATGCGAGCAATATTCTAACTCCTTCAAGTCTAGAAGTGGGTGCAAAAGTTTCTCCATATTCGATACCTTCTTCTTGTTCATACCCTTTTCAAACTATTCTTGCCTTGTTTCATGTAACATCTCCCTTCTCATTCAATTTTTTTATTAATATCCATTTGGTGCCAATTACATTCTTATCATTCGGTCTCGGTACCAATGTCCATATTTTGTTCTTCTGTATCTGCTCAATTTATTCATTTGTTGCCTGAATCCAATCATCATTTGCAAGTGCATCTCTAACATTTTTAGGCTCAAATTCAAAAATAAAAAATGTGTTATCAGTCATCTTACTTCATGTCATCATGCCAGCTCTCTTATCTCCAATAATCTTATTTTGTGGATGATGTTTTCTTACATATTTTGCAAGTACATGTTTAGTTCTTTCTTCATTTTCTTCTCTAGTTGGTGTATGATCTTAATCTCTAGTTGCAACATCTTCCTAATTTTTAGTTGGTGCATCTTGATGCTCGTTAACATTACCATATTGCTCGGTAATGGTAATAACTTTTAGGATCATTCTTCTCAGCAAATTCTCTTTTACTTTTAGCATCATTCTTCTCAGCAAATTCATCAACTCTTGTATTTGCACTTTCAATGATCTTGTTAAAAGACTTGTTAAAACATTTATAAGCTTTGCTCTTAGTAGAATATCCTAGAAATATTCCTTCATCACCTTTTGAATAAAATTTCCCATTTCTATCATCTTTTAGAATATAGCATCAACTTCCAAATATTCTAAAGTAACTCATATTAGGTGTATAACCATACCATAATTCATAAGGTGTCTTATTTGAATATTTCTTCAGTTGTAATTGGTTCAACATTGATACAATAGTACTAATAACTTCCCTCTATTAAAATTGTGTAACACTCTTTTCAATCATCAGCGTTCTAGCACAATCCACAAAGGATCTATTTCTTGTTGCAGCAATCCCATTCTGTTGTGGTGTCCTCAATGCAGAGACCTGCCTCTTAATTCCATGCTCATTACAAAAGTAAGTGAAATCATTTGAAATAATTTCACTTCCTCTGTCTGATCTTAAATATTTCTATTCTTTACCACTTTCATTTTCCACTTTATCTTTGTACCATTTGAACATCTTAAATGCTTTTGATTTTTCTTTTAAGAACATGATAGTCATCATTCTAGAATAGTCATCAACAAATAAAATAAAGTATTTTTCACCATAATAACTCTATTTTCTCATAGGTCCACATAAGTCAGCATGAACCAGTTCCAAAATAACATTAGATGAAAAAATTTTGCTCTTAAAAGTAGATTTTGACATTTTTCCCATTTGACAATTCTTGCACATTACATGGTAAGGTTTACATATGCTCGGTAAGCCTCTTACTTTCCTTTTCTTACTAATCTTAACCATGTTGTCAAAATTCAAATGCAATAACCTCTTATGCCACAACTACACATCTTCATTTCTAGCCATTAAACAAGAGATTTCAGCAGAGTCAAGATAGAATAGATTACCTTTTGATTGGTCTCCTATGCCGATCAACTTTCTTGTTTCATCATATATGTTAGCTTTTATGTTCTCAAATGCAACTCGGTGACCTATTTTATTTAACTAGTAAACACTCAATATATTATAATTAAGTCCTTTCACCCAATGTGCATTCTCACATTTGATCATATTGTTCAACTATATAGTACCTTTTCCTTTCACTTGACAAGGTGTATCATTTCTCATTCTAACAGATCCACCATTATAATGCTCAATAAATTCAAATTTGTCTTTAGCTTCAATCATCTGATGAGTACAACCACTATCAATAATGCAAAAATCATTCTTGCTAACTTTAGAAATAGTTTTTGTTTCTGTTGGAATAATGGAAGGGTGTGTACTGAGAGGGGAAGGGTGAATCAGTACCCTTAAAAACTTTTATCAATTAACCTTATTACTCATTTCTTGTATAACCGAACATTGTTTCTTTACTACCTCATGCATGTAATATCATAGCATAAATGTAAATGCATGTAAACAAACATAGAACCATTCATGAAAATCATTTACACATGACACAAGAATTGATAATGTAGAAAACCCTTGTTAGAAGGTAAAAACTGCGGTGGGGATGAAACTCACAAAGCTTCTCTATCTACAAAATAAAAGGTTCCTATTATGGTTACAAGTTGTGATAACTTCATAATGATCTTACCCTATTAGGAGTATGTACATGTTAGGCTTGTTAAGTATACTCGGTTAAGATATTCCAGCAACACAATGTATGTGTGCACTCGGTTAAGAGATTTATAGTAAGACTGTTAAGTCCACCTTCTTGAAGGATTTTCTCTGTTTGCTACAATTCTTAGAGAGTAGAAAAAAACATTTATGACCTAAAAGATTAAAATCTTGAATTTTTGATTACAGATCCATTAACTTCACAAAATATATGTATCACCTATTGTGATTCCTAATACCTCTGTTCTATTTGGTAGCCTTGAATGTATTTCTTCATAACTAAATTCTTCTTTATATGTTATTCTGCATGAAAACCTCTGTATGATCCATATATGTCCTTTTGCAACTACAATCATCATATTCTTGATTGATTACACATATATACATAATGTATTGACCTAATTAGGTTTCACACTTTTCTAGAATTACTCTAAGATCAAAGTTTTACTACTTGACCTTGATCTCCTAGTTTGCATGAATACAATCAGTTAAACTAATTAAATCCATCAATTAAGTTTTTCTTGATCATCAAGAAATGGTTGTCCAGCTAAGAAAAAAATATAATTTAAAGAATAAAGTGCTTTATGTGACATGTATTTCAAATCCAATTTTCTCGGTGTTAAAACTGTCTCTTGGTTGGACTGGTGCTCAGTGATGTCTCTGCTCAGTTATGTCTTTGTAGACTGATTCTCGGTTGTCTCTATTCTCTTGATATACTTGTTGGTTGTTATTCTATGCTCGGTGATCAAAACATCTCGATGACCATTGTGCTCAGTAATCATTATGCTCGGTAGTCACTACGCTCAGTGATTACTGTCATTTGGTGAATACTATTACTCAGTGAATGTTGACCGAGCGACTCAAATTATCTGTTTGTATACTAATCACAACTTCTGATCCTTTAAGGATTATCAATCTCCCCCTTTGGCATTAGTATCAAAAAATGATATGTGTATTATATACGCCAAGTGTTTTACCTTTTCAATGACCCTCCCTATGTGCATGTTGTTAGTTCCTTTTCTTGCTAACATATGGGATTCTCTTAATGAGCTTTCTCTATTTATCCCAGACACTGATCAAGCAAGATATAGAATGATAGAAATAGGGTTTTTAAACACTATGCACTTTGAGCTCCATAAACTTGGGCAGGAATACCCTTCTAGATTAGAATAATCAAATCAAAGAATCATTATAGCTGATATGAATGGAATTACATGGATTGACCTCAGAAACATTTATTTGACAGATCAAAGCATAAACATAAAGATCAATTTTAATAGTGATAGTCAACTATTTCAATGGAAAACAGACCAGTGTTTTATCCTAGGGTATGGAGTCACTTATGAATATTCATAACCAATTTCTCATGGACAAGAACTTAAAACAATGACAGATATGATATAAAATAGATATACCTTATATATCTACCTTCACACATATGACAACTTAATTCATCAAATTCATGATAAACCCTAAATTTCACTGAAACAATCCTAAAGTAATTTTAATCTTTCCTTGAAAGAACCCTAAAACTATTTCAAAATTTGCCTAAAAGACATATCAATCGAACATTCCTTGAGAATTCAATTTAAATAAGATTCAGAACACAACAATGAAGAAAAAATACTCATCATGTGTTTCAAAAACTATTTATGGATTTGATTTGTATTCATGATCAAAAGTTGCTATTACATTCAACAATAAATTTCAAAACCCTACTCAAAATATATCGGTCTTAAACCAAAGTTTATACAACTTGAACTTGTACTCCCAAATAAAAAAAGGCTCTAACTCCTAGTAGTCTTGGAATCCTATTATAACTAAGGATGCAAAAAAGCTACAGAAAACATGGGAAAGATTTACAAAATCTATTACAACAACTTTTAAAACTGACATAAAAGAAAAAATTACAACATAACATGGGTGGAAAAAGTTGGCGAAGTCTGCACAAAATTTGTTGTTGCAGTTTGAATATATCTTTCTTATCCCTTCAGCTTTGCATCCCACCAGTTCACTTCCTTGGCAGGGGGCCAATCAAAAGTATTTTCTAGCTCCAGCTTAGCAACAACTTCTGTCCATTTAGCATCTAGGGAATTTTTGGCCTCGAAACAAAACTTTTCCACATCTCTCTCAACCTTGAAGAGGTTATCAATTAATTCATTGCAATACTTGGCTTCAGTATCTTTCTCAATGCATTGCCTCATCTCTTCATCTTTGAATATCCCATCAAATTCAGCTATCCAATCTGATTGTGGCTTTAAAGCACCAACTTCATCATAGGTCTTTGGAATTAAGGGAGGGCACTGATCATCAAATAATAGCAACTTATTATGTATCAACATCTTTACCATTAAAGAAGGCATACGTGTCATTTACCTCATTGATGATCTCAGTGGTCTCTATGATTTTATCATGAAAATCATCACTGTATAACATGGTTGTCTTCAATTTATCCATTAGCCTACTTCTTCCTGACTAGGTCTTGAATTTAGGCTCAAATAATGTCATAGCTTCAACGGTTTTCTTTGAGGCTTCTTGCAGTGAGCCATACAATGTGTATATTATGTCATTCTTCTTCTTCAAAACATCAATTTGATGTTGCAGTATGGGAAATATGATAGTCATGACATTTGTACTTTGTCCCTATGATAATTCCTTAAGTGGCCTTCTGCCAATGGTGAATTTTCTTGTGTTTCTATGGCAACATCTGTTTCAAATTTTGATGCTTCCTGGGGGGCTAGAGTTTTTTCTCTCTTAATTTCTTCCAACTCTTCCTTTAATTTTTCAATTTGCTCTCCCAGGGTGTGATTAAAAATCACAACTTCTTCATGCTTCTTAGCTAAAGTCATCATTTTGACAAAAGTTGTTTCATACCTCTTAGACATATCCTCCACTTTTGATAAATTTATAAATGACACTTGGGTCATTAACTAAGCTATCTCGGTGTCACTGGTGTTTTACAAGTTCCAGTGCATCTTATCTTCTCTCATTTCCTCTCTTATTGTCATAACCATAGGTTTTTGTGTAGCAGGGGCCAATGAACAAATAGCTAAAGTCTTGGATTTAGGATCAAATCATGATCCTTTCAATACTTCATCAATCTCAAATTATGTTTTCATTAAGGGGTCTTCTTGCCTCCTGATTTGATCAATGATAAAAGTGGACTATAAGTCCCAATCTAGCATCAATAGCACCCCACTATTCTGCACCAGCAATCTTGCTTGTTCCACAGTAATCAGTTCACTCTCAGGATCATAATACTAGAGTGTCTTCACAATCTCTTCATTTTTATCTTCCTTTCCTTCACCTATGGTTAACATTTGTCTCAAGTATTTTTGTTTTAACTTGATCAAGAAAGTCTTGAATTCTTCACTTTATAAATTCGTCATCCTTGATGAATTTTGTTGCCATCATCACCCTTTCATCAATTTCTCAGAGCAGGATTATTTGAATATAACCTTGGCCTTCATCTTGAGGCTTTTTCTGTATTTTCCTTTTCAATTTCAAAAAATACTTGCCATGGTCTATTATGACAGCTTTGGCTAAGCTCTTCCTATCCTACACCATCTTGTGCCCTACTTTTTGCTTCTTTTGTGGTGGATCTTTGGTGTAAGTAGCTTCTTAACCAACCTCTTCTTCTTCTTGGTGTTGTTCCTCTTGTTGTTCTTGATGTTCCTGGCCATGTAATGCAACATAAATTGGGGATCCTTGAGACTATGCATCATCAGCCCTAAACTATGGTACTTGTGCCATCAAAGTATCATATGAACTCAACATTTCATTCATCCTTTTAAGATATGGACTTTCAGGGAACAAACCAAAAAATGTCTTATCAGATTCCTTCCATTCTTTCTCAGCCCTTATTAGGTCTTTCCATTTTCTTCTCCTTTCTTGGACCTCAACCCTATCCAACCTATTTTTAACAATATCCTCATTGTCCAATGGCTCATGGTCTATGACAAGTACCCAGGAAGCCATACCTTTTAAAGCTATTTTTATAAACTGTTCTAGATCACAAAATTTAGCAACAGTTGTGGACATTCTATACTGCTTTAGGAAGTCATTGATTAAATCAAACACTCTCTTTCCAATAGAAAAACAAAAACCCACCCATAATCTAGGGACAAATGTACCCCTCCTATTTGCTTCTAGGAATTATTTGTCAACACAAGTAATTTTTGAAATGAACTCTAGAAATGCAATTCTAAGAGGCACAAACTTAGGGAGAACATGAGGAGTTTGAGAACAACCATATACCCTAATGATAGTGAATTGATCAAAGAAAAATAAATCTCCCCAATTGTGATTGATTGGTCAATTTTCAACAAACTGCCAAGGCCTTATAACTCTCCTCACCTCAATTGGAAATCTCTCCCTATTACCTCCTAGTAAATCAAAGATTGGATCCACAATCCAATTACAGAAACATACAAAAGATGAATTTATAGAAGAACTGTCCCATACCTGGGTCCACCTATGAATTGGCATACTGACAGCATATTCTAAATCAAACAGTTCTAGTTCTTTTTCCATGGAGGCCTTGTTGTAGAACAAAATCATAAACATTAGATGAGTATAATGTTTGAAAGTTGGGATAGGGACATTCTTCTGTATATCTACCAGTGCAACATGTATAGCTTCAACTAGGTACCCCACATAATCATAATTTGAATTGACCTCTGGGTGTTGAATATTCATTGCCATCATTAGTAGGTCCTCAACAATAGTATAATCTCCATTAAAACCTAATACCCTACTCAGGCCATATACTATGCACTTGACATAATGATTAAATAGGGACATATCAAATGGAGGTTTAACATTATCCGGGATGATTACAAGGTTTCTATCTACCCCAGGCATGAATCTGGGAGTTTCATATTTCTTGATCAATTTATCCCTCTTTTTATAATATGATTTTATTTTCTCTAAATCAATTTATATGCACAATGCACCAGTAATCCCAAAGACCTCTACTACTAATCTTCTATTGATGTACACTAGGGCTTCCTTGTTCTTTTTGTTGGAGATTTGATTCTAAGCAGTTGATTGATTGTATGTTTGTCATTGATGACAACATATAATACACAATAGTAATTCTATATGTACTTGTCAGAATGATCATATGAAGACTTGTGTTGATAGATACATGTTTTTGACATGTTTATTATGTTATGTTCATACATGCAGACCCAGCTATGATGTTTCAATAAAGTTATGTAATTCTATTATTGGCAGTTACAGTTCTGGAAGTGTAACAGTTTAGGGCTGACATATATCATGTGTTCTTGAGTTGCGCCTATCTTTTGTATATGCATGTGTATATTCATGATTAGTTATGAGTTTATGATATTAATCCAAAGGCACCAAACGTGTTTCAAGAAGATTGCAAAGTTATAGTTAAATTGGTGAGGCCGACTTAGTGAAGTGTCGTGTCTATTTAGTTTATACTTGCATAGTTGTAATAATGCTTGCATGCTTAGTAGAGCTGACAAGGATTTTATGAAGAGTTGTCTTATAGGTCCCATGATCTCATACTTTGAGGAAGATACTTATATAAAGTCAAAGGTTACACGCAAGGTGTGAATGATACAAAAAGATAAGAAATATGTACATAGCAGATTATCAGAGTTGGTTCATTCATTAAGAGTCTATGTGAAGAAGAAGTGAAAGATTTCAATACACTAGAACTAATCAAGACAGAAGGTCTACTCTACAATTCATCATCAGATATAGTGCATATCTGTTATACAGAAGGTTGTAGCCTTCACCATCAAGCAGTGAGCTTTTGGACAGTGAGTCCACCACCCTAAACAGGGTTATTTGTAAAAGACTCCTAACAAGGTCCGACCCTTAACCAGGTCACTATACTTATTGCATTGTAATGTATAACTCCTAACAGGGTTGAAATATCTTCTAACAGGCATTACTACAAACAAGTATAGTTTATTGTGGGTGCTAATTCCCATCGGGGTTTTTACCATTTGGTTTCCCCATAATCAAATTGTGTGTTGAGTACTATGTTATCTTATTAAGCATTTACTTTGTTGTATTCTAAAGTTAAATAACTAAAAAGAACTGGAGTTACTGATAACTGATTCACCCCCCCCCTCTCAGTTATCCTTTGAGACTATTCTAACAATTGGTATCAGAGCCAAGTGCCTTGAGGAAGAAGCCTACTAGCTTAAGGCATATCAGATGTCTTACTTCAGAAAAGAAATCCCTAATCAACGCCTTATCTGACAGTGAATTTTTAGAAATCAAGAAGATTGAAGACTGAACCTAAAACTGAAACTGCTTTCAAAGCCTCAGTCCATGGTAAGAAATCCTTACAAATTTCCAGTCATAATGAGAAAGAAGAAGTTGATGAAAAACTAGAAGAAATCATTTCTATGATTGCTAGAAGAGAAAAGAAAGGTAAAGGAAAATATGAAGGACAACTTCCATTCAAATGTTTTTCATGTAACAAGATTGGTCACTTTGCATCTAAATGTCCCACAAGAGTCAAGAAGTTTAGATCTGAATACAAACCCAAATATAAGAAGGAATGCTATCATGCTGAAGAAGGTGTGACTGATGAAGATTTATGAGAAGATGAAATTGGATTCATTTCCCTTAGAGACATGGAAATATTTCTTGAGGAAATGGACATTGAAGATGAAAAGGAAGAACAAGAGCTAGCCCTAATTTCCAAAGTAGACATCAGAACTGATTGGATCGTTGATAGTGGATGCTCTCATCATATGACAGGTGACAAAGATAGATTTGTTCAGTTGGACAAATAAAAAGGTGGTATGGTTAGATTTGGAGATAACACTCCCAAACCTATCATAGGCAAAGGTTCTATCACTTTGGATGGAAAGAACAAGATAGATGATGTTCTATATGTTGATGGATTACATCATAACTTGCTGAGTGTTGGACAACTACTTGACAAGGGTTATCATTTGTAGTTCAAAGAAAACAAGTGCATCATTAACAACAAGGATGGAGACATGATTGCATCAGGCTCTAAAACAAAAGGTAATGCTTTTCAGCTCAATTCTGATGTAAGTTGTTTTGTTGCAAAGGTAGATGACAGTTGGCTATGGTACAAGAGACTATGTCATATCAATTTTGATAACATAGTAAAGATCAGTAATGTCAAGGTAGTTAGAGACCTACCAAGTATTGAAAGACCAGTTGACACAATATGCAGGGAATGTGTTATGGGTAAGCA
>MU223052.1:2107544-2194386 GCA_018584345.1 Thuja plicata | reverse complement strand
AATTTGAAATGAGTATGATTGGTCCTATAAAATACTTTTTGGGACTGAATGTAAAGCAAATAGATAAAGGTATATTCATTAATCAGTCAAAATATGTGAAGGAAATATTGAAGACCTTCCAGATGGAGGACTGTAAGTCAGTATGCACTCCCATGATAATGGGAAGAAAGCTTTCAAAGGATGATGATTCCACAATAGTTGATAAAACATTGTACAAATCTATGATTGGTAAACTCATTTATCTAATCCAATCTAGACCTGACATATCTAATGCAGTTGGCATTGTTGGAAGATTTGCAGCTAAACCCAAGCAGAGTCACCTAATGGCAGTCAAGAGGATATTCAGATATCTAAAGGGAACTATAGACAATGGTTTATGGTATCCTAAATCAGAGAATATAAAGCTTCATGTGAATCTGGACGCAGATTGGGTAGGATGTATTGATGATAGGAAGAGCACTTCAGAAGGAGAAGTATTCCTTGGAGACAGTTGGTTTCTTGGATAAGCAAGAAGCAAAACTGTATTTCTTAGTCAACAACAGAAGATGAATATGTTGAAGCATCACTAAATTACTCAACCATGGTTAGGATCAAGTAGATGGTTAAAGACTTTGGCATTCAAGTTGATTATCCTATTGTTATTTATTGTGATAATACTAGCACTATCAACATGTCTAAGAACCCTATGATGCACACAAAGACAAAACACATAGAGCTCAAGTACCATTTCTTAAGAGAAAAGGTTACAGACAAAGAAGTAAAATTGGACTATGTGAACACCAAAGAATAGTTGGAAGATATTTTCACAAAGCCCTTATCAAAGGATACTTTTGAGTATCTCAGGGAGAAGTTGGGAGTAATTTCCTCTCCTAAGTCTGTTTAGAAGAAGCAGCAAAGACATCAGTCATTAAGTGATTGATGAATGGTTGACTACTCTTCTTCTGGAGTAGTACCTGTACCTAAAAGACTATGGTGCCCTTGGCCATTGATGTCAAAGGGGGAGTATATAGTAAGGAGGAGTATGTACTAAGGGGGAGCATATACTCTGGGAGAGTATATACATGGAACAAAAACACAGATAGAGGAATTGCAGTAGTTTAGAGAAATCCTTGATGAGGATATTGAGAAGATTGTAAAAGAAAGAGGACACCGTGAATAGAGGATGTTTTTGATATCATATTTTGCCATCAATGTCAAAGGGGAGATTGTTGGAGATTTGATTCTGAGCAGTTGATTGATTGTATGTTTGTCATTGATGACAACATATAATACACAGTAGTAATTCTATATGTACTTACCAGAATGATCATATGAAGACTTGCATGGATAGATACATGTTTTTGACATGTTTATTATGTTATGTTCATACACATAGACCCAGATATGATGTTTCAGTAAAGTTATGTAATTCAGTTATTGGCAGTTACAGTTCTGGAAGTGTAATGGTTTAGGGCCGACATATATCACATGTTTCTTGAGTTGTACCTATCTTCTGTATATGTGTGTGTATATTCATGATTAGTTATGAGTTGATTATATTAATCCAAAGGTGCCAAACATGTTTCAAGAAGATTGCAAATTTATAGTTAAATTAGTGAGGCTGACTTAGTGAAGCGGTGCGTCTATTCGGTTTATACTTGCACGGTTGTAATAATGCTTGCGTGCTTAGTAGAGCTAACAAGGATGTTATGAAGAGTTTTCTTATAGGTCCCATGATATCATACTTTGAGGAAGATACTTATAGCAAGTCAAAGGTGACACACAAGGTGTGAATGATACGAAAAGATAAGAAAGATGTACAGAGCAGATTATCAGAGTTGGTTCATTCATCTAGAGTCTATGTGAAGAAGAAGTGAAAGATTGCAATACATTGGAACTAATCAAGATAACAGGTCTACTCTATAGTTCATCATCAGATATAGTGCATATCTATTATACAGAAGGTTGTAGCCTTCACCATCAAGCAGTGAGCTTTTGGATAGTGAGTCCACCAGCCCTAACAGGGTTATTTGTAAAAGACTCCTAATAGGGTCCGAACCTTAACCAGGTCACTATAATTATTGCATTGTAATGTACAACTCCTAACAGGGTTTAAATATCTTCTAATAGGGATTACTACAAACAAGTATAGTTTATTATGGGTGCTAATTCCCACTGAGGTTTTTACCATTTGGTTTCCCCGTAATCAAATTATGTGTTGAGTACTGTGTTATCTGATTAAGCATTTACTTTGTTGTATTCTAAAGTTAAAGAATTAAAAAGAACTGAAGTTACTGATGACTGATTCACCCCGCCTCTCAGTTATCCTTTGAGACTATTCTAACACTTTTTCCTAATTACCCTAGCTACTGGGCAATAATTCTTAGCCAATTCCCTGATTAACTCTATGTCCACATATACATCAGGCACAATTAATTTAGCCATGTTTAATTTGCAGGGATTGTTAATTGGGACAACTTTAACTCTATTATTCTAGAAATAGTGAAATAGAGTATTACCAGAGAAGCCTTGAGTGACATGATTTCTGCATTAACACCATCTATCTTCCCACTCATCCCAGTTAGCATTGTTTGCATTTGATGTTCGAGGAAGCAATTCATTGAATTCCTCCACATATTTCTTTACCAAAACCTTATTCTTTTTAGACCCTTGTGAGGCTGCACTGGTAGTAGCTTGACTCATCTTTCTTTCTCAAATTTCTATCTCAGAAAAACAATCTTTGTTTCTTTCATAGAAAAATCTTCAAGGCATAAACAAGATTTGTACAAAATCAAGCTCAACCATTCATATTTATAGCCATCTAATCAGCTTCTTGTCCACTTGAATGCCAAATTATCGCACTTGTAGTGTCATACAATCATCTCTCTATAACTAATGCTTTCATTAATTCACACTGTTTGATCCCTGTTGGAAATGAGTGCTCACTTTTTCTCTTTTTGCCTTCATAAGCATAGAATGAGCCACTTGTCAAATTTTCACTTACTCATCATCCTTTGCTTACATTCAAATTTGTCCTTGTGAGTGAGAAATAAGACCTTTACTTATAACTAGTTGCGTACTAGGGGTCTCTTCTTTGCTTGATCTTATGTCATTCGCGATTGAGCAATGACCTAGATGACTACTTTATCATTTAGCAATCACTTACTCGCTACCTCTTTATCCTTTGCATTTACCCTTGCACGAGAGAGTGGAAACACTATTCCTTATATCAATCGTGGACTCGCTACTCAACACTTTACTTTATTGAAACCCGCAAGAGTGAGTGAGTAAAATTTAATTGATCAACCCTTCCTTGCTAGCACACTCGTTGACCTCTAGCTCATCATACTTGGATGTTCCCAAGTGAGTGATGACTCAAAATAGTCATTTATTATTTGCTAGTCTCATAGTCTCTATGCCTTTTTGATTTTTTTTTCTACCTCCACAAGTGAGCAATGACCATTTTCTTTATGCACTTTTTACTTGGTTGCTCAATCGCAATACAAAATATTTCATCTCAAAAACTATCAGCGAGTGAGCGATGACCTTTTTTTATTCATAGTCGCACACTCAGTAGTGAAAATTCTTCATGATTAGATCCTTCGCAACTGAGCGAGCATCTTCACAAAAAATTTATAATTCATAAATCACTCACTCGCTGGTCTTTTTTGACTTAACTTCCTTCATGAGGGACTGAGTGAAAACCTCCAATTTCCTTCATCATAGACTCGTTGGCTCAAAACTTTAATCAACACATCATTTGCGAGTGAGTCATAACCAACATGATTTCTTTAATCGTGCACTTGCACACTTCAAAACCTTGAAAACATCCTACACTACTAAGTGATTGGAACCATCTAATGACCAAAACATAATGCATCACTGACTTGCACTGCAAAAAGAACATTAGTTAGAACTCAAACGAGTGAGAAACACTTATAACCTGACTTCCTTGTGCACTCACAGGCTCAAAAGATATGAACAAAAATTTAGCCTGAGTGAACGACTAGACTTCACTTTATATTACTTGCCCAGTCATGGACCCAAAAAATAAAGACATAAGATCACCACGACTGAGCGATACACCAAAAATTAACTGCTTGCTGACTCACTGAGCTTTTTAAAAAAATACTTAGACCTTCGCGAGTGAACAAATTTTTTTTTTTTACAACTCACTCAGTCATTGATTAATAATTCGACATCAAAAAGACATCCCGACTGTGTGATTAATGTTAATCTCTAAGTTCTATTGATGATTAGTGACCAACACTTAGTCATTCACTTAGGCAATTTTAGTTGGCTATCACTGTGGCCGAGCTAAAACTATCCAAGGCCAAACAACATTGTCGAGCAGTATTCAATTTTCCAAGTTGTATCATACCAAGCTGAGTAGGATACTTACTGTTGAGTGACAGAGATGTTAAGTGCTGAGCAGAATAGTTTTTGTATACATGTCTAGAATGATTCAAACTTCGAGGATAAGTGTTTAGGCTAACTTGTATAAGCTGTTTGGGCTGACTTATGTATGCATTTAATATTTTCCTACGAAGTTAGTTATACATTTAATTGTTTTATCCTATGCATGATCTATTGTAATAATTAATTGTAATACCTTGGAGGTATGGGTATTAGATCTTGATCGTTGATCTAGATCTCACTATCAGACTTGAATAGATATATAAGATTGCTTCAAAACCCTATTTTGCAAGTGTGTATGGAGAGAAGTGGTGACTACATTTTGAAGTGAAATGCACAGAGGGTTATTTTGTTAAGAAGCAGAGATCAAGCAGAGTGATAGCACAGTGAACATCAGAGTAAAGACATATCAGATTGTGAGATCATAGAAGGTACTGGAAAGAGGAGATCTATCATCAGCATCTAAGTGCATAACGAAGGATCATTACTTGAAACATTCTAATCATTGTATTAGGTGAAAATCTATTAATAGAGTGGTTCTAGCAGACCTTTCTAAATCTCCTAACATAGTGCTTACTTTATTGTAAGTTGAAATCCTTTCATAGGGTAGATTGTAATGATCTTTAGCTCTTAACTAGGTAGACCTTTAACCAGGTAGATTGCATTTTGTAATCAACTTTTGTAGCCCTAACAGGCACACTTTATTTCTGCAGTAGTGAAGAATTTTGTGGGTGTCGTCCCCACCCCAGTTTTACCTATTTGGGTTTCTGGGTTACCAAGTTCTTGTGTTATGAGTTATTTATTTCATTGTGTGGATGCTATTTGATATTACATTAGATTCATATATGTATGAATGTGGATTAGTTTATTTTAATTGTTTAAATTGTAAGATCTGATTCACCCCCCCTCTCAATATCTTGCTTTCCTATTATTGTATTTCCAACAATTGGTATCAAAGCTTAGTTCTCTAGAGAGTCATAATCAGCTTGAGAATACAGATCTTGAGATGGAGATCTAGAATATGGGTAAAGTCATTGAGAATCAAAAGATTGATATTTAGCTAGCACTACAACAGCTTGAGATAGCAAGATAGGAATTAAAGAAGTCCCTGATAGCAAGGAAAGATTTGGAATAACAAATGAATGACACTCATTATCAAGAAGAGGACACCACAAATCTATTTCAGAATGGAGATTCTACTAAGAGTGATGCAGTAATAGTAGATCTACTGGAAAAGAATAGTGCACTATGTGAAGAAGTCAGAAACTTGAAAAAGGAACAAGAAGCCCAATCAATAAGAATGTGTGAAGTTGTTGAAAAAAAAAAGAAATCTGAAGATGACAAGGCTATGGAAGAAGAAAACAAAAGAGTGATGACTATCAGACTTGATGAAAGAACAACTGATGTACAAATAATGATAGTCAATCAAGTTGACATGGAAAATCAACTGCTACTTGTGAATCAAGAGATCAGTAGGAAATAATTGGAGATTGTAAATCTTAGATCTGAGAACAGTCAGTTGAAAGATGAATTAAGATCTAAGAAAGAACTTAACAACATAGTGAATGATCCCAATGCAGCTTTGAGCTACTTTGAACAACTAGTGGAAGCATCAAGAAGACCCAAAGATTCTTTTGGATTAAGTCACACTGAACAACATACAACCACTGAAGAAGGATAATCATCTAAGACAGGTGAAAGAAGGTATGCAAAACCAAGAAACAACAAACATGTTTACCACCACTGTGGAAAATCAGGTCATACAACAAACATTTGCCAAAGCAAGAATGGTAATTCCGATCCTAAAACCAACTTTAATGGTTATTGCTTTAACTGTAATAATTTTGGACATCAAGCATGTGAATGTCAGACAAAGGCAAGAAATGCACCTTCCACACCTAGACTCAATGGTAATTGTTATAACTGTTAGAAATATGGTCATAGAGCACAATATTGCAGATCTAAAGGTAAACAACAATGGACATCAAAGGCACAAGAGAAATCACCAAGAAAAGGAAATACTTACAAGGGGAATTACAACACATGGCATAGTTGTCATTACTATGGTGAGTATGGACATGTTCCAGAAAATTGCATAAGGACACATTTCAGAGGAAATTCTAAAAGTTGGATGAATTGAAACCTAGTTTGTCACAGTTGTCTAAAAATTGGTCATACAAGGAAAGATTGTAAGACTAGGGTTCCTGCTCCTACTATTGAGAAGATTAGAGCATAGATGAACCAGACATGGGTTAAGAAATTTGAACCATGTAGTAGTGAAGCTAGTACATACAACTGAGGTCACCCAATCCAATGGATCAGGTGATCACATCATCTCCAACTAAGCAAAAGAGGTATGTAAGAAACTGCATCTAAAATTGTTATCTTAAATCAGTTCCTAACATAAAATATGCCAATGTCCATATTTGCATATGTTAAGATGCACCAAGACATATGTTGAAGACAAAAATGCTGAGAAGAGAAAATTGCACTATAGGTGTCGAGCATCAGTCATGGACACTAAGGCCGAGTTCTTTAGTGTGTGCCAATTTTGTTGGCCAAGAAAATTCTATGATGGCCGTGTTTAGTGAGCCGAGTGGGATGAAAGTTGTGTTAGAAAGCCGAGGATAGATAGCTTGCACTAACTCAATGGGTAGAACATTTATTGCTTTCCTACCATCACCTTTTGAAATCTATAAAGGATGAACAATTTACTCTTCACTTTTACCTTGCTATTTTCACTATTTATGGAGCAATTGAAGTAGTTGCAGAATTGATCTTAACGGAATTAGCATCAAAGATTTCGTTAGCATGTCATTGGCAATCCTAAGGTGAACAGTGTGACGTGCTACTTTCTGAGGTACTCTATTCTTCATTTTTTGAACCCTAATTTCAAGATTATGGCTGCAAGGTCTTCCGCACCAGTTAAAAGTATGGAGGGAGAACAAGAACAAATTTAGTTAGTATAGATGATGAATGTGCACCTCTCAATTTTCAAGCCATTCCTAAAAGTGCAATTAAGAGTGATTTGACTAGAGCTCTCTCATCCATTCCACCAAAGGTACTCATGATCCACGATGTAAGATCTTGTTACATGGTTAAAATTGGTGAAGTAGGTGATAGTGAATTGAGAAAATCCTACAACAAATTGTGTGTTGATGGAGTTCTGAAGAGAGAATTTAAACATTTAGCCAACAAAGGGTTAACTCATGCCCTATATTTTCCACAAGGTTTCAAAGATGAATGGATTAAGTTTATTCTTAGCCAAGTTCATGATATGTGTATGTGCTTGGATAATGGACCAGTCAAGATAACTAAAAACATGATTCATCGAGTGACTGGATATCCTATTGTGAACAAGAAACAAACAATGAGAGATAACAGTAAAGAGGAAATTACACTAAAAACTAGATCCGTATGGAACGATAGAGGTATGACTATCTCTACAATTAAAGACCTAGAACTTGATTTTGGAGTAAGAGTAATCACACATAAGTTCTATCAGTCGAGTCGACTGGATAGTGTTCCTTGTACAACCATTGAATAGGCATGGAAGATTGTTAAGAAGAATCATACATATGATCTTGCTAAGCTACAGCTAACTCAACTAACCAAGAACCTAGCATCAATCAGAAAGCTAAGAGCTCATCGTGTAAGTTTGGTTCCTTACTAGTCTACATATTTTTCTACATTCAGAATACATTTCCTACATTGGGAGATATAGTTTGGAAAAATGATAGGCCCATTACAGTTCATATAATTGAATGTATTGAGAAATTAGGAAGTAATTTCAATAGCATTATGGGGAGCTATTTTGTGGAATTTAAAAAGAGAATGAGATTAAGAACTAGGATTCCTAGATCAGTAGTGGAGAAGCACTATGAAGAAATTTATTTTCTAGTTGATACAGATAACACATATATCTAGGCTGTGACACCTAGGGTAGCATGTTTAGAACCATTTCCCTATGAAATTAACATTGATGAAGCATCAATAGCCATCATTGCATTCCTAGCTGAGGCAATTGATACTACAGCATAAAGATTTGGTAATTTTGATGAAGCAAAAGTAAAAATTTCAAGAAGTTTAAAGGATGGAATGATGGAGAGCAAAAGGAAGAAGATTGTGAAAAATATAAAGGAAATGGTTGGTTTGAATAGTGATGAAGAACTTGAGGATTCACCTTTAGGCCTATCCACTGGACAAGGAGAAGATATATCTATAGAAGAGGAAGTCAGTGCACCTAAGGAGATCACTAAGAAAGCTAAGGGTAAGAAACCAGCAATTGTCATAGTAACCAACCCAAGTAAAGCTAAACCTAAGGTTACACCTCATGCAGCTAATCATCTAAGGACTAGAGTATCCAATGTTACTTCTCCAGTAGTACAAACAAAAGTTTATTAAAAGAAGAAGTTTGGGGAAAGCAGTTTTGGAAAGAAAGCTAAAATTGCTCCTAAGGCTGAGTTGAGTAAATCAGTAAAGAGACCAAGAAGGAAATTGCACTTGGAGACAGATAATTATGATGAAAAGACTAAGATTGATGAACCCAACAACATACCTACAACACAATTCAAGAAACCAACTAATATTGATGAGGTATGTGACAATTTGAGAAATTCAGCAGGGTTAGCTACTTTCAAATTCATTAAGTATGAGAAACTGAGTATTGGAGACAAGCATAAAGTTCAAGAAACACTCTTAGATATGATGAGTACTTTTAAGTTAGCTCCTACAGAGATAGGAAACCATGTGCCAAATTAACTATATGAGTTTTTGTCAAGTAAATGGGAATTTGCACTTACCACAGAGAGACAGATTAGGGAAGGAACTTTAGCCAAAGTGATACCTGAGTTGACATCAAAACAATGAGAAAAATTCATTGAAGAATATAAGAATAGGTTTGTTCCTAAGCTTAGAGGTTATACTATTTTGAAAAATTATATTGAAGGTTTAGTTCAATAGAGTACAAGGATTTGGAAAGGAAATCTTTGGACTAATAGTTCCAAAAGATAAGAAATTTGATCGAGGTCAATCTGATCAAAAGGCAAAAGAAGTTGAGATTACTCCTAAGCCTTAGATGAATTAAGATCAAGTTGCTACTAAATAGGAAAAGACTAAAGATGCATTAGACTCAAAAAATTCTATTGATCTAACTGTAGATAGTCCAATTGACTACATAATTGATGATTCTAGAAATTTGAATGCCGAGGAACAAGATATGCCGAGTGGAACAAACACTGATTCACCTATTAAGGGAATTGAGACTGAACGAGGAAAGACCACTGCATCTGAAGAGAAAATTGATGAGATAATTGAAGTAATCAATGATCAGATAGGTGAAGAGAAAAAGAAAACAAATGCACAATAGGTAACTTCACAAAATCCACCTATTTTAGAGGTTGTCAAAACATGTTTAGATAGTGGTGTAGTGATGAAGGATAATGTTGACAAGCCTAAGGAACAAGAGGCACTGTAAGTGTTGGTTGATCTACCACACTCTACATCATCCACTCCCACAGGTCCTAAAATTGGAAGTATGCCTGATCCACAGACAATCTTGACAGAATTGAAAGAGGCAATGGATATTGACACTATCACAGGAAAAGGTATTGATAAAATGTAGCCGAGCATGAGGTCATTAGAATTGAAGAGAAGGAAAATTATGAGGAAGAAGTCTCAAATTATTGATGTCACACTAGATGAGGTAATTGTGATTCCATAATGGGATCCTAATGAATTGTCTTTTGAACAAATAGGGAATCTTTAGGAATTTCTTAAGAGGAAGAAGAGATAGGAAGAAATGAAAATAGAATAGAAGAAAAAGAAAGTGTTGCATGACATCAAGGATATCTTTGCGAAGGATTTTGACTTAGAAGATGAAATGCCTCAAGCTCCCATTATTGATCAGTTAGTTCACATTGTACAGAAGGTAACTGATGATGATATAAATAGCAATGAAAATCTTCTACAATGGTCCGAGAGGAGATTTGAGAGCAAAGTTTTGGAGAAAATCTTAGAAGAGATTGTAACAAAACAGGTTGAACTTTCTACTCTTGTAGACATTTTGGAGAAAGTTACAGCAAATGTTTATTCTTTGTATAGGAAACTATGTGATGTTGAATTCTTCACAAAGGATAATCTACACCTTGTTGAGAAGCTATAGTAAGATTTGAAATCAACTGACAGTACTTTGAGTAAGGATGATACCTCTAGCTCTTTACATTTTACTAAGTTGATCAATGCACAACGCAGAATAGTCGAGCTTATGGCTAAAGATGGTCAGATTAGGGCCAAATTGATCACCATTTAGACAAGCTTGTTGCCTCACTTGGAGGTAACACAGAAGGAACTTTCAGTTGTAAAAGAGTTATCACAGAGAAATGCAAATATCTCAACTATAGAAATTTTAGTGAGTCTACCTACCGAGCTATAGATAAAATTGGATGTTATGAAGATTTCCAAGGAAAGTTGGATGCTACATTTGCATCCACCCTATAGCTTCATAATTTTTTTTTGAATAAGTACAACTTAACCCCACCTGAAATCAGTGACAAAAACAAGGGGAAGTTGGTACGGATAAGGAAGTTGGTAAGGATACAATATGATAAATCAGTACAGAACAAGTACATTTGTATACATTATGAAGGCATGTATTTTATGAAACTTTTTGTATGTATAATTCTGAGTATATTCCTGGGGGGAGTACTTAGTATACTTAGGAAAAGATTTTATGGAATAAAATCAAGAAATGATAAGTGTGTTTTTGCCACTAATATCAAAGGGGGAGATTGTTAATCTCTAAGTTCTATTGATGATTAGTGACCAACACTTAGTCATTCACTTAGGTAGTTTTACTTGTCTATCACTGTGGCTGAACTAAAACTATCCAAGGCCGAGTAGTATTCAGGTTGCTGAGTTGTATCATGCCGAGCCAAGTAGGAGTTGTATCATGCCGACCTGAGTAGGATACTTAGTGCCGAGTGACAGAGATGTTAAGTGCTGAGTAGAATAGTTTTTGTATACATGTCTGGAATGATTCAAACTTTGAGGATAAGTGTTCAGGCTGACTTGTATAAGCTTTTTGGGCTGACTTATGTATGCATTTAATATTTTCCTACAGAGTTAGTTATGCATTTAATTATTTTAACCTATGCATGATCTATTGTAATCATTAATTGTAATACCTTGGAGGTATGGGTATTAGATCTTGATCGTTGATCTAGATCTCGCTATCAGACTTGAATAGATATATAAGATTGCTTCAAAACCCTATTTTCCAAGTGTGTATGGAGAGAAGTGGTGACTACATTTTGAAGTGAAATGCATAAAGGGTTATTTTGTTAAGAAGCAGAGATCAACCAGAGTGACAACACAGTGAACAAAAGAGTAAAGACATATCAGATTGTGAAATCATAGAAGCTACTGGAAAGAGGAGATCCATCATCAGCATCTGAGTGCATAACAAAGGATCATTACTTGAAACATTCTAATCATTGTATCAGGTGAAAATATGTTAATAGAGTGGTTCTAGTAGACCTTTCTAAATCTCCTAACAGAGTGCTTACTTTATTGTAAGTTTAAATCCTTTCACAGGGTAGATTGTAATGATCTTTAGCTCTTAACCGGGTAGACCTTTAACCAGGTATATTGCATTTTGTAATCAAATTTTGTAGCCCTAAGAGGTACACTTTATTGCTCCAGTAGTGAAGAATTTTGTGGGTGTCATCCCCACCCCAGTTTTACCTATTTGGATTTCTGGGTTACCAAGTTCTTGTGTTATGAGTTAATTATTTCATTGTGTGGATGCTATTTGATATTACATTAGATTCATATATGTATGAATGTGGATCAAATTGTTTTAAGTGTTTAAATTTGAAGATCTAATTCATCCCCCCCTCTCAGTATCTTGCTTTCCAATTATTGTATTTCCAACAATTAACACATTTTAATGACCATGTCACTCACTCGCGTTGTTAACATAGCTCATCAACACATGACCGTGACTGCATGATTCAACCCATAGTGACTCATCGCTCACTCATTCACTTACAAAGATACTTTAAAATCTAGTGTGACTTTGCAAATGATGCTTGAAACAAGACATTTTTGAAGACGTAACCACAATTTGACTTTTTGGCATGAATAGACATGGATTTTGAACCAAAAGACATGGTAAAATTTCCAAAGCTTGGAATTTGAAATTTTTTCAATATACAGTGCTAACAATGGCTCTGACTGGGGAAAGTTAATTGCAAGATTACCATTAGAAACCAAAACTCTGGGAGACAGACCACAAACTGAAGAAAAATTGTACATGCACACACAACAAAACCAAAATAAAAAAGGGAAACCCATTCTACTGTGCATGAGAAAAAGAAATTTATGAGAAATAATGTTTCAGGAATTCTCCATGCATTGGAAATTCCTGTATCTCACCATTAGGGTCTTCCAAAAAATAATAATCTTGACAATGAAATTCTTGGACTACAAAGGGGCCCATCCACAATGATTCAAATTTACCATGTTTTCCCTTCTCTTCTTTCCTAGCATTCCACTGAAGCACCATATCATTTATCTAAAATTTTCTTTCAGTTTCTCTTTTTTTAAACAAGCACTTGGACTGTTGTTGGAGCTTCATATTTCTTTTATGTGCCTCTGCTCTTATTTCTTCTAGTTCCACCAATTGATCCATCCTCTCCATCATGGGTTCTTGTTCTTCAAACTCTTCTTCTTGCAGAAATTTATACACAGGTAGAAAATTATTTAAAGGCAATCTTGCATAAGTTCCATAGACCATTTCAAAAGGGGACACCCCCATTTCTCTTTTCACTGTTACCCTGTCATCCCAAAGGGCTAACTTCGAATTTGAATGCCAAGACTTTTTATTTTTCTCCAAAATCCTCTTAACGATTTTCATGATGCTTTTGTTGCTGGACTCAGCTTCTCCATTTTCTTAAGGATGATATGGTGAGGAATAAGATACAATAATGCCATAGTCTTCACAAAAGTCCTTAAACTCCTCAAACCTAAAACACATGGCATTGTACATGATTAACTTAGTGGGAACACCAAATTTTGTCAGAACATTATCCATCAAGAAATCCATTACTACTTTTCTGGTAGCCCTTTTTGATGGAACTACCTCTATCCATTTTGTGAAATATTTTTTAGCCACAAGAATCCAACTATGGCCTCCACTAGATTATTTTGTGAATTCACCAATAAAATCAAGGCCCCATTGGGCAAAAGGTGCTTAAACAGTCATATGATTTAAAAGAAAAGCTCCTAAAAATTTCATCTTAGAAGAAAAACTTTGGCAAGGTTCACACCTCTATACAAATTTTGAGTATCTTTGAAAAGACATGGCCAATAGAATCTATCTCTGATTATATTGTGAGTTGTGGTCTTTGCAGAATAATGCCCCCCACACACACCACTATCCATTTCATTCAAGACTCTTTTAGATTGTGATTCATCCAAACAGAATAATAAAATTCCATCCCTATTCTTCTAAAATAAATCACCTTGTATCAAGACATACCTTTGAGCCTCCAACTTCAACGTCCTTTTTTGATTATCTGACATATGTTCAGGACATTTACCATATTTCAAAAAAAACACAATATCAGTATACCATGGCTGTAATTATATACTAGTAAAATTCATATTTATTGTTTGTACATCACTGACTTGGGCCAACTCCATTTTTGTGTTAGTCATTACCTTGGCCAAACCCAAACCCCTTACAATTTGGTGACTTAAATTTCTAGATTAAATTCTTGGATCATGTTGATCCATCTACATCAATTTCGAGTAACTTCATGTTATGCCCTACATCCCCGTCCCTACATTTTGTGTGAAAAATGTTGGGTCCCCCCTTTTTCTATTTTTTTCTTTTTGTTCTTGCCTTGCCTTGTCTTCTTTCTCTGGGGTTTTCTTCCCCGTGGTTGTGTTTTGTTTTGTCAATTTCTCATGCCTCTGGGACCCCGGTCTCGGAGTTTGTCATCCTTTGTCGAGAGCTAGATTCTGGACTCCAGGATTCTTCGCCATGATGTTCCCTTTCCTAAAGGTGATATCGTCATAGGGAGTCCCTGGGCCCAGAGTTTGGGGGTTTGTCTGTATAGAGTTTGCTGATGGAAAGGTGGATTTCTTTTTACCATGGGTATAAATATAAGTTACCTATCATTTTCACATTTATCGTGATTTAAACACTCAAGCAATCAGAGCGATTTGCAAAGATTTAATGTTAACCCAGTGCTAAATACTTCCATCATTTCTGAGTGACTGGGAGTGCCTTGTAGTAGCGGGTTGTGATCATTCAACAGTTGTAGCTTTTATAGAGCTTTTGTGGAGGCTTCTTTCTTGCTTTCTGTGTTCTCAGGTTGGTGCCTCTTTTCCCCTTCAGTTTTCCTTCTGTCTGGTGTTGTTTTCTTTTTGTTTTTGGTTGTCTTTGCCTCTTTCTTCTATTTTGGTCATTTTGTTTCTTTCTAGTTTTTCTGCCTATTGGTGGGTTGGCTCTGCCAGAGGGTTGTCCGCCCTCTATGCAGGTGTAGTTAGCCTGTAAATAGTGTAGGAAGCTATATATATTTCATGCTTTGCCTGGTTTCCCACAGATGTTTGTTTTATGATGTGTATATGTGTAATTTTGGTGTATATTTGTTGTATATCCCTTCATTCCCCATGTATATATCCCTTGGCTCCAATGTATATCCCATGTATATCCTTCCAGGTAGCTTAGCAAGCTCACCGAGTCACCCATTTCGCTGGTTTTTCCCTTGTACGATCTTTCTGAGCGAAATACCACCTATTTGAAACTCAACTCTCGGCCGGTTTCAAATAGATAGTTTTCTCTCTCCTCTATAAAACTAGCCTAACCCTCATTTATGTCCCATGTGCACATTTAAATCTGTCCAAGTGGCCTTCACTTTTTGTGCATTCAGACAGTTGGCTCCGCTGTCATCGCCATAACTCCTATTTATTACCTACCCATGTGGCGCCCACATGGGCTTGACAGTTTTCCTTTTTGCACATCTTTACCAATGGTTACTTCTCCAGGTTCTGGGTCTCCTGCCATCATCCATCCCATGTCCTTCTTACCAAGTGTGATAAAATTCCTGGACCCGGATGGTCAATCAAATTCCTAAGTTCATAATATATGTGCTTTCCGGAGTTTTTGAATGAAACTAACTTTTCAGGGAAAGCAGAAATCACGGTGGTAAGATCTTTGGACCCTGGAGTATTTATTTATTAATGCATTCTGATGGTCGCTCTGTCTCGCAGGTTTTTAGGATACACTTTCAAAAATGTCTAAAACATCTGCATCCTCACCGCCCAAAAGTCCAGAACTTCCATCTACAGCAAGTGCTAGGGCATCGGTGAAATCCAAAATGGAGAAGGCTTTGGAGAAGATGCCTTTAAGCCTAAATTACGTTAAGGACAGAGTCATCGCAGGCTCAAAGATTGAGTCAAAGGTCCAGATTTTTACCGACACCAGTGTCGGAACCTGACCCAAAATGCAGGCCTTGCTCAAAGTCATGTACATTCAACGACAGGCCAGAGATCCTTTGGCCATGAAAATTTGAAACTCTGGGATCCTAAAGGAAGCCTGCTTCCTGTGCTTGGTGCAGTCACCAGAGCTTATCCTCATGCTCTTAGCTCTTTACAACCCATCTGTTTGGGCTATTATGCTCGCACCTCTGGAGCCAACAGGGTACCCCACTCCTCTAGTGTCTCTTGACCCTGATACCTTCTAGAGGGGCTTAGGAATCCCTCAATTCACCAAGCCAATTGTAGTCACCCAGTCTGATGCCTTGGCCCAATTCAAGTAATTGGAGGAGGTAGCCTGTATTTATATGAACAACAATTGGCTCAAAGTCTCAAAGAGGGACCCCAAAAGAATGAATTTAGAGATCCCCACATTCAAATTCAAGGAAAGAATCCAGATGGGGATAATAGAACTATTCCAGGTCTTTGAGAAATAACATGCCTGAGAATTCTCCAGGTGGATGTACTACTTCTTGCTTGGCATAAGTACAGCTGGGGAGTTTTTTGACTGGGCAGCTATAATTTCAAACCACATCAACTCCCAGTTCCTCCAACTGGCGAAGAAGGAGCAATTTTACATGACTTCTTATGTTTTCTGGGCCTTGGCATAATAGAGGCCCCACACCCATGGGCTACTCATAGATGGCATCCTTGGGCTTGGCTTAGATCAAAAGGCCCCATGGGATTACATCTCACAGATTCAATAGGAGGCTAGCTTCCCCAGTTTCTACAGAGTAAACAACATGTTCGTTTACTATCACCTGCTCACACCCAGCCAAGATGCAGGATAGTGCCTATCCACAGAGGCAATGAATTTGGTCTGGAGTTACAGACACTATTATATACAATACCAATAGCATACATATATAAGGGTGACCGGCTTCTCTGGGAAACCCTACTTGTTACCCAAGCACTATGGGGACAAGATAGTCCTGCTGGAATTTTGCAGGCAGATAATGGAGCTACATGCCTTCTTTTCCCTAAAGAAGGTGACCAATATCCCATTCCCAATCACTTATGGGAATTATTTATGCAGCCTAGCTGCCACCAAAGAAGCAGACAATGAGCTTAAAAGCTATAACTTGGCAGAGTTCTACTTGACGCGGAAGAATTTTGATCTGCACGGCAAGATTGCAGCGGCACTTCCCCGGGCTTCAGAGCCCCACCAATACCATATGGAGGAATTTTGGGAAGATTTTCAGGATAACATGGAGGTACAAAGCCAACACTACATCAGGATGATGGCAGGCATGATGGAAAGATTGAAGCTCTGGAGGTTCCCAGAGGACTTCCCGGATGTCGGCCCCATGATCGATCCCCAGTACAAAGCAAAGGGGATCGATACAATGGCTCTTCCACCAGTAAATTGGGATGCCCAGGAGGGGTCCACTATTAAGGACTTCACCCATGAGGTGGTGGAGTGCAGCCACACCTACTTCAAAATAATGTGCCCTCGGAGTGTCTGCAGAGCAGCCCCACTAGCACCAAAAGAAACTCTGAGGGCCGGGACTTCTTCACAGAAAGTGGATAAAGGAAAAGGAATAGATACAACTCATCATGTGCAAGAAGTCCCCATTAAAGAATAGATAAGGCAATCAGTAGCATCCTCTAAGAAAATGACGGAGAACCTAATCACACGGCTGGCTACCCCAGTGCTCATGGCCGGACCGGTTCACCCTCCATCCTCCCCTTCACTAGCAGCCTTAATGGTTAAGGCAACAGGGGTGGATTCGGTGGAACAAGCAGTAGTAAGCGATGTGGGCCCACCCTTGATTACCCAGATAATAAGGAGGATTTACCCTAAGCCTAAAAAGGAGCCAAAGATGGGGGTGTCCCTGACCCCACAAGTTAAAATCCTCTCTTCCGACTTCCCAGGGCCAGAGAAGGAAGCAGAACCCGCCGATGTCCCAGATAACCCTCCTCCATAGGATGAGTTTGACGATGTTTTTGCAACTGAGGAATTCAATAATTTATAGGGGAGCATCGAGCAAGAGGTTGAAGTCCCAGCAGAAAAAGAGGCCGAGGAACAAATAACTGCACAGGAGCAGGAGTGAATGGAAGAAGAAAAGGAAACAGAGCCAGAGATCACCTCCGAGGCTCCAGAGAGGCAAGATTTAGGGGTGGAAAAACAAGGGAAGAATGAACAAGTAGTACCTACTGAGGGAACCAAACCTACGGGAGAAACCATAACCTTAGCTGCCACATTCCAAGCACCACTCCCCGGAGAAAATTTTGGGCAGGTAATAACTGTGGCACAAATGTTGAACCTTGGACCGGTACGTCCCTTACTTCCAAAAGATATATCAGAAGAAGAATAAATCTCGGCAACTGAGGCTGAAGAAATGCAAGAACAAAAAGAGGAGGAAACCCCTGGGATAGCTGACGAGGTCCAGACAAGGATGGAGATACAAAGGATAGGGAGAAAGAGATAGACATCACCAGGGGATATGTTCCTAATGAAGCCTAGAATAATGAAAAGGGGGCAAGTGAGACCCACACCACTGAGGAGGAATAGTAGCAAGGCACCGGGGAAGAACCAAAAGAATAGACTTTGGTGAACAAGCCACCCCTACCACCACAGTGGTTAGTGGAGAGCAAGAAGAGAAAGGCTCCATCCAGCCCAAGAGCTCATCTCTCTCTAGCTAAGATGATGGCCCAAGTCCAAGAACCACCAAAGGCCAAGAAAGCCCGAATGGTTCATACTCTTCAAATCGGGCCAGGAGGAGAAACAGTTGCTGTTGTTGCAACACCTCCCCCAGACACTGATGTGGCAATAGCAGAGACCAAAGATTACAATATCATGGAGATATCATTGGAAAAGAGAGGTAAACAGGGTGAAGTGGACCTGTTAAAAGAAGCGACCAAGGCGGTGGAGGCCAGATAAGAAAAAGAGGCCCAAAGGCTCAAAGTAGAGAAGGAAAAAATAGCGAACCTCATGGGGTTGCTTACTGAGCTAGCCCAGTCCATTAGTGCCATTCCTCTGGAGGCCTCCACATCTGATACACCATTACCGCAAAGAGACATCGAATCCCTCTGAGCAATGAAGAAAAATGCCCAAGCGGTTGATGAGTGGGTCGCTTTGCAAGTAGGAAACACTCGGTGTTTCCTAGTGTCCACCCTCCTAGATTTGTATGTGGTACGACATGTTCTGCATCAAGTAGAGACTATTCTTAATATATGGGAGGGTGACATGGAAAATTATGAGGCTTGGAAGGTAGATCTGGAAGAGCTCCTCAACCTCGGGGAAGAGATGGTCTCAGAATTTGGGATTCTGGGAGAAGAATAATTTTGTTTTTTTGAGGACCCAACACTCCAGACTTGACCTCACATTGGAGGTACTCAAGAAATTGGTAGGGGATCTACATGACAAAGTCAACATAGTGAAATATTCTACAAATATGTACAAGGAATTTGTGACAAAGGTCTCTGGAGCAGACCCATTCAACACTGATATGTGCACCCCAGAGGAATACGTACTAGGAAAATTTGACAAATTGATGGAGTCTAAATACCAATCCTTGGAGGGACTGGACATGACCCAAATGATGGGGCTAACTTGCATGATCCTTAGTGGTCATGATGTGGAAAAAATGGCTGATGAGTTCAAGGATAATGTTCCAGAGCTTAGAGAATAGATTGAGGCGGCTAAGTACCCGCGGTGCTGCCTTAAAGAGATTGGTGAGGATGGAATCTCCCGCCTTCTCCAAACATTCAATGAAAACAAGAAATCATAAGGTTTCTCCGGAGGCTGAAGAAAACCCAAACATTTTGTATTATTTATTCTTTCAGAACATAAGTTCCTAGATCCCAGAGTCCTGGATCTCAAATTTTGTATTCTTTCAAGTGATCCGTGTCCCGGTCCCTGAGGCCGACCAGTCACTTTTAGAAGTGGTTAATAAAGGCTGTTAGAAGGTAGTTGGCTACATCAAGGGGGCATCAGATCAACGGTTGGATTTCTGATAGATGGTCTTCTCGAGGGACTATTTTAGAGGTACACCTAGCACATTGGAGACAGGGCACCACATTTCCCATTTATGAGGCATATAGCCTCGATCCCTAGGGATCTAATTTCTTCCTTCTCTTTCCTAACTCTCTTCTTGAGGCCAATTCTTCTGCTATATATTCTTGTCTCATTCTTCTGACATGTCAGGCCTTTTCTATCTCAAGGTCTTTTGTAGGGTGACGCAGGTAGTACCGGCCCCTGAATATTGTATTTTATTGAAACATGATGTAAACTAGGGTTAGGGTCAGGGTTAGAAGAAAATGTGTATAAATAGTAAGACCAGCCCATTTCCAAGGGTCAGCAAAATTGATGATTTTTCTGTCCACAGTAATAGAGAAGCAATTTTTCATTTTAGTTGTAGAGCTCAATGCTCCATTGTTTCACTTTCCAATAGTTGGATGCTCCCCTAGAGCCACCATTGTATCACGCACCAGTGCATGCTGGAAGAAACATTAATGAAGAAGGGAGAATTCTTTGCAATGATGTTGTTGGCATTCAAACTTTTGAGTTAATGATACTTTATGTTTCATGTTCTTTATGTCTTCTGCTCTGATATGTCAAGTAGATTAACGACCTCTTTTCCCTTGCTACTGATAAAATACTAGCTGACGGTTGCATATTTCTTCAGTATTTAGTGTAGTATATGAGAGCATTATTGATGTTTTAAATGTTTAAGCATAACTATAGTTAGATGAAGTACTTCTGACCCTGCAGGATCTTTTTTTCATTTTATTTGCTAAGTGTAGAATGCTTGGAGGAACCTCACCTTACTGGATCTCCAGAGAGAATGAGTTGAAAAAACCAGCTATCCCCCTCAAAAATAGTCACTTCTCCCAACCGAGCCCCACACCGTCATGACCTGACACCCAGGTGCTTGGAGGCCTGAGGAGTCTAACTTCCCCGAATAGCCTTTGTAGGTAGAGTTGGTCGGTACCCCTAGTACCCAGTGACAACTTATGACTGTTGGCAGATCCGATCAACAAAACCCCATCAACAAAAACTAGTGCTAGAAGGAGGGCATGAACTCATCCCCCTCTCAAAATTTTAATTTTATACCTCTCGAGGGTTCCCCGAGCTATAGTTTTAGGAGTCAAGCCTTCAATGGGATTGGGTCTTTCTCTCCCATGAAATTTGAAAGAATCCTTAGGTCTACCCCAAACCCTAGAAGGTTTGTCAAACTTGAGCCTCCCGCTCGAAAGAAATGGACCTCAAAAACCATGCCAGCTACTATTGTCTGGGGGTCTAGCATACCTCAGAATACCCAAAATTCTCAGACAACCCTGGGAACCACTGCCCAAACTACTCAAAATCCAATTCCCCCAATGGCTGCATATTTTGAAAATACTAGGTCCCCATTGGGAACTTTTCCAGGCGCAATCAATGAATTACCCTTACACCTGCAGAAGATCTGCCCATGATATAAGAACTTAGGCTCATGGACCACAGAAGAGAATTTACAGGCATATAAGGATGCCATGAACCGACACTAGATCTAGCATGAAGATGTTGTGACCTGAATGTTTCCCTTGTCTTTAGGGCAAGGTGAGTTGAACTGGTACCTTAACCTTCCCGCCAACTCCATTAATAGTTGGCAGGACATGGAGGATGGCTTCTTGGCTGCCTTTCGCATACATGTGGATCTAGCCTGGTCCCATAGCCAATTCATCTTCATTAGGAAGGAACCCAATGAACCTCTTGAAGCATTCAACCATTATTTCTAGCGCGCCTTAAAGTGGTGCACGGGCCCTTTCATTCTATCCCCAGAAGTAACCATACGAACTTACCTTAATGTGATGGACCCCTTTGTTTCCACTCTCCTTTGGAGAACAACCACCGCGGGTGATCGGGACACTTTGGTGAAGGTTTACAACCTAGCTTTACAATTATCCCATGGTCTCAACAAATCCCCGAGTGGGATTGGGCAGAGCACGCCCTTCAACATGATCCCCGACAGAATAGCGTATGCTGAGGGGTATAACCCCAATTTGGCAATGGGTGCTCCCTTGATGGAAATGAATCCCCCACCACCATTGATAGACTAGCAGGCTCGATACATTTATCCAACACAGACTCAAGCGGTACCAGTTCTAGAAGCTTTCCCTTGCAATCACCTACAGTAGTCACAACCATCTAGAGTGCCCTTCTTTCAGTCATCCACGACTGGAGGATTGCCACCCTTGACTCTGGCTAATACTACTGCCTTCTCGGGAAACCAACAACAACAACCGTCATACTGTGACACCAATACTCAGTTGAATACCGAGGTTGAGTCCCTCCGTTGAATGTTGTCTACCTTGACTGTGGACATGGGTCAACTGAAGGTAGGGTACTATGCTCCCCAGAATTCTAATTCCCAGAGGGGAAATATCATCTTCGGCCAACGAAACAACAATGTCGGGAGAAGAAACTTCAACAATGGGCCTAGGCCCAATCAACAGTAATGGAATAATAACACAAATGCTAGAGGTCCACCTCTGAACCAAAATGCCAACCAAAATGGTGCTAGACCATCACATTTCACACCAGTCACAAACTTCTAGCCCATGACTAATTGGTGTAGATTGCACGACATGGGTTCACACAATGAGGTAAATTATGCCATGTTGGAAAATGTCATCATGATCTCCTAGCTAGATAGATAGTAGTCACATGATGCTACCCCTCCAAAGCCTCCTTTGTAAGAGTCAACCCACAGTGCCTTCACCTATGAGACCATCTTCTTCATAACTTCCAGGGAAGATGAACAGGAATCCGAATTGCATGGATTCTTTGATGAATCTATCCCACCTTTTGAGGCCAATGCTTTCACCAACCCATGGACTCCATACAATACTCAGAGTCAGGTTGGTAAAGGACCAGTTTACATGCCTATGCCCCCTATCAAGGACACTCCTCCCTGGGATAACGCAACTGAATGACCCGCTCCTCTAAAGGGTTCTAGCTCTAACCAACTGAAAGACCTAGCCAAGGGAAGTCACCAATTCTCGGGAGGAAGATTCAACATTACAAGGGTGTTAGAACAGACCACCACCTCCATGACCTTGATGGAGGTCTTGCTAAACTCTCTCGAGTAGAAGAAGTCTCTTCTGAAGCTCTTGGGAAATCCAGAAGTCATCAGTCGACCACGTAAGACTATCTCATTTGAAGATGCTAACACGACCGTTTTCCAGGGGAACAATGAAGATCCTCCCTTCCTATTAGGCCTGAATACCCAAGGTAAAAATATACATAATTTCTTAGTAGACTCTGGAGCTTTGGGTAACATCATGCCCTTATCCATTTGTTAGAAGCTTAGATTCCATCCCACCCCATCTAATGGTGCAGTGATCTAGCTAGATAAGACTACCATGAAAATGGTGGGGGAATTGAAGAACGTCTAGATACAGCTTATCTAGGACCCCAAAATAGCCAGCATAATTGACGTCTAAGTGGTGGACATCCCAGAGACTTATGGGATGTTATTAAGTCAGAATTGGTCTAAGTCCTTGAATGGCTACTTTTTGACTAACTTCACCCACTTATGGCTCCCCTGAGAAGGAGAATCAAACAAGATATGGGTAGAAAGTGAACCCCAGATGAAACAGGCCCTTATCGAGGTTGGGAGGGTCAGTGAGGTCTTCTTCTCTGAGACTTCCCCCAGGGTATGCCGACCCTTTGAAATTTTAACATTCAATTTCACCTCCGGGGAGGATCCCATAGTGCTACAAAGAACCCAGGACCTAGAAGAAAAGCTGAAAGTCAAGGTTGACTCTTAAGGTGCCACGGTGACCCCCGCCACACTCTTGTCTAGCACATGGTGCCGAATAAACTATCAGAAACATTCATAACTTGAGTGTGGGCCCTGCTTTTTAGTCACTACCCGGCACATCGATGCCCTCCAAAATAGAGAACATATAGCTGATTTGCTAGAGCCCAGTGTCCCTACAGGATGCACTCCTTTGATGCCATCTCCCTAGGAATATCAGATCCAAACTCCTCCTGAGGTAAACCCTACCTGCATGCCAATAGTTTGGGAGGAAGTTCCTAAGTCTCCCAATAGAAATCCCAAGGCCACTCTCGCTCCCCAGCCCCAAACTATGAATAACGATTTGTGGACCCTCAAGTTTGATGGGTCCTGATCCAAACAAGGCTGCGGGGCCAGAGTAGAATTAATCAACCCATAAGGGAAATCCTTCCTCGCATCCTATAGACTGTAGTTCAATTGCACCAACAACATTACAGAGTATGAGGATTTGGTCCTTGGACTCCTCTTTATGTTAAGGAAAGGTGTCACCTGCCTCTGGGCACTGGGTGATTCAGAGTTGGTTGTCAAATAGGTCTGGAGTCAATACACATGCCATGACAAGAGACTGGTCATATACCACAATCGGGTTTGGAGCCTTATTGAGGATTTTGATACCTTTGGCATTGATCTCATTCCCCAACGACGGAACTATGTCCCGGATGCCCTTGCCATTTCTTCCAGCACACTTGAGCCAATGGCCAGCTTGCAACTCCTGAGATTCTTAGTTGAGATGTTCCCCACCTCATCTATTCTAGATAATGTCACCCACTTTCAATTTTTTGAGGACGATCAACATATCCTAGCCTTCATGGCCAATTTTGGCGTCTTTGAAGACCATATAGTGGAGGAACAAGACCATGATGATACTGGGCAAGGTGACAAAGATGATGGGGTCATGGACCTACCCACTAACACCATCTCGAAGGGGATGGTTGTTCTTGAACGAATCTTTGACACGGACCCTCGGGCCTAGGAAAAGATGTCATCTTCCTCTGAGGGAGGAAAGTTTGAAAAGGTAAACATTGGCCAGCCCGATGAAGAAAAGATGATCCACATTGGCAGCTCTTGCTCCCCTAAGGAGAAGGAGAAGATTATCTGAGAATACATAGATGTAATCACATGGGGTTATGAGGATTTGAAAACATACGACACATCCATTATGACTCATACTATTCCCCTGAAACCTGCTGCTAAGCCTTTTCGGCAAAAGCAACGATCAATCAACCCACTTATCGAGCCTCTAATTTGTCAAGAGGTAGAAAAATTGCTGTCAGCCTAGATAATCTTCCCAATCTGGCACACTACATGGGTTGCTAATCTAGTTCCTGTGAGAAAGAAGAACGGTAAGATCCGCCTTTGCGTGGATTTTTGAAACTTAAATAAGGCCTCCAAGAAGGATAATCACCCTCTCCCTTCATTGGATGAGGCGTTATAGATAGTGAATGGATCCTAGATGATGTCATTCTTTGAGGGTACTCCAAGTATAACCAGGTCATGGTTAAGTATGAAGATAGAGAGAAAACAACATTTACCACCAAGTAGGGAATGTTTGCATATAGGAGAATGCCCTTTGGTTTGATTAATGCAGGGGCCATATTTCAAAAGGCCATGGACATTGCATTCAAGGGCCTTGTGAATCAGTGCATAATCATCTACATGGATGATTTGACCATCTTTTCCTGGGATAGGCATGACCATTCCGCCTATCTCGCTCAGATCTGTGAGAGATGTCGCTAGTATGGAATATCCCTCAACCCCAAGAAGTGCATATTCAGGGTCACCAAAGGGAAGTTGCTCAGGCATATCATCTCCAAGAAGGGCATAGCCATTGACCCTAAGAGAGTTGAAGCAATACTAAACTTACAAATTCCCGGCAGCAAGAAAGAGATACGATCTTTCTTTGGAAAGATCAACTTTGTTCGGTGGTTCATCACCAGATTTGCCGAAAGAGTCAAACTTCTCAATGAAATGTTGAAAAAGGATACCAAGATTGAGTGGAGTACTAAACCAAAGTGGGCATTCACCCATATCAAATAGACAATAATGAAAGCATTCATCCTAGCTAGTCCAGACTACTGCTTTCCATTTTACATTTACTCCTTTGCTTCGCCGCATTCTGCCATGACGATGTTGACTCAAAAGGTTGAAGGGGAAGAATGACCAATAGCTTTCATGAGCTCCCCTGTCAAGAACGCTGAAGTCTATTATTCATCACTAGAAAAGTAGGCCTTTGCTTTAGTTCGCACCGTGAAGAAGTTCTAGCATTACATTCTCTAGAGTAAGGTGCATGCTATCATTCCGGACCAAGTCGTGAAGTCTTTGCTAATGCCGAGCAAGTTGGGCAAAAGATGGGGGAAATGGATGGCCATCCTCAGGGAATATGATTTAGAAATTCAGCCCATGAAGATAGTCTGGGGCCAAGGACTTAGTTGATTGATGGCAGAAGAGACTCCCCACATAGAATGCCAAACGTACACAGTGGAGTCCATCACTTGAGACTCATGGTATACCAATCCAGTATATTTTCTACTAAATAAAAAATGCCCAGAGGGATTACCTCCCAATAAATTTCACGCCCTACGAATGAAAAATGCCCACTTCATGATCAATAACTCTGTACTCTACCACAGGAACAACGAGGGAGTGTACCTCTAGTGCATCGACAGAGACCAAGCTATAAAGATAATTGATGAATTTCACAGGTAGTTTGGAACCGAGCATGGCTCAGCCGATGCTACTACCCATCAGATCCTTTGGGCTGGATACTATTGGCCCTGTATGTTCAAAGATGTTTACACTCATGTTAGAAAATGCCACACATGCCAAACTGTGGCACATTGTGAGCATAACCCTGCTAGGCCTTTGCAACCAGCCTTCAAGGTTAGACCCTTCGCCCAATGGGCACTTGACTGCATCAGGGAAATCAACCCCAACTTGTCTGTCAACCACTGATACATTCTCACTACTACTGATTACTGCACCCGGTGGTCTGAGGCTATACCTTACAAGAATAACATGGCAAACGTAGTTATCAAATTCCTAGAAGAAAATATCATCACAAGGTTTGGAATACCCTTTGCTTTGGTATGTGACAATGGTCTGGTTTTTTCTTCAGTGTAATTACTTGAGTGGACCTACAATCAAAAGATCAGTCTGAAGTTTTCCATCAACTATTACCCCCAGGGAAATGGCGTTGCTGAATCTACGAATAAAAATCTACTTGAAGTGATCAAATACCTACTAGAACAGAATCCCCAGGATTGGCATCAAAAGTTGAAGTTCTCCCTCTGGATAGATCACATTCAAATCAAGGCCCTCCTAGGAACATCCCCATTCCATCTGGTTTATGGCCAGAACCCTATATTCCCAATTAACTTACAGATCCCAGTTTTACAGTTTATGCAGGAATTCAGCAACGGGGACAACATTGTGGAGGTTCGGCTCCTAAATCTGGTATGAATGGAAGAACAATGAGATGTAGCCCTTGAATATTTCATGCGTCATAAAGCAGTGGTAAAATGATGGTTTGACCACAGAGCCCAATACAAGGCTTTTCAGATTTTGGATTTGGTCCTGTTGTGGGACAAGGCTTGGGAAAAGAAAGGAAAACACACCAAGTTCCAGTGGCTCTGGCTCAAACCATATTTAATCTCATAAATCTATGGGGAAAATACTTACCACCTTAACACCATGACCGGGGAATCTGTCCCAGCGTTTTATTCTTGTAAGGATTGGAATGCTTTGCATAAACTCTGGTCTTCGGCACGATGTCTGTAGCATGGTGAACTTAAGAATCTATTTTTAGCATAGTGGAACTGGCCCGATCTATGGAGCTATTTTACAGGTTTGGTGGCACATTTTGAGTAATCTCCATCAAACTTTATCTCTGGAGGTCTGGCAATCAGTGAACAGAAAAATATAAGGAACAAGTAATCAGACACACCAAGGGTAGATTCGTTGTACTGGTTGGTTGACCCAGGTCTGAAACTTTAAAGAATTCTTTCTGGGTCTGAATTTTTATCCCCTACTCAACATATAAAATAGGTGGAAAGGTGAAAGAAGTACCACCCTCCCACCTAGAAATGAACAAAATAATAAGAAAAAGGAAAGTGGGATCAAGCTCTGGTCTTTGGGAGAATTGTACAAATATGATGACTGGTTCAATGTAATTAGTGCCTCTTCTCTACTCCTCCCAGAGGTCATCGGCTTGATCTTCTTCCAAAGCACACATTCCACCACTGATGGAAGACTACGGAATGGATCCCATGTGGTCAGATTCTCTTAGATATGCTACTCTTTGCCTGTCAGATACTTCGTGTAGTGACTTGTTCTGGTTTTGCTAACCAGAGATTCTATAGTTCTCAAATGTGCTAAGGCATTTGTCCCAGATAGTTGCCATTTGTTATTCCCTACATCCCCGTCCCTACATTTTGTGTGCAAAATTTTGGGTCCCCCCTTTTTCTATTTTTTGCTTTTTGTTCTTGCCTTGCCTTGTCTTCCTTCTCTGAGGTTTTCTTCTCCACGGTTGTGTTTTGTTTTGTCAGTTTCTCGTGCCTCCGGGACCCCAGTCCTAGAGTTTATCATGCTTTGTCGGGAGCCAAATTTCAGACTCTGAGATTCTTCGCCCCGATGTTCTCTTTCCTTAAGGTGATATCATCATAGGGCATCCTCGGGCCCGGAGTCTGGGGGTCTATCTGTCCAGAGTTTGATGATGGAAAGGTGGATTTCTTTTTACCATGGGTATAAATAGAAGTTACCTGTCAATTTCACATTTACCATGATTTAAACACTCAAGCAATAAGAGTGATTTCAGAGTGATTTACAGAGATTTAACATTAATCCAGTGCTAAATACTTCTATCATTTCTAAGTGATTGTTAGTGCTCTGTAGTAGCGAGTTGTGATCATTTGATAGTTGTAGCTATTACAGAGCTGTCATGGAGGCTTCTTTCCTGCTTTCTATGTTCTCAGGTTGGTGCCTCTTTTCCCCTTCGATTTTCCTTCTATCTGGTGTTGTTTTCTTTCTATTTTTGGTTGTCTTTGCCTCTTTCTTATATTTTGGTCATTTTGTTTCTTTCTAGTTTTTCCGCTTGTTGGTGGGTCAGCTCTGCCAGAGGGTCGTCCGCCCTCTATGCAGGTGTAGTTAGCCTGTAAATAGTTTAGGGAGCTGTATATATTTCATTCTTTTCCTAGTTTCTCATAGATTTTTGTTTTGTGATGTGTATATGTGTAATTCTGGTGTATATTTTTTCTATATACCTCTATTCCCTCTATATATATATATCCCTCAGCTCTAATGTATATCCCATCTATATCCTTTCGGGTAGCTTAGCAATCTCGCTGAGTCACTCATGTCGCTGGTTTTTCCCCTGTAAGCTCTTTCTGAGCAGAATACCACCTATTTAAAACTCAGATCTCAACTTGTTTCAAATAGGTGGTTTTCTCTCTCCTCCGTTAAACCAGCCTGGCCCTCATTTATGTCCCATGTGCATATTTAAATCTATCTAAGTGGCCTTCATTTTTCACGCATTCAGACAGTTGGCTCCACCGTCATCGCCATAACTCCTATTTATTACCTACCCACATGGCACCCACGTGGGCCTGATGGCTTGCCTTTTTGTACATTTTTACCAATGGTTACTTCTCCAAGTTCCAGGTCTCCTGCCATCATCCATCCCATGTCCTTCTTATCAAGTGTGATAAAATTCCCAGACCCGAATGGTTAATCAAATTCATAAGTTTATAATATATGTGCTTTCTAGAGTTTTTGAAAAAAACTAACTTTTAGGGAAAGCAGACATCATGGTGGTAAGATCTCTAGACCTCAGAGTATTTATTTATTAATGCGTGTACATCCTCACCGCCCAGAAGTCTGAAACTTCCATCTACAGCATGTAATAGGGCATCGATGAAATCCAAAAGGGAGAAGGCTTTGGATAAGATGCCTTTAAGCCTGAAATATGTTAAGGATGGAGTCATTGTAGGCTCAAAGATTGAGTCAAAGGTCCAGCTTTTTACCGACACCAGCGTCAAAACCTGGCCTGAAATGCAGGCCTTGGTCAAATTCATGTACATTCAATGACAGGCCAGAGATCCTTTGGCCATCAAAATTGGAAACTCTGGGATCCTAAAGGTAGCCTACTTCCTATGCTTAGTGCAATCACCAGAGCTTATCCTCATGCTCTCAGTTCTTTGCAACCCATCTGCTTGGGCTGTTATACTCACACCTCTAGAGAAAATAGGGAACCCCACTCCTCTAGTGTCTCTCGACCCTGATACCTTCCAAAGGGGCTTGGGAATCCTTCAATTTTCCAAGCTAACCATAGTCACCTAGTCTGATGCCTTGGCCCAATTCAAGCAATTGGAGGAGGTAGCCCATATTTATATGAACAACAATTGGCTCAAAGTCCCGAAGAGGGACCCCAAAAGAATGAAGCTAGAGATCCCCAGATCCAAATTCAAGGAAAGCATCTAGATGGGGATAATAGCACTATGTTGGGTCTTTGAGAAACATCATGCCCAAGAATTCTTTGGGTGGATGTACTACTTCTTTCTTGGCATAGGTACAGTCAGGGAGTTTTTTGACTGGGCAGTTATAATTTCAAACCACATCGACTCCCAGTTCCTCCAACTGGCCAAGAAAAAGAAATTTTACATGACTTCTTATATTTTCTAGGCCCTAGCATAGCAGAGGCCCCATGCCCATGGGCTACTCATAGATGGTGTCCTCAGGCATTGCTCAGATCAAAAGGCCCCGTGGGATTACTTCCCACAGATTCAATGGGAGGCCAGCTTCCCTAGTTTCTACAGAGTAAATGACGCGTTCATTTACTATCACCTGCTCACACCCACCTGGGATGCAGGATACCACCTATCCATAGAGGCGATGAATTTGGTCTGGAGTTACAGACACTATTATATACAATACTAGCAGCATACATATATAAGGGTGACTGGCTTCTCCAGGAAACCCTACTTGTTATCCAAGCACTGTGGGTAAAAGATAGTCCTGTTGGAATTCTACAGGCAGATAATGGAGCTGCTTTCCTTCTTTGCCCTGAAGAAGGTGACCAATATCCCATTCCATATCACTTGTGAGAATTATTCATGTAGCCTAGCCGCCGCCAAAGAAGCAGATAATGAGCTGAAAAGCTATAACTTGGCGGAGTTCTACTTGATGCAGAACAATTTTGATCCACATGGAAAGATTGGAGTGGAACTTCCCCGGGCTTTAGAGCCCCATCAATACCATATGGAGGAATTTTGGGAAGATTTCTAGGATGACGTGGAGTTGTAGAGCTGGCACTATGTCAGGATGACAACAGACATGATGGAAAGATTGAAGCTCTAGAGGTTCCCGGAGGACTTCTCAGATGCCAGCCCCACAATCGATCCCCAGTACAAAGTAAAGGGGATCGATATAATGGCTCTCCCACCAAAAAATTGGGATGCCCAGAAGGGGTCCACTATTAAGGACTTCACCCATGAGGTGGTGGAGTGTAGCCACACCTACTTCAAAAGGATGTGCCCTGGGAGTGTTTACAGAGCAGCCCTGCCAGCACCAAAAGAAACTCTGGGGGCTGGGACTTCTTCACAGAGAGTGGATAAAGGAAAAGGAATAGATACAACTCCTCCTATGCAAGAAGTCCCCATTAAAGAACAGATAAGGCAATTGGTAGCAAACTCCCAGCAAATGAGGGAGAACCTAATCACACGGCTAGCTACCCTGGTGCTCATGGCCGAATTGGTTCACCCTCCATCCTCCCCTTCACTAGCAACCTTAATGGTTAAGGTAATAGGGGTGGATCTGGTAGAACAAGAAGTAGTAAGGGATGTGGGTCCACCCTTGAATACCCAGAGGAGGCTTGACCCTACGCCTAAAAAGGAGCTAGAGTTGGGGGTGTCCCTGGCCCCACAAGTTGAAATCCTCTCTTCTGACTCCCTAGGGCTGGAGAAGGAAGAAGAACCCGTCGATGTCTCAGACAACCCTCCTCCAAAGGATGAGTTTGATGATGTTTTTGCAATCAATGAATTCAGTAATTTATAGGGGAGCATCGAGCAAAAGGTTGAAGTCCCAGCAGAAAAAGAGGCTGAGGAACAAATAACTGCGCAGGAGTAGGAGAAAATGGAAGAAGAAAAGGAAACAGAGCCAGAGATTGCCTCGGAGGCTATGGAGAGGAAAGATCCAGGGGTGGACCAACAAGGGTAGAATGAAAAAGTGGAACCTATTGAGGGAACCAAACCTACTGGAGCAACCGTAACCTCAGCCACCATGTTCCAAGTGGCACTCCCTGGAGCAACTTTTGGGCAGGTAATAACCATGGTGCAAATGCTGAACCTTGGCCCAGTACCTCCCCTACTTCCAAAAGATATATTAGAAGAGGAAGAAATCCCGACAACTAAGGCCGAAGAAATGCAAGAACAATAAGAGGAGGAAACCTCCAGGACAACTAACGAAGGTCCAGACAAGGCTGGAGATACAGAGGATAGGGCGGAAGAGATAGACGTCACTGTGGGAAATGTTCCTGATGAAGCCCAGAATAAATAAAAGGGGCTAGGTGAGACCCACACCACTAAGGAGGAACAACAGCAAGGCACCGGGGAAGAATGAAAAGAATAGACTTTGGCGACCGAAAATCAGGGCCCGAGTCTAGCCCACCCTTGACTCTGGCTAATACTGTTGCCTGCTTGGGAAACCAACAACAACAACCGTCACACTGTGACACCAATACTCAGTTGAATACCGAGGTTGAGTCCCTCCGGTGAATGTTGTCTACCTTGACTGTGGACATGGGTAACCTGAAGGCAGGGTCCTATGCTCCCTAGAATTTTAATTCCCAAAGGGGAAATATCTTCTCCAGCCAACGAAACAACAATGCTTGGAGAAGAAACTTCAACAATGGGCCTATGCCCAATCAACATTAATGGAATAATAACATGAACGCTAGAGGTCTACCTCCAAACCAAAATGCCAACCAAAATGGTGCTAAACCATCACATTTCACACCAGTCACAAACTTCCAGCCCATGACTAATTGGTGTAGATTGAACGACACGGGTTCACACAATGAGGTAAATTGTGCCATGTTGGAAAAAGTCATCATGATCTCCTAGCTAGATAGATAGTAATTGCATGATGCTACCCCTCCAGAGCCTCCTATGTAAGAGTCAACCCACAGTGCCTTCACCTATGAGACCATCTTCTTCAGAATTTCTAGGGAAGATGAAGAGGAATCCAAATTGCATAGATTCTTTGATGAATCTATCCTTCCTTTTGAGGCCAATGCCTTCACCAACCCATGGAATCCATACAATACTCAGAGTCAGGTTAGTAAAGGACCAGCTTACATGCCTATGCCCCCTATCAAGGAAACTCCTTCCTAGGATAACGCAATTGACTGACCCACTCCTCTAAAGGGTTCTAGCTCTAACCAAGTGAAAGACCTAGCCGAGGTAAGTCACCAATTCTCAGGAGGAAGATTCAACATTAAAAGGGTGTTAGAACAGACCACCACCTCCATGACGTTGATGGAGGTCTTGCTAAACTGTCTCGAGTAGAAGAAGTCTCTTCTGAAGCTCTTAGGAAACCCAGAAGTCATAAGTTGACAACCTAAGACTATCTCGTTTGAAGATGCTAACGTGGCCGTCTTTCGGGGGAACAATGAAGATCCTCCCTTCCTACTAGGCCTGAATATCCAAGGAAAAAACATACATAATTGCTTAGTAGACTCTAGAGCTTTAGGTAACATCATGCCCTTATCCATTTGTTAGAAGCTTAGATTCCATCCCACCCCATCTAATGCTGTAGTGATCTAGCTAGATAAGACTACTGTAAAAATGGTGGGGGAATTGAAGAACGTCTGGATACAGCTTATCCAGGACCCCTGAATAGCCAGCATAATTGACGTCTAAGTAGTGGACATCCCAGAGACTTATGGGATGTTATTAAGTCAGAATTGGTCTAAGTCCTTGAATGGATACTTTTCGATTGACTTCACACACTTATGGCTCCCCTGAGAAGGAGAATCAAACAAGATCTGTATAGAAAGTGAACCCCAGATGAAATAGGCCCTTATCGAGGTTGGGAGGGTCAGTGAGGTCTTCTTCTCTGAGACTTCCCCTAGGGTATGCTGACCCTTTGAAATTTTAACATTCAATTTCACCCCCAGGGAGGATCCCATAGTGCTGCAAAGAACCCAGGACCTAGAAGAAAAGATGAAAGTCAAGGTTGACTCTCAAGGTGCCACGACAACCCCTGCCACACTCTTGTCTAGCACATGGTTCCAAATACACTATCAGAAACATTCAGAATTTGAGTGTGTGCCCTTCTTTTTGGTCGCTACCTGGCACATCAATGCCCTCTAGAATAGAGAACATATAGTTGATTTGCCGGAGCCCAGTGTCCCTACAGGATGCACTCCTTTGATGCCATCTCCCTGGGAATCTTAGATCCAAATTCCTCTGGAGGTAAACCCTACCTGCATGCCAATAGTTCCGGAGGAAGTTCCGAAGTCTCCCAATAGAAATCCCAAGGCCACTCTCGCTCCCCAGTGCCAAACTATGAATAATGATTTGTGGACCCTCAAGTTTGATGGGTCCCGATCCAAACAAGGCTGCGGGGCCAGAGTAGAATTAATCAACCCATGAGGGAAATCCTTCCTCGCATCCTACAGACTGTAGTTCAACTGTACCAACAACATTATAGAGTATGAGGCTCTGGTCCTTGGACTCCTCTTTATGCTAAGGAAAGTTGTCACCTACCTCCAGGCTCTGGGTGATTCAGAGTTGGTTGTCAAATAGGTCTGGAGTCAATACACATGCCACGAAAAGAGACTGGTTATATACCATAATTAGGCTTGGAGCCTTATTGAGGATTTTGATACCTTTGGCATTGATCTCATTCCTCGACGATGGAACTATGTCCCGGATGCCCTTGCCATTTCTGCCAGCACACTTGAGTCAATGGTAAGCTTGCAACTCCGGAGATTCTCAGTTGAGATGGTCCAAAACTCATCCATTCTAGATAATGTCACCCACTTTCAAGTTTTTGAGGACGATCAACATATGCTAGCCTTCATGGCAAATTTTGGCATCTTTGAAGACCATGATGATACTGGGCAAGGTGATGAAGATGATGGGATCATGGACCTACCCACTAACACCATCTCGAAGGGGATGGTTGTGCTTGAACGAATCTTTGACACAGACCCTCAAGCCTAAGAAAAGATGTCATCTTCCTCTGAGGGAGGAAAGTTTGAAAAGGTAAACATTGGCCAGCCCGGTGAAGAAAAGATGATCCACATTGGCACCTCCTGCTCCCCTAAGGAGGAGAAGATTATCACGGTTCTCCGAGAATACATAGATGTAATAGCATGGGGTTATGAGGATTTGAAAACATACGACACATCCATTATGACTCATACTATTCCCCTGAAACCTGATGCTAAGACTTTTCGGCAAAAGAAACGATCGATCAAACCACTTATTAAGCCTCTGATTTGTCAAGAGGTAGAAAAATTATTGTCAGCCCAGATAATCTTCCCAATCTGGCACACTACATGGGTTGCTAATCTAGTTCCTGTGAGAAACAACCATGAGATCCACCTTTGCGTGGATTTCCGAAACTTGAATAAGGCCTCCAAGAAAGATAATCACCCTCTCCCTTCATTGGATGAGGTGTTACATATAGTGAATGGATCCCAAATGATGTCATTCTTTGATGGGTACTCCAAGTATAACCAGGTCATGGTTAAGTATGAAGATAGAGAGAAAACAACATTTACCACCAAGTGGGGAATGTTTGCATACAGGAGAATGCCCTTTCATTTGATTAATGTAGGGGCCACATTTCAAAAGGCCATGGACATTTCATTCAAGGGCCTTGTGAATCGGTGCATAATCATCTACATGGATTATTTGACCATCTTTTCCTGAAACAGGCATGACCATTCCGCCTATCTCACTCAGATCTATGAGAGATGTCGCCGGTATGGAATATCCCTCAACCCCAAGAAGTGCATATTCAGGGTCACCAAAGGGAAGTTGCTTAGGCATATCATCTCCAAGAAGGGCATAGCCATTGACCCTAAGATAGTTGAAGCATTACTAAACTTACAAGTGCCCGGCAGCAAGAAAGAGATGAGATCTTTCTTTGGAAAGATCAACTTTGTTCAGTGGTTAATCACCGGATTTGCTGAAAGAGTCAAACTACTCAATGAAATGATGAAAAAGGATACCAAGATTGAGTGGAGTCCTGAAGAAAAGTGGGCGCTCACCCAGATCAAATAGACAAATGAAAGCACTCATCCTGGCTAGTCCAGACTACTCCCTTCCATTTTACATTTACTCCTTTGCTTCGCTGCATTCTTCAACGGCAGTGTTGACTCAAAAGGTTGAAGGGGAAGAATGACCAATAGCTTTCATGAGCTCCTCCTTCAAGAATTCCAAAGTCTAGTATTCATCACTAGAAAAGTAGGCCTTTGCTCTAGTTCGCGCCATGAAGAAGTTCTAGCATTACATTCTCTAGAGTAAGGTGCACGCTATCATTCCAGACCAAGCCATGAAGTCTTTGCTAATGCTGAGCAAGTTGGGCAAAAGATGGGGGAAATGGATGGCCATCCTCTAGGAATATGATTTAGAAATGCAGCCCATGAAGATAGTCCGGGGCCAGGGACTAAGTCGATCGATAGCAGAAGAGACTCCCCACATAGTATGCCAAACGTACACAGTGGAGTCCATCACTCGAGACTCATGGTATACCAATATGGTATATTTTCTACTAAATAAAGAATGCCCAGAGGGATTACCTCCCAATAAATGCCGTGCCCTACGAATGAAAAGTTCCCACTTCATGATCAAAAACTTTTTGCTCTACCATAGGAACTACGAGGGAGTGTACCTCTAGTGCATCGACAGAGACCAAGCTGTGAAGATAATTGATGAATTTCATAGGCAGTTTGGAACCGGGCATGGCTCAGTCGATGCTACTACCCATCAAATCCTTTGGGCTAGATACTATTGGCCCTGTATGTTCAAATATGTTTACACTCATGTTAGAAAATGCCACACTTGCCAAACCGTGGCACATCGTGAGCGTAACCCTACTATGCCTTTGCAACCAGTCTTCAAGGCTAGACCCTTCGCCCAATGGGAACTTAACTACATCGGGGAAATCAACCCCAACTCATCTATCAACCACTGATACATTCTCACTACTACTAATTACTGCACCCGGTGGTCTGAGGCTATACCTTACAAGAATAACACGGCAAACATAGTTATCAAATTCCTGGAAGAAAATATCATCACAAGGTTTGGAATGCCCTTTGCTTTGGTATGTGACAATGGTCTGGTGTTTTCTTCAGTGCAATTACTCGAGTGGACCTACAATCGAAAGATCAGTCTAAAGTTTTCCAGCAACTATTACCCCCAAGGGAATGGCATTGCTGAATCTATGAATAAAAATCTACTTGAAGTGATCAAACACCTACTAGAACAGAATCCCTAGGATTGGCATCAAAAGTTAAAGTTTGCCCTCTGGGTGGATCACATTTGAATCAAGGCTGCCCTAGGAACATCCCCATTCCATCTCATTTATGACCAGAACCCTGTATTCCCAATTAACTTATAGATCCCAGTTTTACAGTTTATGCAAGAATTCAGCAATGGGGACAACATTGTGGAGGTTTGGCTCCAAAATCTGGTATGAATGGAAGAACAACAAGATGCAGCCCTTGAATATTTTGTGTGTCATCAAGCAATGGTAAAATGATAGTTTGACTGCAGAGCCCAATACAAGGCTTTTTAGATTTTGGATTTGGTCCTGCTGTGGGACAAGGCTCGGGAAAAGAAATGAAAACACACCAAGTTCCAGCGGCTCTGGCTTAGACCATATTTAATCTTAGAAATATATGGGGCAAATACTTACCACCTTACCGCCATGACTGGGGAATTTGTCCCATTGCTCGTCAATGGATAGTTTCTCAAACACTACTTTGAATAGGGTAAGTTTGTCTGAAATTGTACTTTATCTAAAGGCTTCCACTTGTAAATATTTCTTTCCCGGTGCCTTGTTGGGAGGTACTATGTCTTGTAAATAGCCTTGTCGGCTGCCCTCCAGGGAAGTCCCCTTTTGGTGGTTTTTATTTTTATTTCTGGTTTTCTTTTTGGGTCCTAGCATTTTGTTCTCGTAAGGATTGGAATGCTTCACATAAACTCTGGTCTTCGACACGATGTCTGTAGCATGGTGAACTTAAGAATCTATTTTTAGCATAGTGGAATTGGCCCGATCTCTGGAGCTATTTTACAGGTTTGGTGGCACATTTTGAGCAATCTCCATCAGGTTTTATCTCTGGAGGTCTAGCAATCAGTGAATAAAAAAATATAAGGAACAAGTAATCGGACACGCCAAGGGTAGATCAGTTGTACTGGTTGGTTGACCCAGGTCTGAAACTTTAAAGAATTCTTTCTAGATCTGAATTTTTATCCCCTACTCAACATATAAAATAAGTGGAAAGGTTAAAGAAGTACCGTCGTTAAAATTGGCTAAGCTTAAGCTTAATGGTGAAAGAAGTACCGCCCTCCCACCTAGAAATGAACAAAATAACAAGAAAAAGGAAAGTAGGATCAAGCTCCAATCTCCGGGAGAAATGAACAAATCTGATGACTGGTTCAATGTAATTAGTGCCTCTTCTCTACTCCTCCCAGAGGTCATCGGCTTGATCTCCTTCCAAAGCACACATGCCACCACCGATGGAAGACTATGGAATGGATCCCGTGTGGTCAGATTCTCTTAGATATGCTGCTCTTTTCCTATCAGATACTTCCGGTAGTGACTTGTTCTAGTTTTGCTAACTAGAGATTCTATAGTTCTCAAATGCGCTAAGGCATTTGTCCCAGATAGTCGCCATTTGTTATTCCCTACATCCTCGTCCCTACATTTTGTGTGCAAAATGTTGGGTCCCCCCTTTTTCTATTTTTTGCTTTCAGTTCTTGCCTTGCCTTGTCTTCCTTCTCCGAGGTTTTCTTCCCCACAGTTGTGTTTTTTTTTGTCAGTTTATCCTGCCTCCGGGACCCCGGTCCTAGAGTTTGTCATCCTTTGTTGGGAGCCAAATTCCAGACTCTGAGATTCTTCGCCATGATTTTCTCTTTCCTTAAGGCGATATCATTGCAGGGAATCCCTGGGCCCGAAGTCCAGGGGTCTGTCTGTCTAGAGTTTGCTGATGGAAAGGTGTATTGATTTTTACCGCAGGTATAAATAGAAGTTACCTGTCAATTTCACATTTACCGTGATTTAACCACTCAAGCGATTAGAGCGATTTCAGAGTGATTTGCAGAGATTTAATGTTAATCAAGTGCTAAATACTTCTATCATTTCTAAGTGATTGTGAGTGCTTTGTAGTAGCGGGTTGTGATCATTCGATAGTTGTAGCTGTTACAAAGCTTTTGTGGAGGCTTCTTTCCTGCTTTCTACATTCTCAGGTTGGTGCCTCTTTTCCCCTTCAATTTTCCTTCTGTCTAGTGTTGTTTTCTTTCTATTTTTGGTTGTCTTTGCCTCTTTCTTATATTTTGGTGAATTTGTTTCCTTCTAGTTTTGCCGCCTTTTGGTGGGTTAGCTCTGCCAGAGGGTTGTCCGCCCTCTGTGTAGGTGTAGTTAGCCTGTAAATAGTGTAGGGAGCTATATATATTTCATGCTTTTCCTAGTTTCTCGTAGATGTTTGTTTTGTAATGTGTATATGTGTAATTTTGGTGTATATTTGTTCTATATACCTCCGTTCCCTCTGTATATATATCCCTCATCTCCAATGTATATCCCATGTATATCCTTCCAAGTAGCTTAGCAAGCTCGCCAAGTCACTCATGTCACTGGTTTTTCCCCTGTAAGCTCTTTCTGAGCGGAATACCACCTATTTAAAACTTGGATCTTGGCTAGTTTCAAATAGGTAGTTTTCTCTCTCCTTCGTAAAACCAGCCTAGCCCTCATTTATGTCCCATGTGCATATTTAAATCTATCCAAGTGGCCTTCACTTTTCACGCATTCAGACAGTTGGCTCCGCCATCATCGCCATAACTCCTATTTATTACCTACCCACATGGCACCCACATGGGCCTGACGGCTTGCCTTTTTGCACATCTTTACCAATGGTTAATTCTCCAGGTTCTAGGTCTCCTACCATCATCCCTCCCATGTCCTTCTTACCAAGTGTGATAAAATTCCCAGACCCAGATGGTTAATCAAATTCCTAAGTTTATAATATATGTGCTTTCTAGAGTTTTTGAATGAAACTAACTTTTTAGGGAAAGCAAACATCATGGTGGTAAGATCTCCAGACCCTAGAGTATTTATTTATTAATGCATTCTGACACTCACTCTATCTCGTAGGTTTCTAGGATACACTTTCAAACATGTCTGAAGCGTCTACATCCTCACCGCCCGGAAGTCTGAAACTTCCATCTACAGCAAGTAATAGGGCGTCGATGAAATCCAAAAGGGAGAAGGCTTTGGAGAAGATGCCTTTAAGCCTGAAATATGTTAAGGATGGAGTCATTGTAGGCTCAAAGATTGAGTCAAAGGTCCAGCTTTTTACTAACACCAGCGTCAAAACCTGCCCTGAAATGCAGGCCTTGGTCAAAGTCATGTACATTCAATGACACGCTAGAGATCCTTTGGCCATCAAAATTGGAAACTCTGGGATCCTAAAGGCAGCCTGCTTCCTGTGCTCAGTGCAATCACCAGAGCTTATCCTCATCCTCTCATTTCTTTACAACCCATCTGTTTGGGCTGTTATACTCGCACCTCCGGAGCCAACAGGGTACCCCACTCCTCTAGTGTCTCTCGACCCTGATACCTTCCAAAGGGGCTTGGGAATCCTTCATTTCACCAAGCTGACCATAGTCACCTAGTCTGATGCCTTGGCCCAATTCATGAAATTGGAGGAGGTAGCCCATATTTATATGAACAACAATTAGCTCAAAGTCCCGAAGAGGGACCCCAAAAGAATGAAGCTAGAGATCCCCAGATCCAAATTCAAGGAAAGCATCTAGATGGGGATAATAGAACTATGTCGGGTCTTTGAGAAAAAACATGCCCAAGAAATTTTTGGGTGGATGTACTACTTCTTTCTTGGCATAGGTACAGTCGGGGAGTTTTTCGACTGGGCAGCTATAATTTCAAACCACGTCGACTCCCAGTTTCTCTTACTGGCCAAGAAGAATAAATTTTACATGACTTCTTATATTTTCTGGGCCCTGGCATAGTAGAGGCCCCATGCCCATGGGCTACTCATAGACGGTGTCCTCAGGCTTTGCTCAAATCAAAAGGCCCCGTGGGATTACTTCCCATAGATTCAATGGGAGGCCAGCTTCCCTAGTTTCTACAGAGTAAATGACGTGTTCGTTTACTATCACTTACTCATACCCACCCAGGAGGCAGGATACCACCTATCCATAGAGGCGATGAATTTGGTCTGGAGTTACAGACACTATTATATACAATACTAGCAGCATACATATATAAGGGTGACTGGCTTCTCCAGGAAACCCTACTTGTTATCCAAGCACTGTGGGGACAAGATAGTCCTGCTGGAATTCTGTAGGCAGATAGTGGAGCTGCATGCCTTCTTTTCCCTGAAGAAGGTGACCAATATCCCATTCCTAATCACTTGTGAGAATTATTCATGCAGCCTAGCTGTGGCCAAAGAAGAAGATAATGAGCTGAAAAGCTATAACTTAGCGGAGTTCTACTTGATGCGGAAGAATTTTGATCCACACAACAAGATTGCAGCGGCACTTCCCCAAGCTTCAGAGCCCCATCAATACCATATGGAGGAATTTTGGGAAGATTGCCAGGATGACGTGGAGGTGTGGAGCTGGCACTACATCAGGATGACGGAAGGCATGATGGAAAGATTGAAGGTCTGGAGGCTCCCAGAGGACTTCTCAGATGCCAGCCCCACGATCGATCCCCAGTACAAAGAAAAGGGGATCGATATAATGGATCTCCCACCAGTAAATTGGGATGCCCAGGAGGGGTCCACTATTAAGGACTTCACCTCTGAGGTGGTGGAGTGCAGCCACACCTACTTCAAAAGGATGTGCCCTGGGAGTGTCCACAGAGCAGCCCCGCCAGCACTAAAAGAAACTCTGGGGGCTAGGACTTCTTCACAGAGAGTGGATAAAGGAAAAGGAATAGATACAACTCCTCCTATGCAAGAAGTCCCCATTAAAGAATAGATAAGTCAATTGGTAGCATACTCCCAGCAAATGAGGGAGAACCTAATCACATGGCTGGCTACCCTGGTGCTCATGGCCGAACTGGTTCACCCTCCATCCTCCCCTTCACTAGCAGCCTTAATGGTTAAGGCAATAGGGGTGGATCTGGCAGAACAAGATGTAGTAAGGGATGCGGGCCCTCCCTTGATTACCTAGAGAAGAAGGAGGCTTGACCCTAAGCCTAAAAAGGAGCTAGAGCTGGGGGTGTCCCTGTCCCCACAAGTTGAAATCCTCTCTTCTGACTCCCCAGGGCCGGAGAAGGAAGCAAAACCTGCTGATGTCTCAGACAACCCTCCTCCACAGGATGAGTTTGATGATGTTTTTGCAACTGATGAATTCGATAATTTACACGGGAGCATCGAGCAAGAGGTTGAAGTTGCAGTAGAAAAAGAGGCTAAGGAACAAATAAATGTGTAGGAGCAGGAGAAAATGGAAGAATAAAAGGAAACAGAGCCACAGATTGCCTCCGAGGCTACAGAGAGGCAAGATCTGGGGGTGGACCAACAAGGGAAGAATGAACAAGCGGCACCTGCTGAGGGAACCAGACCTATGGGAGCAACCGTAACCTCAGCCACCATGTTCCAAGCGGCACTCCCTAGAGCAACTTTTGGGCAGGTAATAACTGTGGTGCAAATGCTAAACCTTGGCCTAGTACCTCCCCTACTTCCAAAAGATATATCAGAAGAAGAAGAAATCCCAACAACTAAGGCCGAAGAAATGCAACAGCAACAAGAGGAGGAAACCCCTGGGAAAGCTAACGAAGGTCCAGAAAAGGCTGGAGATACAGAGGATAGGGTGGAAGAGATAGATGTCACCAAGGGAAATGTTCCTGATGAAGCCTAGAATAAAGAAAAGGGGCTAGGTGAGACCCACACCACTGAGGAGGAACAACAGCAAGGCACCGGGGAAGAATGAAAAAGAACAAACTTTGGCGAACAAGCCACCCCTGCCACCGTAGTGGTTAGTGGAGAGAAAGAAGAGAAAGGCTTCATCCACCCCAAGAGCTCATCTCTCTCTAGCTAATATGATGGCCCAGGTCCAAGAACCACCAAAGGCCAAGAAAGCCCAGATGGTTCGTACTCTTTGAATCGGGCCAGGAGGAGAAATAGATGCTGTTGTTGCAACACCTCCCCTAGACACTGATATGGTGACAGCAGAGGCTGGAGATTATGATATCATGAAGATATCACTGGGAAAGAGAGGTAAATAGGGTGAAGTAGACCTGTTAAAAGAAACGGCCAAGGTGGTGGAGGCCATATATGAAAAAGAGGCCCAAACGCTCAAAGCAGAGAACGAAAAAATAGCGAACCTCATGGGGTTGCTTACTGAGCTGGCCTTTCCCATTAGTGCCATTCCTCTAGAGGCCTCCTTGTTTGATACACCATTACTGCAAAGTTACATTGACTCCCTCTGAGAAATGAAGAAAAAGGCCCAAGCAGTCGATGAGTGGGTCGCTTTGCAAGTAGGAAACACCCGTCATTTCCTAGTGTCCACCCTCTCAAATTTGTACACGACATGACATGTTCTACATCAAGAAAAGACTATTCTTAATATATGGGAGGGTGACATGGAAAATTATGAGGCTTGGAAGGTAGAGCTAGAAGATCTCCTCAACCTCAGGGAAGAGATGGTCTCAAAATCTGGGATTCTGGGAGAAGAATCATTTGATTTCGTGAGTACTCAACACTCCAGACTTGACCTCAGATTGGAGGTACTCAAGAAACTAGTAGGGGCTCTGCATGAAAAATTAAACATAGTGCAATATTCTACAAATATGTATAAGGCATTTGTGACAAAGGTCTCTGGAGCAGACCCATTCAACATCGATACGTGCACCCCGGAGGAATACATTCTGGGAAAATTTGACAAATTGATGAAGTCTAAATACCAATCCCCGGAGGGACTGGATAGGACCCAAATGATGGGGCTAACTCACATGATCCTTAGTGGTCATGATGCGACAAAAATGGCTGATGAGTTCAAGGATAATGTTTTGGAGCTTGGAGAACAGATTGAGGCAGCTAAGTACCGGCGGTCCTGCCTTAAAGAGATCGGTGAGGATATAATCTCCCACCTTCTCCAAACATCCAATGACAACAATAAATCATAAGGTTTCTCTGGAAGCCAGAGAAAACCCAAATATTTTGTATTCTTTATTCTTTTAAAATATAAGTTCCCAGATCTCGGAGTCTCGGATACCAAATTTTGTATTCTTTCAAGTGATCCGTGTCCCGGTCCCCGAGGCGGACCGATCACTTTTAGAAGTGGTTAATAAAGGCTATCAGAAGGTAATTGGCTACATCGAGGGGTGGTTAGATCAATGGTTGGCTTTCTAATAGATGGTCTTCTCGAGGCACTGTTCCAGAGGTATACCTGGCACATTGGAGATAGGGTGCCGCATTTCCCATTTATGAGGCATGTAGCCTTGATCCCCGGGGATCTGATTTCTTCCTTCTCTTTCCTGGCTCTCTTCTCGAGGCTGATTCTTCCACTGTATATTCTTGTCTCATTCTTCTGACATGTCAGGCCTATTTTGTCTCAAGGTCTTTTGTAGGGTGGCGCAGGTAGTACCGGCCCCCGGATATTGTATTTTATTGAAACATGATGTAAAATAGGGTTAGGGTTAGGGTTAGAAGAAAATGTGTATAAATGGTAAGACCAGCCCATTTCCAAGGGTCAGAAAAATTGATGATTTTTCTGTCCACAGTAATAGAGAAGTGATTTTTCATTTTATTTGTAGAGCTCAATGCTCCATTGTTTCACTTTCCAATAGTTGGATGCTCCCCTGGAGCCACCATTGTATCACGCACCAGTGCATGCTAGAAGAAACATTAATGAAGAAGGGAGAATTCTTTGCAATGATGTTGTTGGCATTCAAGCTTTTGAGTTAATGGTATTTTATGTTTCATGTTATTTATGTCTTCTACCCTGATATATCAAGTAGATTAACGACCTCTTTTCTCTTGCTACTGATAAAATACTAGCTGACGGTTTCATATTTCTTCGATATTTAGTGTAGTATATCAAAGCATTATCAATGTTTTGAATGTTTAAGCATAAATATAGTTAGATAAAGTACTTCTGACCCTGCAATATATTTTTTCATTTTATTTGCTAAGTGTAGAATGCTTGGAGGAACCTCACCTTATTAAATCTCCGAAGAGAATGAGTTGAAGAAACTAACTATCCCCCTCAAAAATAGTCACTTCTCCCAACTAAGCCCGACACTGTTGTGACCCGAAACCTAGGTTCTTGGAGTCCTGAGGGGTCTAACTTCCCCAGATAGCCTTTGCAAGTGGAGTTGTCTAGTACCCCTGGTACCCGGTGACAACTTATGACTGTTGGCGGACTCGGTCCGCAAAACCCCGTCAACACTTTAGAGTGAGACAATATATCTTTCACTGTAGCATGTGGCACATAAGAAATTATTTTTGCACAAACTAGATAAGGTCTAAAAACCTTGACTTCTTTTACCAATGCATATGCTTGTTTCTCCATTATCTCATAATTAAGTTCTGCTACTTGGAGAGACTTACTAAAAAATGCTATGGGATGATCAAGACCTTCATCATCCTTCTACAAAAGTACTGTAGAAATTATATGGAATGAAGCAAAAGAAAATATAGGAAAAGGTTTTTCATAATCTAGAGATCTCAATATAGGTTCTTGCTAAATAGATACCTTTATCTCATCAAAAGCTGATTGACCATCCTTATCCCATTCAAACTTAGCATTTTTCTTTAGTAATTTAACAATGGGCTTTACTATCTCAGCAAAGTTTACAATGAACCTCCTTACAAAATTTACTTTTCCAATGAAAGAATGAACACCTTTGATATTTTTTGGGGGCAAGACTTTGTTAATGGCTTCCACTCTTTCAGGATCAATCCTAACACCTTCTTTGGACACTATATACCCTAATAACTTACCTTCTAACACAACAAAGTGACACTTCTTTGGATTTAATAAAATCCCATATTCCAAGGGTTTAGTAAAAGTCTTTTCCAAGTGTTTACAATGATCCTCAGCCTTTTGAGAATATGCAATTAAATCATCTTGATACACTACTATAATTATATTTACAAACTCCTTAAAATCCACATCCATGGCTCTTTGGAAAGTATCTCTAGCATTCATCAGGCCAAATGGCATTCTCACATAGACATATGTACCCCACGGGGTAGTAAAAGTTGTCTTAAATTATTCAGATTCTTGAACCAGTACCTGGTTGTAACTAGAAAAACCATCCATCATAGATATTAAATCACAGCCAGTAACTCTTTGTAGCATTGCCTCCATGTTAGGCAAAGAATAATTATCTTTTAGAGAAGCTACATTGAGGTTTCTGAAATCAACATATATCTTGATGTCTCCATTTTTCTTTTTGACTGGGAATAAATTGGACACCCAAGAAGAATGTCTGATTGGCTTTATTATCCCAAGCTCTTTGAGATTTGTTAAGTCTTGCTACATTTTGGGGGCCAACAAAGGATTGATTGGCCTCAGTTTTTGTCTAAAAGGATTAATATCATCTTTTAATGGAATTTCATTTTGAAAGAGATCTTGCCTATAAGCCTTAAGGTCTTCATAAGACCAAGAAAAAACATGTTTGAATCCTTTCAGCAAGCTAATCAAATTTATTCTCACATGAGGAGCCAACTTCTTTCCAATATATACAATCTTAGGATCACTCTCTGATCCCATGTTTACCTCCTCAAATTCATCCAATTTAGTTGTACACTTTTGAGACATGTGACTATCATTATCAGTAAACAATACCTCTAATTGAGTTAGTCCTTTAGGGATTTTATTTGTTTGCAGCTATAGGATTTCATTGCAAAATATGGTTTCTTTCCCATCAATAATCTCTATCAAATTATTACAGTGAATGACTTTCCCTTCACAATTATCCATGCATTGAATGAATTCAAGGATATCTTCATCACTTTTAAGAACCTACCAATTATATAGATTATTAGGAATGGTAGGCCTGGTATTGGTTTCTACAATAGATACTCCTGCTAGCATTAAATCATCATTTTTCAAGGCCACATTAGCCAAAAAATCTTCCATGATATTCTTAGATCTATCTATCCGGTCAATGGAAAAAGCATCAAAGAATTCAATGCTATCCCATACATCATGCTTATACTATTTTAGCCTATCATTTTTAGCAGCATATTTTGATCTAATTTGGGATATGGCTAGCTCTGAATCATGAAAAAATCTTAATAACTTAATTCCATGCTTGATTGCTATTTCTAATCCCAACAATAATGCCTCATATTCAACTGTATTGTTTGTACATTGAAAGAACAACATAAATGAGTACTTGAAAGTAATAGCCGATGGAGAGACAAATAGTACACCAGCTCCTAACCCTTATCTAGAGCATGCTCCATCAAAATACATTTTACATAGTCCATACTATTGCAATTCTAATTCTTCTAATATGGGATCCATTTTTTTCAATTGTGGTTGAATCTTTTCAACCTTGAAATTATGCATATCTACATCCACAAAGAAATTCAACATGTTTGGTTTAATTTTTTCAACATAAACTGGAGATCTAGGCTCTCACTATAATTTTTCTTCTTTCCCATTAATAGAAATAATAGCAAAGGAAAATTTCAATTGTACATGTCCTCCAATAGCTACAACACATTGTCTTGATAAAAGCATCCCATAATGAGGTGGTGAATCCACAACTACAAAATCTATTTTTAAAATGACTTCAGCGTATGTAGAAAATTTTACCTCTAATCCTTGTAAATTTCCTACTATAGGTACTTCCCTATTGTCCATGGCATAACATTTACCAAAAGTAGTATACACTTCTAGAACCAATTGTTTCATGACAGTGTAAGTCATCAAATTAGTAGTAGATCCTGAGTCTATCATACAATTTTTTAATAACTTATTGTTTACAAGAATTGTCACATAAAAAGGATCAATTTGATCTAGTTCTTGGCTAACGACATTTCCCACATAGATTGGGATTTTATCCTTTTCTTCTTGCTTCCCTCTTAATTCACAATTCAAACCACTAGTATCATGTATATCAGGCAAAGCAAATAGTAGTGAAAAAGAAGCTTCTCGGTGCTCTTTGATTTTGAACATCTCAACTAGAGGAACATATACCTTCATTTGAGATAAAGCTTGTTTCATATAAAAAGTTGGGAAGTTCATGCCACTTTTAGAAGCGATGTTACCTCTATTTTCTTTCAACTATCTTGTTTTTATCTTGTTCAATTTCGAATTCCTAATGATGAGGAGATAAGGTTTCCTAATATTGCTATTGTAACACAGGAAAGAAGTCCATATCAGCTTAGAAACAGAAAGGTTGATCAAAGTGGAAGACATCCTGGTACCAATTTGTTGCATCCTCAATCAGAGACCGCACAAAAATTTTTATCTCAACATCTTCATCTCCAATCTCATAATCATTCATTGTATCTGTGAACTTTTAGATTCTCCTCACCAGTTATAGCATTATTCCCACTGAGTTTGGGAATCTTATCTTTGATCTCATTTGGAATAGGATTTGGTTGGCCAGGGATACCATCAAAAAATAGTTGCCTATATCTTTTTAAATGAATAGGTCTTCTCTGAAAATTAGTACCAATATTTTGGCCACTAATACTAATGCCTACATTTTGTTGACCACCAATATTGTTCAATCCACTCCCTCCTAGTTGTGATGCACCTCCTTGAGCTGCACCATATGTCTGGGTATTCTTATTACTACTAGTATTCTGAATACTAGAGTTATTTACAGGCATGGTTTGAGAAACTGTATTGGTATAATTTGTTAAATTGGTATAAATAGGAGAGCTCAGAAAGTAATCTTTCTTTTCATCTCTGCAGTAGTAGCTTCTAATTCTACCTTTTCCAACTGCTTTGCAATATCATCTTTGGCCTTTCTAGCCCTTTCTAACTCCATATCCAGTGAGAACATATCCTGAGATGTATCCTCTTCAACCTTAGGCTTAGAAAATTTAATGTCAGTGAAATTTTGTTTTCCTTTGTCAACATCTGTTTGTCTAGCATTAGTTGTTGATATATCTTATGTAGATATTTGAGACTTAGGAGGTTTTTGAATTTCATAATTAATAATTTTCCTCACCACAAGACCTGTATCTCGGGAATCACTTTTCTTAAGCAAGTGTTCTCTTTCTTGGAATTATTTTCTCAGGGTGTCCACATCTCCAAAAATTTCTTTATTCAAACCATGAAATCCCTCATTTGCACCCTGAGCTGCCAATTTTAATTGGACAACCCGCTTCTTTAGATTTTATCTCTCAGTGATGGCATTTATAATTTTTTCCTCTCTAGCCTCATCATTCTTCTGCTTGATAAGTAAGAGTTCATCGAATTCCTTTTTCAAAAGGTTGTTATCCCTAAGGACTTCTTCAATATCATAACTAAAAGAATCATATATATTTAGTAGATTATCTCCCATTTGGTCTTCCATGCATTCATAAGGGATACTTGATGAACTTGGACAAAAACATCCCTTGTAATAGGAAGACACTTCTCCCTTTTCTTTAAATACATTCTTTGGTACAGGGGTAAATATATCATAAAAATAACCTATGGTGTCAGACTCAGGATTCAGAGGTTCACTAATTTCTTCCTCAAGAATTGTACCTAAAGATTGACTCGAACCTACAGATCTAGGCTTCCAAGTGGTGTTGTTATAAGATTTTCCCTTCCTAGAATGGTTTTTCCTAGGATTTTTAGAAACATCACTCTCTGATGTTGCTTGACAGTGATTCTTTGTGTTTGTTTTTACATTCCTCATTCTATCTAAAATGAAATTTTACACACTTGATCTTCTAATGTTCCCCTTAGAAATACTATCACCAATTACTCGAAGTCGCCACCCAAACAAACTTTGGGAATAAAATAACAAAATCTCACTTCAATAATGATATTAGAGGATATGATCCGATAAGATATAGTAGAACTTGTGATTTCAAAAAATGGATTTCAAGGAATTGATTATATGAAACAAGATCTTGAAACTATCCTTTTACACGCCTTCCTTGAAAGTCCCCAGTAGAGTTGCCATTTTCTGTTAGTTCCTTTTCTTGCTAACATATGAAATATTCTCAACAAGCTTGTTCTATTTATCCTAGGCACTGATCAAGCAAGATATAGAATGCCAGAAATAAGGTTTTTAAACCCTCTGCACTTTGAGCTCCATAAACTCGGGCGGGAATACCCTTCTAGCTTAAAAGAATCAAATAACAAAATCATCCTAGCAGATATGAATGGAATTACATGGATTGACCTCTACAAAATTTATTTGATAGATCAAAATATAAAGATAAAGATCAATTTTCATAGTGGTAGTCAACTATTTCAATGGAAAATAAACTAGTGTTTTATCCTAGGGTATTGAGTCACTTATAAATATTCATAATTAATTTCTCATGAACAAGAACTTAAAACAACGACAGATATGACATAAAAATAGATATACCTTATATATCTACCTTTACACATATGACAACTTAATTCATCAAATTCATGATAAATCCTGAATCTCACTGAAACAACCCTAAGGTAATTTTAATCTTTCCGTGAAAGAACCCTAAAACTATTTCAAAATCTGCCTAATAGACGTATAAATTGAACCTTGCTTGAGCATTCAATTTAAATAAGACTCAGAACACAACAAGGTAGACAAAATACTTATCATATGTTTCAAAAAATATTGATGTATTTTATTTGTATTCATGATCAAAATTTTCTATTACATTCAACAATAAATTTCAAAACTCTACTCAAAATATATCAGTCTTAAACCAGAGTTTATACAACTTCAACTTGTACTCCCAAATGAAAAAAACTGGCTCTAACTTCTAGTAGTCTTGGAATCCTTTTATAACTAAGGATGTAACAAGCTACATACTGCATGGGAAATATTTACAAAATCTTTTACAACAGCTTTTAAATCTGACATAAAAGCCAAAATTACAACAGAACATTGGTGGCAAAAGTTGGCGAAGTCTGAACAAAATTTGTTGTTACAGTTTGAATATATCTTTCTTATCCCTTCAGCTTTGCATCCCACCATTTCACTTCCTTGGTGGTGGACCAATCAAAAGTCTTTTCCAGCTCCATCTTAGCAACAACTTCTGTCAATCTAGCATCTAGGGTTGTTTTGGCCTCAAAAACAAACTTTTCCATATCTCTCTCAACCTTGAAGAAGTTATCAATTACTTCATTGCAATACTTGGCTTAAGTATCTTTCTTGAGGAACTGACTCATCTCTTCATCTTTGAATATCCCATCAAATTCAGCTGTCCAATCTGATTGCGGCTTTAAAGCACCAGCTTCATCACAGGTCTTTGGAATTAAGGGAGGGCACTGATCATCAAATAATAGCAACTTATTATCTAACAACTCAGCTTTGCCATTGAAGAAGGCATATGTATCATTTACCTCATTGATCATCTCAATGGTCTCTATGATTTTATCAGTAAAATCATCACTGTATAACATGGCTGTCTTCAATTTATCCATTAGCCTATTTCTTGTTCACTAGGTCTTGAATGTAGGCTTGAAGAATGTCATAGCTTCATCAGTTGTCTTTGAGGCTTCTTGCAGTGAGCCATACAATGTGTGTATTATGCCAGTCTTCTACTTCAAAACTTGAATTCAATGTTGCAGTATGGGGAATATGATAGTCATGACATTTGTACTTTGTCCCTATGATAATTCCTTAGACTGGCCTTCTTCCAATGCTGAATTTTCTTTTGTTTCTATGGCAACATTTGTTTCAACTTTTGATGCTTCCTGGGGGGGCTAGAGTTTTTGCTCTCTTACTTTCTTCCAACTCTTCCTTTAATTTGTCAATTTTATCCCTCAAGGTGTGATTAAGAATCACAACTTCTTCATGTTTCTTAGCTAACGCCATCATTTGGCCAAAATTTGTTTCATACCTCTTAGACATATCCTCCACTTTTGCTAAATTTGTAAATGACACTTGGGACATTAACTGAGCTATCTCAACATGACTGGTGTTTTGTAAGTTCTAGATCATCTTATCTACCCTCATTTCCTCTCTTATTGTCATAACCAGAGGTTTCTATGTAGCAGGGGCCAAGGACCAAATAGCTAAAGTCTTGGATTTAGGATGAAATCCTGATCCTTTCAATACTTCATCAATCTCAAATTCTATTTTCATTAAGGGGTCTTCTTGTCTTCTGATCTGATCAATGATAAAATTGAATTGTAAGTCCCAATCTATCATCAATAGTACCCCACTATTATACAACAACAATCTTACTTGTTCCACAGTAATCAGTTCACTCTCAGGATCATAATCCCAGAGTGTCCTCACAATCTTTTCATTTTTATCTTCCTCTCCTTCACCCATGGTTATACTTTGTCTCAAGTATTTTTGTTTTAACTTGATCAAGAAAGTCTTGAATTCTTCAGACTTTATAAATTCATCATCCTTGATGAATTCTGTTGCCATCATCACCCTTTCATCAATTTCTGGGAGTAGGATCATTTGATTATCTCCTTGGCCTTCATCCTGAGGCTCTTTCTGTATTTGCCTTTTCAATTTCCAAAAATACTTGCCATGCTTTGTTAATACCTCTTTGCCTAAGCTCTTCCTATCCTACACCATCTTGTGCCCTATTTTTTGCTTCTTTTTGGGTGGCTCTCTAGTGGAATTAGTGTTAGAATAATAAACTAAAAAATGCAAATATTAACACACAGAAGAGAACACAATAACATAGAAATTTAATGTGGTTCACCCAATCCCTTGGCTACATCCACCAACAGTGAGTCCAATGTCTTTATTATTATTCTGTGATTACAATCTAAAACCTACAACTCAATACCGCCATAGGAAGCTACAAAATCCCTGATACAATGAAACTCAAACCCTAAGCCTTTTTCACAAGTATTTTTTACTTAACCTAATTAGGGAAAAAATACTTTGACTAATAGAAAAATGATGGCTGACCCTTGACCCCATCAGGGGCTTTGCCCCTTGACCCCGTCTGGGGCGCTGCCCGAGGACCCTACAAGGGGCTCTGCCCCTTGACTCTGAGCTTGGGGGCACTGCCCCCAATCCCCTGTAGATAAGTCTAGGGGGAAACTGCACCGAAAGAACCTGAGTCTAATTAGGCTCCACATACATAACAATCTCCCACTTGGAGACTAATCAGACTCCACAACAATATCCTCCCACTTGGAGACTGATTGACCAAACCTATAGCTCCCACTGGAATAAAGAAACCACCCTGGACTCTGTTGTTCTTTTATTCTATTCAGTCTAGAAGACCAACCAAAGCTGAAGAGGAATTTGGCTTCTCCCTTGTCACTGCCTTTGTAAACATATCTGCTAGATTATCATCTGTATGTATATTCTCCAACTTTAACTGTCCATCATCCAAAACTAACAGAATGAAATGATATCACAATTGTATGTGCTTTTTTTTTTAGTGCAAAGTAGAATTCTTTGCAAGATGAATGGCCCTTTGACTATCTGAATACAAATAATTATCTGCCTGTGGATGTCCCAATTCTTCCATGAAGAATTGAAGCCATATCATCTCCTTAGCTACCTCTATAGCAGCAACATACTCTGCCTCTATAGTGGATAATGCATTCACCTTTTGTAACCAAGAAATCCAACTCACTGTTGTCCCACCAACAGTAAATACATAACCTGTAGTACTCTATCTAGTATCTATATCTCTTGCCAAATCTGAGTCAACATAGCCATGAACAGTATTAGAAGAGCCCCCAAAGTGTAAAAATTTATTGGATGTACCTCTCAAATATCTAAGAATCCATTTGACTGCATTCCAATGCTCAATCCCAGGGTGACTCATATACCGGCTAACGACTCCCACTGCATGTACAATATTTGGTGTAGTACATACTATAGCATACATTAAGCTCCCTATAGCTGAAGCATAAGGTAGCTTGGACATTTTTACCTCTTCTTCTAGTGTCTTTGGATACATTTCTTTAGTCAATTTCAAATGACCATGCAAAGGTGTAGTGATAGCTTTGGCATCCTTCATGTAGAATCTCTACAACACCTTTTCAACATAATCAACCTGAGATAGAGTTATTTTTTTGTTCTTCCTATCTCTGCAGATTTTCATGCCAAGGATTTGTTTTTCTATCCCCAAATCCTTCATAGAAAAATATTTTGCTAACTATTGTTTCAACCCCTTAATATGATCCATGTCAGATCTAGCTACAAGCATATCATCAACATATAAATATAAAATAATGTAGCTGTCATTATTTAACCTCTTGAAATAAACACAATGGTTAGAATTACATAGAGTGTATCCATTCTCATTCATAAAAGTATCAAATTTAATATACCATTTCCGAGGTGATTGCTTCAAGCCATATAAACTTTTCTGCAATTTGCACACTAAACTCTCCTTACCCTTGACCTCAAATCCTTGTGGCTGTACCATATATATTTCTTCATTCAAATCACCATGAAGAAAGGTTGTTTTAACATCAAGCTGCTCTAAATGCAAATATTTAGTAGCCACAATACTTAAAATAGTAGGAATAGAATTTATTATGCCCTGCATCCCCGTCCCTACATTTTGTGTGCAAAATGTTGGGTCCCCCCTTTTTTTTCTTTCTTTCACTTTGCTTTTTGCTGCGGCTTTGCCTTGTCTTTCTTTTCCTTTTTGCTTTCTTTCTCCAGGGTTTTCTTCCCCCGGCGTGTGTTGTTTTCTTTTTTTGGTTTTCCCCTCTGGGAGCCCAGATCCCGGAGGTTGTCTTTTGTTGGAAGCCGGATTCCGAACTCTGAGACTCTTTGCGATGATGTTCTTAAGTCTTAAGAATATCATCGTAAGGAATCCCCAAGCCCAGAGTCTGGAGGGTTGCGCCTGACCTGAAATCTCCGGAAGGAGGAAGATTACTTTTCACCATGGGTATAAATAGACTTACCTATCATTTTCACACTTACCGCGATTAAAACCTTCAAGCACTTAGAGAGAAATAGAACATTTTCAAAGTGATTAGCAGAGCATTTACATAGAATTTGTGATAATCAAAGCTTAACACCTTCTGTTGTTCTCAGACAAACGCAAGTGCTTCGTGGTGGTGATCTTGGCAGCCTAATGACCCAAGTTGTTGCAGAGTTCTCTCGGTAATCCCTCCTTTCCTCCGCCTTCTACATTTTCAGGTTGGTGTTTCTCCTTTCCTCCTCTCTGTTTCGCTTTCATTTTCTAGTTTGTCTTTCGGTTTGCTCAGTTTTGTTTGTTTCATTTTGCTTTGTTTCTCTGTCGTGTCTGTTCTTTTGGTTTCTGGTTTTGCCGCCCGTTGGTGGGTCAGCTCTGCCAGGAGGTTGTTCACCTTCTGTGCAGAAGTTGTCTGTCTATAAGGTCTGTAAATAGCATGTAAATGATGTAAATGGCTGTATATGTTGGTTTCTACCTTGTCTGGTTTTTCCCACGGGAGTCATTCCGTGTGTATATTCATGCATATATGTGTATATCTATAGGAAACCCATGTATATCTCCTCCATTCCATGAGTATACCCCTCGGCTCTATGTATATCCTTTCAAGTGGCTCGACGAGCTGGTCGAGTCACCTTTGCTTCTAGTTTTTTGCCTCCAAGCTTGCTTCGAGGAAGAAAACCACCTATTTGAAACTCGGCTCTCAGCCGGTTTCAAACAGGTAGTTTTCTCTCTCCTCCATCAAGGCTGTCAGAGCCTCATTTATTTCCCATGCGTGCAATTACTTCTAGCCAAGTGGCTTTCCCTTTTCACGCGTTCGAACAGTTGGCTCCGCCGTCATTTCCATCACATCCATTCAATGCTAACGCACGTGGTGTCCACGTGGACTTGCCTTCACATTCTTCTTCGCTAGCGGTCATTTCTCCAGGCTTTGGGCCTCTTTTTACCACCACACATCCTATGTCTTCGTCAAGTGTGATAAAATTTCCCGGACCTAGAGATATAATGAACATTAAGTTTATGTTTCACTTTTCGGATACCTTTGCATAAAACTAACTTTTCAGGGAAAGTAAACGGCACGGTGGTAAGATCTCTGGACCCCGGAATAACTATTTTAATTTTGATAAGTATGTTCTGACGGTCGCTTTGTCTCACAAGTCCAGACTTCATCTTACAAACATGTCTGAGGCATCTGCATCATCTCCTCCCGGAAGTCCAGAATTACCAACTACAACCGAGACTAGGGCAGTAGCAAAGTAAAAAATGGAGAAGGCCCTGGCAAAGCTGCCCCTCACTATGAAGTTTGTGCAGGATAATGAGATTGTGGGCTCAAAGATTGAGTCCGGGGTGAAACTGATGACCGACGCCAGTGTTGGGACCTAGGCAGAAATGCAGGCCCTAGTAAAGATAATGCACATCCAGCGACAGGCTGGAGACAAACTAGCAACCAACATCGGAGGTTCTGAAATCCTTCGGGCAGCTTGCTTCCCATGCTCCGTGTAGTCTTCGGAGCTTGTTCTAACCCTGGCTGCCAACTATAACTCTTCTATCTGAGCCGTCATCCTCGTAGCTGCAGAACCCACGGGATACCCCACTCCACTAGTGTCCCTCAACCCTGTCACTTTCCAAGCAGGCCTGGGTATCCCACAATTTGACAGGGCCACGGTGGTTACAAGGACTAAGGCCTTGAAACAATTCAATCAATTAGAGGATGCCGCCCAGGTGTACATGAACACCAACTGGCTCAAGGCCCCGAAGAGGGACCCAAAGAGAATGAAGATAGATATCCCCCGCTTTGAATTCAAGGAGAGCATCCAGATGGGGATGATAGCATTGGCCTGGGTATTTGGGCAACCCTCAGCCAAGGAATTTGCAAAATGGATGTACTATTTCCTACTGGGCATCTCCACTAAGGGATAATTCTTTCACTGGGTGACAATAATTTCTAATCATGTCGACTCCCAGTTCCTGCAGTTGAACGAGAAGAAGTTCTACATGACTTCTTATGTTTTCTGGGCTTTGGCCAAACAGAGGCCCCACTCCAATGGCCTGCTTACAGATGGCATTCTCGGGCTTGGCCTGGGACAAAAAGCACCGTGGCCCCATTTTCCACAAATTCAATGGGAGGCCAGCTTCCCCAGTTACTGTCGGGTAAGTAATTCTTTTGTTTACTACCATCTACTCACGCCCACCCGGGATGCCGGATACCGCCTGTCCACTGAGGCGATGAAATTGGTTAGTAGTTATGGGCACTACTATATCCAATTATAGTAGCATACATACATTAGGGTCGCTGGATTCTCCGGGAAACCCTACTTGTTGCCCAAGCATTGTGGGGACAAGATCGTGCTGCTGGAATATTGCAGACAAATGCTGGAGCTGCATACCTTCTTGGCCCACAAGAAGGTCCCAAACGTCTCATTCCCAATCTCCTGTGGGAAATACACCTGCAGTCTAGCCGCCGCGAGGGAGGAAGACAATGAATTGAAATGTTATAACTTGCAGGAATTTTATCTGGCGTGGAGGAATTTTGATCTGCATGGAAGAATTGCAATGGCACTGCCCCGGGCTTCAGAGCCCCATCAAATACATATGGAGGACTTCTAGGCAGATTTCCAGGATGATGTAGATGTCCGAAGCAGGCACTATGACAGGATGACAGTTGGAATGATGCAGGAACTAAACCTCCGGAGGTTCCCAGCGGGTTTTTTGGACACCACCCCCACCACAGACCCCTAGTACAAAGAAAAGGGGATTGAAAAATTGCCACTACTGGCAATGAATTGGGCCGCCCAGGAGGAGCCCACAATTGAAGACTTCACCAGGGGAGTAGTGGAGCGAAGCCACACATACTTCAAGAAAGCATGCCTCGGGAGTACTCGCCGGGCAGCCCAGCCGGTGCCAGGACTAACTCCACCGCCGGTACCAAGATTGACCCCAGGGGCCGAGACTTCTGCACAAGGCGCAGACAAAGGAAAAGGGATAGCTACAACACCCTCCGTGCAAGAAGTCTCCATTCAAGAATAGATCAAGCAATCTGTGGCAGCCTCCTAGAAAATGAGGGAAGAGTTAATTACGAGGCTTGCCACTCCCCTGCTAATGGCCAGATCAATTCGTCCTCTGTCCTCCCTGTCACTTGCAGCCTTGATGGTTAAGGCAATGGGGGTGGATCCCACGGAGGCAGCAGTAATCGCCGATGCAGGGCCGCCTCTAATCACCCGGAGGAAGAGAAAGCACATTAAATAGCCTAAGGCAGAACCAGTGCCAAAGGCTTCCCTCCCAAAAGAAGTAGAAATCCTTTCTTCTAGTTCCCCGGAACTGAAGAAAGAGGCAGAACAAATGGAGGATCTAGCAAGTCCCCCTCCAGAAGAGGAGTTTGACATATTTACAGTCGATGAGTTTGGAAATCTGCAAGGGTCTGACACACAAGAAGAAACCAAAGTCCCAGAAAAAGAACGAGGGGCTGTGGACTCAGAAGACCTGGGACTAGAATCTACAGAACAAGAAGAGCAGAAAACAGAAGAAAAGAGACCAGAATCGGAGGTTATCTCTGGAGCCCCAGAAACACAAGGTCCGGGAGTGGACCAACAACCACCAAGTGAACAGATGGCATCCGCTGGGGAACCCAGACCCAGACCTTCGGGATCAACCGTAACCATAGCTGCCACATTCCCAAGGCCACTCCCGGGGGCAACCTTTGGGCAGGTTATCACATCGGCCCAAACTCTGAATCTTTGCCCGATACCTCCCTTATTGCCAACAGATGAGGTAGAGGAAGAAGAGCAGAATGAAGAATAAATCCCCGAGGAAGCCGACCAGGGTCCAGACACATCAATTGACATCCAGGACTAGGCTGAGGAGATAGAAATTGAAAAGGAGATTGCTGCAGAAGAAGTACCGGCAGGGAAAGGAACAGAGGAAGTATATGCTGAAAAGGAGCAGCCGCTACTGAACACAAGGAGAGAATCTCAAGAATAAACTCTGGCAGGAAGGCCACCTCTCCCACCTCCATGGCTGGCAGAAAATAGAAAAAGAAAATCCCAATTCGCTTCGACAGTCCCTCTCTCCTTGGCCGAAATGATGGCCTTAGCTCAGGCCCCACCAAAAGAAAAGAAGGCCGGGACAGTTCATACCCTTCAAACTGGGCCGGGCGGAGAAAAAGTTGCAGTAGTGGCAACGCCTCCGCCAGACGCCGATGAAGCGACTGCGGATCCCACAGATTATAATATCGTAGAGGTATCCTTGGGAAAAAGGGGAAAGCAGGGAGAAGTGGACCTGCTAAAGGAGGCAGCAAGCGCAGTGGAGGCCCGATATGAAAAAGAGGCCCAGAGGCTCAAGGCAAAAAAAGAGAAGAATGCAAACCTTATGGGGTTACTTGCCGAGCTGGCTAGACCCATCAATGCCGCCCCTCCACAGACCTCCATAACAGAGAAATTATCGCAGAGCGACATAGACACCCTGCGGGTAATGAAAAAGAAGGCCCAAGCAGTAGACGAATGGGTCGCTCTACAGATAGGAAACACCCGACGTTTCCTAGCATCCACTCTCCCAGATTTATATACGGCCCGACAGGTTATTCACTAGGCAGAAGCACTGATTGATCAATGGCAGAGTGACGCTGAGAATTACCAAGTGTTGAAGGTAGAACTCGAAGAGCTCCTCACCTTGGGGGAAGACATAATTTCCAAATCTAGAATTCTGGGTGAGGAATCATTTGATTTTGTAAAGGCTTAGCACTCTAGAATGGACCTCACATTGGAGGTAACCAAGCAACTGGTAGAGTCCTTACAGGAAAAGGTAAATACAGTGAAGTATTCTTCCAATTTGTACAAGTCATTTATAATAAAGGCTTCTGGGGTGGATCCCCTTAATACAGATACTTATACCCCAGAGGAGTCAGTTTTGGGGAATTTTGATGAAATGATGGCATCTCAGTATCAATCCCCGGAGGGGATAGATGGGGCCCAAATGACAAAACTTACCGAGATGGTGCTTAAAGGCCACGACGCTGCAAGGGTGGCAGATGAGTTCAGAAATAATGTTCCAGACCTGGGGGAACTAGTTGATGTGGCCAGGCACAGAAGGGCCAGCCTAAGAAAGATTGACGAGGATAGTATTTTCCACCTCCTTCAGGCCTTCAATGATAATAAACAGCCTTGAGCATTCTCCAAGAACTAGGGAAACTTGAGCATTAAGTATTCTTTAATCTTTTGGGGACGTAAGTTCCCGGATCCCGGAGTTCTGGATCCAAAATTTTGTATTCTTTAAAGTGATCCATGTCCTGGTCCCCGAGGCCGACCGGTCACTTTCAAAAGTGGTTAATAAGATTGTCAAAAGGTAGTCGGCCACATCAAGGGGCATTGGCTTGGCAGTTGGTTTCTGATAGGGTGGTCTTCTCAAGGCGCCGTTCAAGGGTACACCTGCACATTGGAGACAAGGCACCGCATTTCCCATTTATGAGGTATGTAGCCTCGGTCCTTGAAGGACCTACTTTCTTCTTTCACCTCTCCAGCTCTCTTCTCGAGAATGATTCTTCCGATGTATATTCTTATCTTATTCTTCTGACATGACAGACCTATTCCGTCTCCAGGTCTTTTGTAGGGTGGCACAGGTAGTACCGGCCCCCGAATATTATATTTTATTAGAATGTGTAAAATAGGGTTAGGGTTAGCAAAGAGTTGTATAAATAGGCAAATCAACCCATTTTCAAGGGTCGGCAAAATTGATGATTTTATTGTCCATAGCAATAGCAAAGTGATTTCTAGTTTTAGTTGCAGAGCTCAATGCTCCATTGTTCTGATCTTGATAGTTAGATGCTCCCTTGGAGCCACCATTGTATCACGCACCCGTGCATGCTGGACTAAATATTAAAGAAGAAGGAAGGATTCTTGGCAATGATGTTGTTAGTGTCCCTGCTTCTGAGTTAATGGTATTTTATGTTTTAATATTCTGTATGTCCTTTAATCTGATTTGTTAAAGTAGATTAACGACCTCTTTATTTCCACTACTGATAAAATGCTAACTGATGGTTGGGTATTTCTTCAGTATTTAGTGTATTCTTTCAGAGTATTGTTGATGTTTTGGACATTTCAGCATGACTGTAGTTAGACAAACGTTCCTAACTCTGCAGTATCTTTTTCATTTTATTTGCGAAGTGTAGAATGCTCTGGGAAACCCTTACTGTACCAAATCTCTGGAAGAATGAGTTGAAGCAACCAGCTATCCCCCTCAAAAATAGTCACCTCTCCCAACTGAGCCCCGCACCGTCGTAACCCGACACCCAGGTGCTTGAAGGCCCAAAGGATTCATTTCCCTTGGACAACCTTTGCAGGCGGAGTTGGCCGATTTCCCCAGAACCCGGTGACAAATTATGACTGTTGGCAGACCCGGTCAGCAAAACACCATCAACAAAAACTGGCGCTAGAAGGAGGGCATGAACTCATCCCCCTCCCAAGATTCCAATTTTACAACTTCTGAGGGTTCCCTGAGTTGTAGTTTTAGGAGACAAGCCTTTAGTGGGATTGGGTCTTTTTCCCCAGCTAAATTTGAAAGAATCCTTAGGTCTGCCCTGAATCCCAGAAGGTTTGTCGAACTCGAGCATCCTGCTCAAAAGAAGCGGACCACTAAAGTCCTACCAGCCACTGTTGTCTGGGGATCTACCATATCTTTGAATACCCAAACTCCCCAGACAGTCCCGGGAACCAGTACCCAAACTACCCAACATATAGTTCCCCCAATGGCTGCATATTTCAGAAACACTGGGTCCCCAATGGGCACTTTTTTGAGCGCAATCAACGACTTACCCTCCCACCCGGAGAAGATTTTCCTGTGATATGAGCACTTCGGCTCAAAAACCGCAGAAGAACATTTACAGGCATACAAAGATGCCATGAATCGACACCAGATCCAACATGAGGATGTTGTGACCCGCATGTTTCCCCTATCCTTAGGACAAAGTGAGTTGAACTGGTACCTGAACTTACCTGCCAACTCCATCAACACTTGACAGGATATGGAGGACGCCTTCTTGGCTACCTTTTGCGTGCATGTGGACCCAGCTTGGTCCCATAGCCAGTTCATCTCCATTAGAAAGAAACCCAATGAACCTCTTGCAACATTCAACCATAGGTTCCAGCGTGCCCTAAAGCGGTGTACGGGCCCTTTTGTCCCATCTCCAGATGTAACCATACAGACATATCTCAACGCAATGGACCCTTTTGTTGCCACTCTCCTTTGGAGAACAACCACCCCGGGTGACTGGGATACTTTGGCGAAAGTCTACAACCTAGCCCTAGAGTTGTCCCGCGGTCTCAACAAATCCCCGGATGGGATTGGACAGAACACACCCTATAACACGATCCCCGGCGGAACTGCATATGCCATAGGCACCCCCTCAATGGTAGTGAATCCCCCGCCACCTTTAATAGTCCAATAGGCGTGATATGTTTACCCCTCCTAGACCCAGATGGCACCAGGTCTAGAAGTCTTCCCTTGGAATTAGCCGCAGTAGACACAACAGACTCATACGCAACCGTCTGGAGTGCCATTCTTCCAGTCGTCCGCGGCTGGAGGATTTCCGCCCTCGACTCTGGCTAATCCTGCTGCCTTCCCAGGAAGCCAACAATAGCCACAGCCATCCCATTGTGATGCTAACACTCAGTTGACTGTCGAGGTCGAATCCCTCCGTCGAATGCTGTCCACTTTGACTATGGACATGGGTCAACTGAAGGCGGGGTCCTACGCACCCCAGAATTCAAATTCCCAGAGAGGGAATATCTTCTCCTGCCAACGAAACAACAATGCCGGGGGAAGAAACTTCAACAATGGGCCTAAACCCAACCAACAACAATGGAATAATAACATTAATGTCGGAGGCCCACCTCTGAACCAAAACACCAACCAAAATGGTGCTGGACCATCCCATTTCACGCCAGTCGCAGACTTCCAGCCCATGACTAATTGGTGTCGGTAGCACGATACAGGCTCGCACAATGAAGTGAATTATGCCACTTTGGAGAAAGTCATAATGATCTCCCAGCTGGACAGGCAGTAATCGCACGATACCACTCCCCCGGAGCCCCCTGTCCAAGAGAAAACCCACAGTGCCTTCACCTATGATACCATCTTCTTCGGTACTTCTGGGGAAGATGAAGAAGAATCCGAACTACAAGGATTCTTTGATGAATCCATTTCGCCCTTTGAGGCCAACGCCTTTACTAACCCATGGGCTCCCTACAATACCCGGAGCTAGGTGGGTAAAGGACTAGCCTACACGCCTATACCTCCTACCAAAGATACTCCTCCTCCCCGGAGCAATGCAACTGATCGACCCGTCCCTCCAAAAGGTCCTAGCTCTAACCAAGCAAAAGATCTCACGGAGGAAAATCACCAGTTCCCAGGAGGAAGATTCGACATCACGAAGGCGTTAGAGAAGACCACCACCTCCATGACCTTGATGGAGGTTTTGTTAAATTGTCCCGAGTAGAAGAAGTCCCTTCTGAAGCTCTTAGGGAACCCAGAAGTAGTTAGCCGCCCACCCAGGACTGTTTCATTCGAAGATGCCAATGCGGCTGTCTTCCGGGGAATTAATGAGGATCCTCCCTTCCTACTAGGCCTAAACATTTACGGCAAAAATATACACAACTACTTGGTAGACTCCGGAGCTTCAGGTAACATCATGCCTCTATCCATTTGTCAGAAGCTCGGACTCCACCCTGCCCCGTCTAATGGTGCAGTAATCCAACTGGATAAAACTGCTATGAAAATGGTGGGGGAATTGAAGAACGTCTGGATACACCTTATCCAGGACCCCAGGATAGCCAGCATCATCGACATCCAAGTGGTGGATATCCCAGAGACTTACGGGATGTTATTAAGTTAGAATTGGTCTAAGTCCCTAAATGGATACTTTTCGACCGACTTCACCCACTTATGGCTTCCATGGGAAGGAGAATCCAATCAGATCCAGGTTGAAAGTGAACCTCGGATGAAACATGCCCTTACCGGAATTGGGAGGGTCAATGAAGTCCTTTTCTCCAAGTCTTCTCTAGGGGTGTACCGACCTCTTGAAATATTAACATTTGACTTCATCCCCGGAGAGGACCCCGTAGTGTTGCAAAGAGCACAAGACTTGGAAGAAAAGGTGAAAGTTGAAGTTAACTCTCAGGGCCCCGCAGCGACCCTTGCCACACTCCTATCTGGCACATGGTGCCAAGTGCATTACCAAAAACATTCAGAGCACGAGTGTGAACCATGTCTATCGATCGCTACCCGGAAACTCGATATCTTCCGGAGTGAACATACAACCAATCCCCCGGGACCCGGTACTCCTACAGGATGCACTCCTTTGGTGCCGTTCCCCCAGGAATCACAAATCAAAATGCCTCCGGGGATAAATTCTACTCTCACGTCGGTAGTCCAGGAGAAAATCCCCAAGTCTCCCAGCGATAATCCAAAGGGAACTATCCGTCCCCAGCCCCAGATTACAAACAATGACTTATGGACCCTTAAGTTTGATGGGTACCGATCCAAACAGGGCTGTGGGGCTGGGGTAGAATTAATCAACCCGCAAGGGAAATCCTTCCTCGCGTCCTATAGGCTGTAGTTAAACTATACTAATAACATCACGGAGTACGAGGCTTTGGTCCTTGGAATCCTATTCGCAGTAAGGAAAGGTATCACCCGCCTCCGGGCTCTGGGTGATTTAGAGTTGGTTGTTAAACAAGTCCAGAGTAAATACACATGTCATGACAAAAGGCTGGCCACATACCGCAACTGGGCTTGGAGCCTTATCAAAGATTTCAATGCCTTTGGCATTGACCTCATTCGTCGGCAGCGGAAATATGTCCCGGATGCCCTAGCTGTTTCTGCTAGCACACTTGAGCTGATGGCCGGCTCACGACACCGAATATTTTCAGTTGAGATAGTCCCTACCCCCTCCATTCTAGATAATGTTACTCACTTTCAGGTTTTTGAGGACGATAAGCATATTCTGGCCTTCATGGCCAATGTTGGTGTTTTTGAGGATCAGATAGTGGAGGAATGAGACCACGATGATACTGGTCAGGGTGAAGAAGACGATGGGATCATAGACCTACCTACCAACACTATCCCTAAGGGGATGGTTGCATTAGAATGAATCTTTGACTCGGACCCTCGGGCCCGTGAGAAGGTATCATCCTCCCCTGAGGGAGGAAAGTTTGAAAAAGTTAACATCGGCCAGCCCGGTGAAGAAAAGATCATCCACATAGGTACCTCCTACTCCCCTGAGGAAAAGGAGAAGATTCTCGCGGTTCTCCGAGAATACATTGATGTAATTTCTTGGGGACATGAAGATTTAAAGACATATGACACATCCATCATGACCCATACCATTCCCCTGAAACCTGATGCTAAGCCCTTTTGGCAAAAGAAAAGACCGGTCAACCCCCTGATAGAGCCTCTAATTCGTCAAGAGGTAGAAAAACTATTGTCAGCCTGGATAATCTTTTCAATCCGGCATACTACGTGGGCTGCCAACTTGGTCCCAGTCAGAAAGAAGAACGGTGAGATCCGCCTTTGCGTGGATTTCTAAAATTTGAACAAGGCATCTAAAAAAGATAATCACCCTCTCCCCTCCTTGGATGAGGAGCTGCAGATAGTAAATGGATCTCAGATGATGTCTTTCTTGGATGGATATTCGGGATACAACCAGGTCATGGTCAAGTATGAAGACAGAGAGAAAATAGCATTTACCACCAAGTGGGGAATGTTTGCGTATAGAAGAATGCCCTTCAGTTTGATCAATGTGGGGGCTACATTTCAAAAGGCCATGGACATTGTGTTCGAGGGCCTTGTAAATCAATGCATAATCATCTACATGGATGATTTGACCGTCTTCTCCTGGGACAGGCGTGATCACGCCGCCCTCCTCGCTCAGATCTGCGAGAGATGTCGCCGGTATGGAATATCCCTCAACCCTAAGAAATGCATATTCGGGGTCACCAAAGGGAAGTTTCTTGGGCATATCGTCTCTGAGAAGGGTATATCCATAGACCCTGATAGAGTCGAAGCATTGCTGAACTTACAGATGCCTGGTAGCAAGAAAGAAATGCAATCCTTCTTTAGAAAAATCAACTTTGTGCGACGATTCATCACAGGATTCGCAGAAATAGTTAAACCACTCAATGAAATGGTGAAAAAGGATACCAAAATTGAGTGGAGTCCTGAAGCAAAGTGGGCGTTCACCCAGATCAAACAAACCATAATGGAGGCACCTGTCCTGGCTAGTCCAGACTATTCCCTTCCATTTTACATTTACTCGTTTGCTTCGCCGCATTCTGCCGCAGCAGTACTGACCCAAAAGGTTAAAGGGGAGGAACGACCAATTTCTTTCATGAGTTCCCCCTTTAAGAACATCGAAGTCTGGTATTCATCACTGGAAAAACATGCCTTTGCTCTAGTTCACGCCGTGAAGAAATTCTGGCATTATATTCTCTGGAGCAAAGTGCATGCTATCATCCCAGACCAGGCTGTCGAATCTCTGCTGATGCAGAGTGAATTGGGCGAGAGACGGGGGAAATGGATGGCCATCCTCTAGGAATATGACTTAGAGATGTAGCCCACGAAAATAGTCCAAGGCTAGGGACTAAGTCGAACAATGGCAGAAGAGACTCCCCACATAGAATGTCAAACTTATACGGTGGAGTCCATTACCCAAGACCCATGGTATGCCGATCTGGTGTACTTGCTGCTAAATAAAAAATGCCTGGAGCGATTACCTCCCCACAAATGTCGTGCCTTACAGATGAAAAGCGCCCATTTCATTATCAAAAACTTCGCGCTTTACTGCAGAAATTATGAGGGGGTGTACCTCTGGTCCATCGACAAGGACCAAGCTGTGAAAATAATTGATGAATTCCATGGACAGTTTGGAACCGGGCATGGTTCAGCTGATGCCACTGCCCATCAGATCCTCTGGGTGGGATACTATTGGCCCTGCATCTTCAGGGATGTTTACGCTCATGTCAGAAAATATCATACTTGCCAAACTACAGCACATCATGAGCGTAACCCAGCCATGCCTCTGCAACCAGTCTACGAGGCTAGACCCTTTTCCCAGTGGGCATTTGACTTCATCGGGGAAATCAACCCCAACTCGTCTGCCAACCACTGATATATCCTCACTGCAACTGATTACTGTACTCGGTGGTCTGAAGCTATACCTTGCAAAAACAACACAACGGACGTAGTTATCAAGTTTTTGGAGGAAAATATTGTCACAAGGTTCAGAATGCCCTTTGCTTTAGTATGTGACAATGGTCTGGCATTTTCTTCCGCACAATTACTCGAATGGACCTACAATCAAAAGATCACACTGAATTTCTCCAGCAATTATTACCCCCAGGGGAATGGTGTTGCTGAATCAACAAATAAGAATCTGCTTGAGGTGATCAAACATCTGTTAGAACAAAATCCTCGGGATTGGCACCAAAAGTTGAGGTTCGCCCTCTAGGTGAATCGTATTCATATTAAGGCCGCCTTGGGGACATCACCATTCCACCTAGTTTATGGCCAGAACCCTGTATTCCCAGTCAATTTACAAATCTCAATTTTACAGTTCATGCAGGAATTTAACAACAGGGACAACATTGTGGAGGTTCAACTTTTGAATCTGGTCCGAATGGAAGAACAGCGAGATGCTGCCCTTGAACATTTTGTGCGTCACCAAGTAGTGGTAAAATGATGATTTGACAAAAGAGCCCAATACAAGGCTTTTCAGATCTCAGATCTGGTCCTATTATGGGATAAGGCTTGGGAGAAGAAAGGAAAGCACACCAAGTTCCAACGTCTCTGGCTCGGACCATACTTAATTTCAGAAATCTACGGGGCAAATACTTATCACCTTAACACCTTGACTGGAGAACCTGTTGCATTGCTTGTTAATGGGCAGTTTCTCAAGCATTACTTCGAATAAGGGTAAGTCTGTCTAAAATTGTATTATATGTAAATATCCCCTTGTAAATAGTCCTGTTGGCTGTCCTCGGGGGCAGTCTCCTTCTTTTTGTTTTTGTTGTCTTTGTTTTCTCTTTTGGCTTTCTGTTGGTCCTGACATTTTGTTCCATCTTGTAGGAACTGGAATGCTTCACATAGCTTTGGCCTCTGGTGCAATGCCTCTGACATGGTGAACTTTAGAATCTACCTTTATCATGGTGGAATGAACCCGGTCTCCAGGATCATTTTGCAGGTTATGACACATTTTCGAGCAATCTCCATTTGGTTTTGTCTCCGGGAGTTTGGAAATCAGTGAACAATAATAATATAAGGAACAAGTAATCAGACACGTCGAGGGTAGATCAGCTGTACTGGTTGGTTGATCCACGTCTGAAAATCCAAAGAAATTCTTCCCCTCGAAGACCGGAGTTTTATCCAGACTCTGGGACTCTTTACGATGATGTTCTTAAGTCTTAAGAATATCATCGTAAGGAATCCCCGGGCCCGGAGTTTGGAGGGTTGCGCCTGACCTGAAATCTCTGGAAGGAGGAAGATTAATTTTCACCGTGGGTATAAATAGACTTACCTATCATTTTCACACTTACCGCGATTAAAACCTTCAAGCACTTAGAGCGAAATAGAGCATTTTCAAAGTGATTAGCAGAGCATTTACAAAGAATTTGTGATAATCAAAGCTTAACACCTTCTGTTGTTCTCAGACAAACGCAAGTGCTTCGTGGTGGTGATCTTGGCAGCCTAATGACCCAAGTTGTTGTAGAGTTCTCTCGGTAATCCCTCCTTTCCTCCACCTTCTGTGTTTTTAGGTTGGTGTTTCTCCTTTCCTCCTCTTTGTTTCACTTTTGTTTTCTGGTTTGTCTTTCAGTTTGCTCGGTTTTGTTTGTTTCATGTTGCTTTGTTTCTCTGTCGTGTCTGTTCTTTTGGTTTCTGGTTTTTCCACCCGTTGGTGGGTCGGCTCTGCCAGGAGGTTGTCCACCTTCTGTGTAGAAGTTGTTTGTCTATAAGGTCTGTAAGTAGCATGTAAATGATGTAAATGGCTATATATGTTGGTTTCTACCTTGTCTGGTTTTTCCCGCGGGAGTCGTTCCGTGTCTATATTCATGCATATATGTGTATATCTGTAGGCAACCCATGTATATCTCCTCCGTTCCATGTGTATACCCCTCAGCTTTATGTATATCCTTTCGGGTGGCTTGATGAGCTGGTAGAGTCGCCTTTGCTTCTGGTTTTTTGCCTCCAAGCTTGCTTCGAGGCAGAAAACCACATGTTTGAAACTCGGCTCTCGGTCGGTTTCAAATAGGCAATTTTCTATCTCCTCCATCAAGGCTGTCAGAGCCTCATTTATTTCCCATGCGCGTAATTACTTCCAGCCAAGTGGCTTTCCCTTTTCACGCATTCGAATAGTTGGCTCCATCGTCATTGCCATCACATCCATTCAATGCTAACGCACGTGGCGTCCACGTGGACTTGCCTTCACATTCTTCTTCGCTAGCGGTCATTTCTCCAGGCTTCGGGCCTCCTTTTACCACCACACATCCTATGTCTTCGTCAAGTGTGATAAAATTTCCTGAACCCGGAGATATAATGAACATTAAGTTTATGTTTCGCTTTTCGGATACCTTTGCATAAACTAACTTTTCAGGGAAAGAAAACGGCGCGGTGGTAAGATCTCCGGACCCCAGAATAACTGTTTTAATTTTGATAAGTATGTTCTGACGGTCACTTTGTCTCGCAGGTCTAGACTTCATCTTACAAACATGTCTGAGGCATCTGCATCATCTCCTCTCAGAAGTCCGGAATTACCAACTACAACCGAGACCAGGGCAGCAGCAAAGTCAAAAATGGAGAAGGCCCTGGCAAAGCTGCCCCTCACTATGAAGTTTGTGCAGGATAATGAGATTGTGGGCTCAAAGATTGAGTCCGGGTGAAACTGATGACCGACGCCAGTGTCGGGACCTGGGCAGAAATGCAGGCCCTGGTAAAGATAATGCAATCTAGCGACAGGATGGAGACAAACTAGCAACCAACATCGGAGGTTCCAGAATCCTTCAGGAAGCTTGCTTCCCATGCTCCGTGTAGTCTCCGGAGCTTGTTCTAACCTTGGCTGCCAACTATAACTCTTCTGTCTAGGCCGTCATGCTCGCAGCAGCAGAACCCACGGGATACCCCACTCCACTGGTGTCTCTCGATCCAGTCACTTTCCAAGCAGGCCTGGGTATCCCACAATTTGACAGGGCCACGGTGGTTACAAGGACTGAGGCCTTGAAACAATTCAATCAACTAGAGGATGCCACCCGGGTGTACATGAACACCAACTGGCTCAAGGCCCCGAAGAGGGACCCAAAGAGAATGAAGATAGATATCCCCCGCTCTGAATTCAAGGAGAGCATCCAAATGGGGATGATAGCATTGGACTGGGTATTTGGGCAACCCTCCGCCCAGGAATTTGCAAAATGGATGTACTACTTCCTACTGGGCATCTCCACTAAGGGAGAATTCTTCGACTGGGTGACAATAATTTCCAATCATGTCGACTCCCAGTTCCTGCAGTTGAACGGGAAGAAGAAGTTCTACATGACTTCTTATATTTTTTGGGCTTTGGCCCAACAGAGGCCCCACTCCAATGGCCTTCTTACAGATGGCGTTCTCGGGATTGGCCTGGGACAAAAAGCACCATGGGACTATTTCCCACAAATTCAATGGGAGGCCAGCTTCCCCAATTACTGCCGGGTAAATGATTCTTTTGTTTACTACCATCTACTCACGCCCACCTGGGATACCAGATACCACCTGTCCACTGAGGCGATGAAATTGGTTAGTAGTTATGGGCACTACTATATCCAATTCCAGCAGCATACATACATTAGGGTCACCGGCTTCTCTGGGAAACCCTACTTGTTGCCCAAGCATTGTGGGGACAAGATCGTGCTGCTAGAATATTGCAGACAAATGCTGGAGCTGCATACCTTCTTGGCCCATAAGAAGGTCCCAAATGTCTTGTTCCCAATCTCCTGTGGGAACTACACCTGTAGTCTGGCCGCCACGAGGGAGGCAGACAATGAACTGAAATGTTATAACTTGCAGGAATTTTATCTGGCGCAGAGGAATTTTGATCTGCATGGCAGAATTGCAACGGCACTGCCCCGGGCTTTAGAGCCCCATCAAATACATATGGAGGACTTCTTGGCAGATTTCTAGGATGATGTAGATGTCTGGAGTAGGCACTACGACAGGATGACAGCCGTAATGATGTAGGAACTAAAGCTCCAGAGGTTCCCAACGGGTTTTTCGGACACCGCCCTCACCACAAACCCCCAGTACAAAGAAAAGGGGATTGACAAATTGCCACTACCGGCAATGAATTGGGCAGCCCAGGAGGAGCCCACAATTAAAGACTTCACATGGGTAGTAGTGGAGCGAAGCCATGCATACTTCAAGAAAGCATGCCCCGGGAGTACTCGCAGGGCAGCCCAGCCGGCGCCAGGACCAACTCCACCACCGGTACCAAGATTGACCCCGGGGGCCGAGACTTCTCCACAAGGCACAGACAAAGGAAAAGTGATAGCTACAACACCCTCCACGCAGGAAGTCCCCATTCAGGAATAGATCAAGCAATCTGTGGCAGCCTCCCAGCAAATGAGGGAGCAGTTAATTATGAGGCTTGCCACTCCCCCGCTAATGGCCGGATCAATTTGTCCTCCGTCCTCCCTGTCACTGGCAGCCTTGATGGTTAAGGCAACGAGGGTGGATCCCACAGAGGCAGCAGCAATAGCTGATGCGGGGCCACCTCTGATCACCCGGCAGGGAAAGGAACAGAGGAAGTATATGCTGAAAAGGAGAAGCCACCACCGGACACCGGGAGAGAATCTGAAGAAAAAACTCTGGTAGGAAGGCCACCTCTCCCACCTCAATGGCTAGCAGAAAATAGAAAAAGAAAAGCCCAATTCTCTCTGACAGTCCCTCTCTCCTTGGCCGAAATGATGGCCTTAGCTCAGGCCCTGCCAAAAGCAAAGAAGGCCCAGACAGTTCATACCCTTCGGACTGGGCCGGGTGGAGAAACAGTTGCAGTAGTGGCAACGCCTCCCTCAGATGCCGATGAAGTGACCACGGATCTCACAGAGTACAATATCGCAGAGGTATCCTTGGGAAAAAGGGGAAAGGAGGGAGAAGTGGACCTGCTAAAGGAGGCAACAAGGGCAGTGGAGACCCAATATGAAAAAGAGGCCCAGAGGCTCAAGGTAGAAAAGGAGAAGAATGCAAACCTTATGGGGTTGCTTGCTGAGCTGGCCAGACCCATCAACGCCACCCCTCCACAGACCTCCATAGTAGAGGAATTACCATAGAGAGACATAGACTCTCTATGGGTAATGAAAAAGAAGGCCCAAGCAGCAGACGAATGGGTCGCTCTACAGATAGGAAACACCCAGCGTTTCCTAGCGTCCACTCTCCCAGATTTATATACGGCCTGGCAGGTTATTCACCAGGCAGAAGCACTGATTGATCAATGGGAGAGTGACGCCAAGAATTACCAGGCGTGGAAGGTAGAACTCGAAGAGCTCCTCACCCTGGGGGAAGACATAATTTCTGAATCTGGAATTCTAGGTGAGGAATCATTTGATTTCGTAAGGGCTCAACACTCCAGACTGGACCTCACATTGGAGGTAACCAAGCAAATGGTAGAGTCCTTATAGGAAAAGGTAAATACAGTGAAGTATTCTTCCAATTTGTACAAGTCATTTGTAATAAAGGCTTCTGGGGTGGATCCCCTTAATACAAATACTTATACCCCAGAGGAGTCAGTTTTGGGGAATTTTGATGAAATGATGGCATCTCGGTATCAATCCCCAGAGGGGATAGATGGGGCCCAAATGACAAAAACTTACCGAGATGGTGCTTAAAGGCCACGACGCCGCAAGGATGGCAGATGAGTTCAAAAATAATGTTCCGGACCTGCGGGAACTAGTTGATGTGGCCAGGCACAGAAGGGCCAGCCTAAGAAAGATTGACAAGGATGGCATTTTCTACCTCCTTCAGGCCTTCAACGATAATAAGCAGCCTTGAGCATTCTCCGGGAATCAGGGAAACTTGAGCATTAAGTATTCTTTATTCTTTTGGGGACGTAAGTTCCCAGATCCCGAAGTTCCAAATCCAAAATTTTGTATTCTTTAACGTGATCCATGTCCCAGTCCCCGAGGCTGACCGGTCACTTTCAAAAGTGGTTAATAAGACTGTCAGAAGGTAGTCGGCCACATCAAGGGGCATTGGCTCGGCAGTTGGTTTCTGACAGGGTGGTCTTCTCAAGGCGCCATTCAAGGGTACACCTGGCACATTGGAGAAAGGGTGCCACATTTCCCATTTATGAGGCATGTAGCCTCGGTCCTTGAAGGACCTACTTTCTTCTTTCACCTCTCCGGCTCTCTTCTCGAGAATGATTCTTCCGATGTATATTCTTATCTTATTCTTCTGACATGACAGACCTATTCCATCTCTAGGTCTTTTGTAGGGTGGCGCAGGTAGTACTGGCCCCCGGATATTATATTTTATTAGAATGTATAAAATAGGGTTAGGGTTAGCAAAGAGTTGTATAAATAGGCAAATCGACCCATTTCCAAGGGTCGGCAAAATTGATGATTTTGTTATCCATAGCAATAGCAAAGTGATTTCTAGTTTTAGTTGCAGAGCTCAATGCTCCATTGTTATGATCTTGATAGTTAGATGCTCCCCTGGAGCCACCATTGTATCACGCACCAGTGCATGCTGGACTAAATATTAATGAAGAAGGAAGGATTCTTGGCAATGATGTTGTTAGTGTCCCTGCTTCTGAGTTAATGGTATTTTATGTTTTAATATTCTGTATGTCCTTTACTCTGATTTGTTAAAGTAGATTAACGACCTCTTTATTTTTGCTACTGATAAAATGCTAACTGATGGTTGGATATTTATTCAGTATTTAGTCTAGTCTTTCAGAGTATTGTTGATGTTCCAGACATTTCAGCATGACTATAGTTAGACAAACGTTCCTAACCCTGTAGGATCTTTTTCTTTTTATTTGCAAAGTGTAGAATGCTCTGGGAAACCCTTACTGTACCGAATCTCCAAAAGAATGAGTTGAAGTAACCAGCTATCCCCCTCGAAAATAGTCACCTCTCCCAACCGAGCCCCACACCTTCGTAACCTGACACCCAGGTGCTTGAAGGCCCAGAGGATTCATTTCCCTTGGACAACCTTTGCAGGCAGAGTTGGCCGATTTCCCCGGAACCCGGTGACAACTTATGACTGTTGGCAGACCCGGTCAGCAAAACCCCGTCAACAGAAGTCATTTTTACAACTGGAGAAAAAATCTCATCAAAATCAATACCATGTTTCTGTGCAAATCCTTTTATGACTAATCTGGCTTTAAATATTTTCTTACCTCCATCTTCTTCTTTCAACCTGTAAACCCATTTATTCTGCAAAGCCCGTTTACTTGCAGGTAACTTACATAAATCCCAAGTCTGATTTTTTAGCAAGGATTTTATTTCATCTATCATTCCAGACTCCCACAGAAGTTTTGTATCCACCTCCATAGCTTCATTATAACATTCAGGTTCACCAACATTAGTTAATAAGATAGAATACAAAGAAGGTGAAAATCTATCTGGAGGTCTACTTAGCCTTGTTGACCATCTAGTATTCACTAGGGTGTGTGGTATTTATTGTTGTTGTTGTTGCAGAGCATAAGGAATTTTTGGTACATTATCATTTGGAATATCATCTAGCTCTACATAATAATTTTCTTTCTTCTCATGCTGCTACAATAGATCTTTGTACAACACTTTCTCATTGAATATGACATCCTTGCTTCTTACAATTTTATGATTTTCAAAATCCCAAAGCCTATAACCAAATTCATCAATGCCATATCCAACAAATATACATTTCTTAGATTTAGCTTCAGCTTGGTTCTATTTTTAGAGTCTATATGTGTAAACGCTTCACAACCAAAGGTTCTAAGAAAAGAATAACTCACCTTCTTACCTTCCCATGCTTCCTTTGGGATAACACAACCCAAGGGAGTAGAGGGACCTCTATTTATCAAATATACAATAGTATTTACAGCATCTGCCCACATGTTTAGGGGGAGCCCAACATGTAACCTCATGCTCCTAGCACGTTCCATTATTATCCTATTCATGCGTTCAACCACTCCATTTTCCTGTGGAGTCCTTGGAACTATTTTATGTCTACGAATACGAGTAGAGGCACAATAATCTTCAAATTATTTGCTGCAATACTCACCACCATTATCAAATCTGAGACATTTTAATCTTTTTCCTATCTCATTTTCAACCAAGCTTTTCCATTTCTTAAAAGTTTCAAATACATCAGATTTCTGTCTAATAAAATATATCCATACTTTCCTAGTTACATCATCAATGAATGTAACATAATACTGAGAGCCACTGAGGGAAGATACCTGAGCTGGACCCCATACATCTGTATGCACAAGCTCTAATTTTTCATCTCTCTTTTCCTTCCCACTCTTTACAAAACTAACTCTCTTTTGTTTTCCATACACACAACTTTCATAGAAATCCATATTAACACATTTCAGACCTGGTAGAAATTTCTTTGAATGAAGTAATTTCATACATTTTTCACTCATGTGCCCAAGTCTATTGTGCCACAGCGCTGTTTCAGAATCTCTAGCTACTGTCTCTTGTTCTACCTGCTCAACTGTAGCAACTGTTCCTGAACATTCATTTTTCTCTGAAACAATTAAAGTAAAGGGAACAATATGACCTATACAAAGATATAAGGTGCCTACTTTCACACCTTTTTCTACTACTATGGAACCTTTTGAAACCCTCCAATTTTTATAATTAAAAGTAACTATGCAACCCTCATCAGCGAGTTGCCCTGCTGAAATTAATTTCCTACTCAGCCTTGGAACATGTCTTACCTCTTGTAGTAGCCAATGATTCCCATTGTGCAACTTAATCTTGATTCTCCCTTTTCCAAAAATTTGACAGGGTTCACTATCTCCCAAACAAACTAGCCCAAAATCCCCTTGGACATAATAAATAAAATATCCTCTATGGGGTGTAGCATGAAATGAAGCCCCTGAATCTAGCACCCATGAATCATCAACATTTTCTAAAGACAAGAGCAAAGCATCCTCTTCGGATTTGTTACTTACCACATTTTCCTCCATGTTTCCATCATGTTTGTCTCCTTGATCTTTCTTCTGAGACCAACACTCTATCTTCTTATGTCCTGGTTTTCCATAGTACCAGTAGTTGCTAGGTTCTCTTGACTGAGACCTCTTTCCCTTTGACTTCCCTCATGATTTTCCATGATTTCCAGAGTTGTTTCCTCTATCTCTTGTTCTGCCTCTACTTTCTGCGTTCAATACACTACCTGATATGGATGCCCCTGAGCTTTTCCTATGAATTTTCTCACTCGATATAACACCAACAACATCATCAAACTTTAGGGTATTAGAACCAGAAATATAATTACTAACAACCATTACCAAGCCATTCCAGCTTTCTGGCAAAGAACACAAAATCAAGAGAGCCCTAACCTCTTCATCAAAGGTAATTTTAACTAAAGTTAACTGACTTGTAACTGTATTAAACTCATTCAAATGATGAGCGACTGATCCAACTTCTACCATTTTCATATTAAATAAACACTTCATAAGAAATACCTTGTTTGAAGTTGAAGGCTTTTCATACAACTTTGCTAGGGTTTCCATCAGACCTGTAGCTATTGTTTCTCTAGTAATACTGAATTCCACTGATTGTGCTAGGAATAAACAAATACTCCCTAGTGCCTTCCTATCCAAAATATCCCAATCTTCCTGAGACATTGTTTCCTCTTTCTTGGCTACTCCCTCTAATGGCCACCATAGATCCTTCTGATAGAGATAGTCCACCATTTGCATCTTCTATAACTGGATGTTCTTCCCATTAAACTTATCAACCTTCAGCCTACCCTCGTCTACCATTACTCCCACTTAACTGAGAGACTCTCCCACTAACTCATGAGACTTGCTTCAGAGGATAGATGAAAGAATGAATGAAAAAACCTCACTCTGATACCACTTGTTACAATAATAAGGAGAAAAATGCAAATATTAACACAAAGAAGAGAACACAATAACACATAAATTTAATGTGGTTCACCCAATCCTTGGGATACATCCACCAATAGCGAGTCAAATATCTTTATTATTATCGAGTGATTACAATTTGAAACCTACAACTCAATACTGCCACAGGAAGCTACGAAATCCCTCATACAATGATACTCAAACCCTAAGCCTTTCTCACAAGTATTTTTGACTTAACCTAATTAGGGAAAAAATACTCTGACTAATAGAAAATTGATGGCTAACCCTTGACCCCATCAAGGGCTCTGCCCCTTGACCCCACCTAGGGTGCTACCCCAGGACCCCGCAAGGGGCTCTGCCCCTTGATTCTGAGCTTGGGGGCACTGTCCCCAATCCCCTATAGATAAGTTTGGGGGGAAACCACGCCAAAAGAACCTGAGTCTGATTAGGCTCCACATACATAACAATTAGCTTCTTCACCAGCCTCTTCTTCTTCTTGGTGTTGTTCCTCTTATTGTTCTTGATGTTCCTAGTCATGTAATGCAATAGGAATTGGGGATCCTTGAGACTGTGCATCATTATCACTAAATTGTTGTACTTGTGGCATCAAAGTATTATACAAATTCAACATTTTATCCATCCTTTTCAGGTATGGACTATCAGGGAACCATAAAATGTCTTATCAAATTCCTTCCATTCTTTCTCAGCCCTTATTAGGTCTTTCAATTTTATTCTCCTTTCTTGGACCTCAACCCTATCCAAACTATTTCTAACAATATCCTCATCATCCAATGGCTCATGGTCTCTGACAGGTACCCAAGAAACCATACCTTTTAAAGCTATTTTTATAAACTATTCTAGATCACAAAATCTAGCAACAGTTATGGACATTCTATACTACTTTAGAAAGTCATTGATTAAATCAAACATTCTCTTTCCAATAAAAAACCAAAACACACTCATAATCTAGGGACAAAAGTACCCCTCCTATGTCCTTCTAAGAATTCTTTATCAACCCAGGTAATTTTCAAAATGAACTCTAGAAATACAATTCTAAGAGGCACGAACTTAGGGAGAACATGAGGCGGTTGAGAAAAACCATATACCCTAATGATAGTGAACTGATCAAAGAAAAAGAAATCTCCCCAATTGTGAGTGATTGGCCAATTTTCAACAAACTGCCAAGGCCTTATAACTCTCCTAACCTCAATTGGAAATCTCTTCCTATCAGCTCCTAGTAAATCAAAGATTGGATCCACAATACAATTACAGAAACATACAAAAGATTAATTTATAGAAGCAGTGTCCCATACCTGGGTCCACCTTTGAATTGGCATACTGACACCATATTCTGAATCAAAATGTTCTAGTTCTTTTCCCATGGAGGCCTTGTTGTAGAATATAATCATAAATATTAGATGAGAATAATGTTTGAAAGTTGGGACATGGACATTCTTCTGTATATCTACCAATGCAACATGTATAGCTTCAACTAGGTACCCCACATAATCATAATCTGAATTGACCTCTGGGTGTTGAATGTTCATTTCAATCATTAGTACTTCCTCAGAAATAGTAGAATCTCCATTAAAACCAAATACCGTGCTCATGCCATATACTGTGCAATTGACATAATGATGAAACATGGACAAATCAAATGGAGGTTTAACATTATCTGGGATGATTACCAGGTTTCTGTCTACCCTAGGCATGAATCTGGGCATTTCATATTTCTTGATCAATTTATCCCTCTTTTTATTATCTACTTTTATCTTCTATAAATCAATTTCTATGCACAATGCACCAGTAATCCCAAAGACCTCTACTACTGACCTTCTATTGATGTACACTAGGGCTTCCTTGTTCTTTTTGTTGGAGATTTTCTTCTGTGCAAATAATTGATTGTATGTTTTCCATTGATGACAAAATATAATATACAATAGGTATCCTATATGCAATTATCAGTATAGATGCTTTGGAGCTATGCGTGTTTATTTTGATAGTGTATACATGTTCTAGTTGCTATGTGCATTCATGCTGAGTTAGATATGAAGTTACAGTTGAGTTATGATTAATTAGTTATGGTAGTTACAGTCTCTAGAGATTATCTGTTTAGAGCTGACATAAATACAGTGTTTCTTGAGTTGCGCCTATCTTAAGGATATGCGTGTTTGTATTCATGTTTACTTATGAGTTAAAGACAATTATCCAAAGGCACCAAACATGTTTCAACAAAATCTTGATGTTAGAGTTAATTTGGTGAAGCCAGCTTTGTGAAGCATCGCGTCTATTGAGTTCAAGTTGCGCGGTCCTAATTTGTATTGTGTGCTTGGTTGAGCTGACAAGGAAGTTGATGAAGTGTTTTCAGATACTGTTATGACCTTATCCTTGGTGAAGATACATATAACAGTTCAGATATGTTCACTAAGCATAAAAAATATTGTGAATAAAAAAAGGCTGAGAAGGGAAGAAAGCTAGAAAGAATAAGTTGAACATCTATGTGAAGAAACATAAGTTGTTTGCAATTCATTAGAACTGATCAAGACAGCAGGTCTACTGAAACAATTCATTTACCAGATATAGTGTATATCTATTATACTGAAGGTTGTAGCCTTCACCATCTTGGCAGTGAGCTATTGGATAGTGAGTCCTCACCCTTAATAGGGTTATCTGTAAAAGACTCCTAACAGGGTTTGACATTTAACCAAGTATCTGTACTTCTTGCATTGTAAATATAAACTCTGAACAGGGTTGTACGATCTTCTAACATGGATCATTATAAACTAGTGTAGCTATTTGTGGGTGCTAATTCCCATTGGGATTTTTACCTATTTGGTTTCCCTATAATCAAATTGTTGAGTACTCCATTGTGTTATCTGAATGTGCATTTAATTTATATCAAATTACATTAAAGAAAGAGAAACAAATTAAATTGACTGATAAATAATTCACCCCCCCTCTCAATTATACTTGGGACTATTCCAACAATTGGTATCAGAGCCAAGTGCCTTGGAGAGAAAGCCTAACAACTTAAGGTAGATTAGATGGCACACTTTAGGAAAGAGATTCCTAAGTTTGATGGAGAAAGCTATCTTGACTGGAAGAACAAAACAATAACACATCTTCAGTGCATTGGATTTGAGATCTATTAGATTGCCACTCAAGAAGTAAAATTCCCACCTTGAAATATATTGCAGCTGATGACTCTACTAAGAAACAAAAGGAAGTATTCACTAATAATGCAATTGCTAAAGAAGCCCTAATTAGTGCCTAATTAGTGCCCTATCTGACAGTGAATTTTCTAAGATCAAGAAGACAGATAAAGCATACTCTATTTTGAAATACTTAGAAGACATGTTTGAAGGAGACATCTAAGAAAAGAATGCACGCAGAAAGATATGGAAGAAAAGATACAACAATTTAGAGATGTTACCTGAAGAAAACATCAGAGCTTACCATTAGATGAGTAATGAAGTAGTATCAGGTATAAGAAACAATGGTGGAGAAATATCAGAGGAAGATATAATGGACAAGTTAATGACCACATTGACAATAGACTATGAGAGCAAGATCAATATCTTAGATGAGACTATGCAATTTTCTAAAGACTTCAAGAGGGAGACTTTGATTAGCAAAATATTTGAATTTGAGATATCTAGATTGAAGACAGAACCTAAAAGTGAGAGAGCCTTCAAAGCCACAGTCTACAACAAGAAATCTATAAGAAGCTCTAGTAATAATGAAGAAGTGGATACAAAACTAGAAGAAATCATTGCTATGATTTCCAAGAAGGAAAGGAAAGGTAAAGGGAAATATGAAGGACAACTACCATTCAGATGCTTCTCATGCAACAAATTTGGTCACTTTACATCCAAATGCCCTACAAGAGTCAAGAAATTCGGATCAGATAACAAACCTAAGTACACTAAAGAATGTTATCATGCTAAGGATGGTGTAAGTGATGATGACTCAGGATTAGATGAAATTGTATTTGTTGGCATTAAATGCATTAAAAAGATGCTTGAAGAAATGGACAAAGAAGATGAAGTAAAAGAACAAGAGTTAGCATTAGTTTCAAAAGATGACATCAGAACTGACTGGATCATTGAAAGTGGATGTTCACACCACATGACAGGAGACAAAGACAGATTTGTACATTTGGACAAGTACAAAGGTGGCATGGTTAGATTTGTAGATAACACTCCCAAACCTATCATAGGTAGAGGTTCTGTCACCCTATATGGAAATAACAAGACAAATGATGTTCTTTATGTTGATGGTTTGCATCATAACTTACTATGTGTTGGATAGTTGCTTGATAAAGGATATTAGTTGGAATTCAAAAACAACCAGTGCATCATTAACAAAAAAGGAGACATGATTTCATCAGGCTCAAATACCAAAGGTAATGTTTTTTAGCTCAACTTAGAAGTAAGTTGTTTTATTGCAAAAGTAGATGACAGTTGGCTATGGCACAAGAGACTTTGTCATATCAATTTTGACAACATAGTCAAGATAAGTAATGTAAAGGCAGTAAGAGACCTTCCGAGCATTGCAAGATGAGTTGACACCATGTGCAAGGAATGCATGATGGGGAAACATGTGAGGACCTCATTCAGGAGAAAACAAGACTCTGTGGAAAAAAACAAAAAAAAGATTTGATACATACAGACCTATGTGGACCTACTCAAACAAGATCATACTACAGAGAAAGGTATTTTATTTTGTTTGTTGATGATTTCTCAAGGATGATGTGCATTGCATTCTTAAAAGAAAAATATGAAGCTTTTGAGATTTTAAAAATATTCAAATCTAAGGTTGAGAATGAATCTGGATTAAAGATAAAATGTTTGAGATCCATTAGAGGAGGAAAATTCACCTCTCACTAGTTTTATGACTACTGTGAAGAACATGGAATCAAAAGACTGTTAAGTGCACCCAGAACCCCTCAGTAGAATGGGATGGAAGAAAGGAGGAACATGATAATATACTTGACACAATGCGCACTATCATGATTGAAGGAAAGGTTAGCCATACTTACTAGAGAGATGCAGTCAATACAGCAATTTACACTATTGATAGAATACAATTGAGGCCAGGCACATACAAGACACCTTATGAACTTTGGTTTGGTAATGTACCTACTATAAAATAATTCAGAATCTTTGGAAGCAAGTGCTACATCAAGAAAGATGATAGCATTGGTAAGTTTGATGCTAGAAGCGATGAAGGTATTTTTTATGGTTACTCTACTAAAAGCAAAGCCTATAGAGGTTTCAATCAAAGATTAAAGATGATCATTGAAAGTACTCATGTGAAGATTGATGAGAATTTTATGATTCAAGAAAGATATTATGACTATGCTCCCATGATTGAAGATGAGCCCAGACCCATCAAAAAGGACACAATTATTGAAGAAATATTTGATTATATTGATGTTTCATGTAACAATCCTGAACCAAGAAAAGAAGAATCACAAATCACAGATGAAAGTATCACTCCTAAGAATTCAAAGTACACATCTAAATACCAATCTAAGGAAGATATCATTGGAGATCAGAGCACAAAAGTCTTGACAAGATCTAGAGAAAAAGGTTCAACCTCTGATGAAGAGGTATGCTTACTTTCACAGATTGAACCCTTAAGTGTTGAAGATGTGTACAAAGATTCAGAATGGAAAAGTGCAATGGAAGAAGAATTAGATCAAATAATCAAGAATGAAACATGGGAACTGGTCCCTAGACATTATGAAAAGAACGTGATTGGAACCAAGTGGATATTTAGGAACAAAATGAATGTAGAAGGCACAGTGGTAAGGAACAAAGCAAGATTAGTGTGTAAAGGATATGCATAGAGAGAAGGTATAAACTAAATTGATACATTTGCCCCTGTGAGTAGACTTGAAGCTATCAATTTGTTTTTGTCCTATGCAACATTCAATAACTTTAAGGTATATCAAATGGATGTCAAATCAGCATTTCTAAATGGTGACTTGAAGGAAGAAGTCTACATAGAGCAGCTTGAAGGATTCAAACTCTCAGATAAACCAGACATGGTATGCAGATTAAAGAAAGCACTTTATGGACTTAAATAGGCCCCAAGAGCATGGTATGAGAGACTTGATGGTTACTTAACAAAGATAGGATTCAGAAAAGGAGAAATAGACTATAATTTATTTATAAGAGAGACAGATGAAGGACTACTACTTGTTAGTATTTTTGTTGATGACATTATCTTTGGAGGTAATGACAAACTTAGTGCAGAATTCACCAAAGAAGTGAAAAGTGGATTTGAAATGAGCATGATTGCACCTATCAAATAGTTTCTTGGATTGAATGTAAAACAAACAGACAAAGGCATATTTATAAATCATTCTAGGTATGTGAAGGATATATTGAAGACTTTCAAGATGGAAGATTGCAAAACAGTAAGCACCCCCATGATAACAGGATACAAGCTTTCTAAAGATGATGAATCCATAGTAGTTGACAAAACACTATACAAGTCTATGATTGGAAAACTCATATATCTTACTCAATCTAGACCTGGCATTTCTAATGCAGTTGGCATTGTTGGAAGATTTGTATCTAAACCAAAGCAAAATCATCTAATGGAAATAAAAATAATATTCAAATACCTAAAGGGAACTATGGACTGTGGTTTATGGTATCCTAACTCAGAGAACATACAACTTCATGTGTATACAGATGCAGATTGGGCAGGTTGTGTTGATGACAAAAAGAGCACAACAAGAGGAGCAATATTTCTTGGAGACAGGTTAGTCACTCGGACAAGTAAAAAGTCGAATTGTATCTCTCACTCAACAATAGAAGATGAGTATGTTGCAACAACATTGAATTGATCAAAAATGGTTTGGATCAAATAGATGATTAAAGACTTTGGTATTCAGATTGATTACCCTATTGTTATTCACCATGACAACACCATTACTATCAATATGTCAAAGAACCCTATGATGCATGCAAAGAAAAAACACATTAAGATCAAATACCATTTCCTAAGAGAAAAAGTTGCAGACAAAGAAGTAAAGTGGATTATGTGAGAACCAAAGAACAAATAGTAGATATTTTTACAAAGCCTCTATCAAAAGATACTTTTGAGTATCTCAGGGAGAAGTTGGGAGTAATTCCCTTTCCTAAGTCTGATTATAACTTGCAACAAGAATATTAATCCTTGGTGACTGATGAATGGTTGACTACTCCACTTCTGGAGTAGTACCTATGCTTAATGGTGTTTAACTCCCTTTGTCATTGATGTCAAAGGGGGAGTATTAGTAAGGGGGAGCATATACTCTGGGGGAGTATACAAAGCACCGGCAGTAAAGAGGAAGCTTTGATGAGGATATTGAGAAGATTGTAAAAAGAAGGAAGACACTTTGAGTTGATGATATCATATGTTGCCATCAATGTCAAAGGGGAGATTGTTGGAGATTTGCTTCTGTGCAAATAATTGATTGTATGTTTTCCATTGATGACAACATATAATATACAACATGTATCCTATATGCAATTATCAGTGCAGATTCTTTGGAGCTATGCGTGTTTATTTCCATAGTGTATACATGTTCTAGTTTCTATGTGCATTCATGCCGAGTCTGATATGCAATTACAGTTGAGTTATGATTAATCAGTTATGGCAGTTACAGTCTCTGGAGTTTATCTGTTAAGAGCCAACGTAAATATAGTGTTTCTTGAGTTGCACCTATCTTCGGGATATGCATGTTTGTATTCATGTTTAGTTATGAGTTAAATATAATTATCCAAAGGCGCCAAACATGTTTCAACAAAATCTTGATGTTAGAGTTAATTTGGTGAAGCTGACTTTGTGAAGCATTGCATCTATTTAGTTGGAGTTACGCAGTCCTAATTTGTATTGCATGCTTGGTTGAGCCGACAAGGAAGTTGATGAAGTGTTTCCAGATACCGTCGTGACCTTATCCTTGGTGAAGATACATATAACAGTTCAGATATGTTCACTAAGAGTCAAAAATGTTGTGAAGAAGAAAATACTGAGAAGGGAAAAAAGCTAGAAAGAATAAGTTAAATATATATGTGAAGAAAGAGAATTTGTTTGCAATTCATTGGAACTAATTAAGACAGTAGGTCTACTCAAATAGTTCATTTACCAAATATAGTGTATATATGTTATGCTGAAGGTTGTAGCCTTCACTATCTTAGCAGTGAGCTATTGGACAATGAGTCCTCACCCTTAACAGGGTTATCTATAAAAGACTCCTAACAGGGTCTAACCTTTAACCAGGTCTCTATACTTCTTGCATTGTAAAGATCAACTCCTAACAGGGTTGTAAGGTATTCTAATAGGGATCATTATAAACTAGTGCAACTATTTTTGGGTGCTAATTCTAACTGGAGTTTTTACCTATTTGGTTTCCCCATAATCAAATTGTTGAGTACTCCATTGTGTTATCTAAATGTGCATTTACTTTATATCAAATTATATTAAAGAAAGAGAAAATAATTAAATTGACTAATAAGTGATTCACCCCCCCTCTTAGTTATCCTTGGGACTATTCCAACACTTTTTCCTAATTACCCTTGCTACTAGGCAATAATTCTTAGCCAATTCCCTGATTAACTCTATGTCCACATATACATTAGGAAAAAATAATTTAGCCATGTTTAATTCCTAGGGATTACTAATTGGGATAGATTTAACTCTATTATTCCATAAATAGTGAAATAGAGTATTACCAGAGAAGCCTGGAGTAACATGATTTCTGCATTGAAACCATCTATCTTCCCACTCATCCCAGTTAGCATTGTTTGCATTTGATATTCCAGGAAGTAATTCAGTGAATTCCTCCACATATTTCTTTACGGAAACCTTCTTGTTTTTAGACCCTTGTGAGGCCGCACTGGTAGTAGCTTGACTCATCTTTCTTTCTCAAATTTCTATCTCAAAAAAACAAGCTCTATTGATGTGAGGCCTACCCCAGTCCAACATAAGCTTAGCACTATTTCTCATTTATATGTTCTCGTGTCTATGCAAAATTTGTTACAATTGGACTATTGGGATGCATGAATTCTATATGGATCTGTTGAATCCTTTGCTTGTAAACAACACCTGATTACATAATTGGGGAATCTATTAGATACTTTGTGTGAGTGATGCGGACTTCTGTTTGGGACTTAGTTTTGATGGTTTAGTATATTGGATTAGTAAGTGGATGTTAGATAGTATCAAGTATGCAAATTTATTAAGAGTTATGATTTTACATGTGGAATAGATGCAGATATTGTTAAGTTCAATGAATGTTTGATGCAAGTGTGGGTGAATGTATGTTCAAATTACATTATGTATTCTATTATTTTTACGTGATGATTTATTGGATCTACTGATGTGTGCAATGAGTGTGCAGGAAAGTTGACCATGGTACTAATCGGGGATTCAAGAATGGACCTATGTAAAAACCGTGATGCTAAGGCCCTGTCTATATAAAGAGACATGGACCTCATTGTATTGTATTTTTATTCGTAAAAGCGTGGTGTATGATTGTAATTTATTTAATTAAGTAAATGTGTAATAATTCATGCTCATATGAAATTGTTGTGTCACTTGACACATGTGCACTCTATGTGTTGGCATGGCTAGTGTTTGTGACTAGCATAGGCTTAACTTTACCGAGGAGTTACCTAGTATAGTCCCTATGCTTACCCTAAGGTTTAGGAAGATAAGATTGAGATGAGATTGAGTCAAGGAAGATATGGATGAGTCAAGAGAGATTAGATTGAGTCTTGAGGGTTGGATTTT